>CM077226.1:1516232-1663732 GCA_039654775.1 Spinibarbus caldwelli | reverse complement strand
AATTTTAATTTTTAAACATTTTCAGAAAACTTAATATCTTAAGTCATTTTGCTTCTCAAGTCAAAACTTGCAATATATATATATATATATATTTTTTTGGTTTTGTTTTTTTTTGTTGTTGTTTTTTGCTGTGCATTAACTATGCAAATCACATATCTGCCTTTGTTTTGTGCAGTTGCCAGTTTTCCTATTCATGTAAATAATTTTGCATATTTTTGAGTCTACGCAGTTCAGTTTTAAGGAGATTTTTGTGTTAAACTTTATTTTACGTTCCATGTTACACGTTACATGTACTTGCTATGGTAATAACAATAAATTATGTATCATTACATGCAACTAACTCTAAACCAAACCGTCATCCTAACCTTAACCATATAGTAAGCACATGTAGATAACCAATATAAAAAATAAATAAATAAAATAATTACACTGTAACAAGGACACTATAAACTAATGTGTTAACAATTGTTGTTTACTTTTGTGCAAAATTTTCGGATCTGCATCGAGTCGCCACTCAATCTCCAACATCAAAACTGTCTCCAGATGCAAAACCGTGCAAAAAGCGGTTTCAGGGATGCAAACTTTATTTGTTGACAGTCCCATCTCAGAAGCGGTTCTGACACGACACGGTCAGCCGAGCGCCAGAGACACGAGGTGGAATATTGTAAGTGCACACACTCCAGTGAAGAGGACTCCAGGCAAGGTTACCTTCTCTTGTTTTGGCTCTCCTCATGCGTGCTTTCAATAGTTCCCCGTCCCTCAGGCCCTTTGGAGAAACAAACAATCCAGCCCCTCCTCAGGCAGTAACATCTGCTTATCCTCACCGCCTGTAGCATGGCTCCGGGTTCCCTCTGGCTGGAGCACACAATGTCATTTTCTGTCATGAGCACAGAAATTTGTAGTGACAATGTTAAGGCTTTTAGAAGCTTTGGCCAGCTTAGGTTTGCTGCCAGCTCCGGCCTACACAGCAGAGATGATACGGCCCCTTGTGTCACTCTTTCTTCTCTTCAATTTCAGCAGACACCCAGAGCACAGCGCTGCGTTACATGTTTTTAGTCCCACATCGTTCTGCTTGCATTTTTTTCTGCCAGTCCTGCTCCTTTTGGCTGCTTATTTCTCTTTTAGACCACAATCTTTTCATGCTATTTCTGCTCATTTGTTACTGTATATCTTTTAAAACACATACATTTAGTTCCTGTATTTTATTTACAGGCTTCTTACTGTCTTTACAGGACACGTTGCATGCCAGATTTGAACCTGCGTCCACATGTCTCTTATACTTCTCTACAGCACAGCTCCAACAGTCAAGTATATATTTTCCAACGTGAAAATCTTCAACAAACAAAATTTATGCAGATTAAGTCATTCGGAGTTTGAGATAAACACTTGCAACATTACAAACCCCTTCATCTTCTGTCTTATCTTCAAACTGTAAATAAAATTGACAAAAAGACCAGAGTTTATACAGAATGAATGAACGAATGAATGAATGAATGAATGAATGAATTAATAATATAATATAATATAATATAATATAATATAATATAATATAATATAATATAATATAAAGGACCGTTCAAAGGATTGGGGTCAGTTTTATTTATTTATTTATTTATTTATTTAGAAACTATTACTTTTATTCAGCAACAGAAAGGTTATTTTAAATTGATCAAAAGTGACAGTAAAGACATTTATATTGTTACAAATGATCTATTTCAAATAAATGCTGTTGTTTTGAACTTTCTATTTATCTGTGAATCCTAAAAAATAAAATGTATCATGGTTTCCACAAAAATATTGGGCAGCACAACTGTTTTCAACATTGATAATAATCAGAAATGTTTCTTGAGCAGCAAATCAGCATATTAGAATGATTTCTGAAGGATCATGTGACACTGAAGACTGGAGTAATGATGCTGAAAATTCAGCTTTGATCACAGAAATAAATTATATTATAACACATACTCACATAGAAAACAGCTATGTTAAATTATAATAACATTTCTCAATATTACTGTTTTGGTCACACTTTAATGTCCAATTCTCTCTGTTAACTAATTATTAACTATGACTTACACCTTAATAAACTCATAATTTGCTGATTATTAAGAGTCAGTAAGGTAGTTTTTAGTTTAGGTGTGGGGATTAATGATTAAGGGATCTAAAATATGGTCATGATTTATAAACAGCCAATATGCTACTAATATGCAACTAGTTAATAGTGAGAACTGGTCCCTAAACTAAAGTGTTAGCACTACTCCAAACTTTTGAACGGCGGTGTGTATTTATTGTAAACCGGCAACACTGAGGCATTTTAGCAGTGTTTCAGCAGAATATTAAACAATTTAACAATTCTGCCTCAGATTTTGACTCTGTTGACTTTTTGTGCTGTTGAGAAAGCATGAAGAATAACTGGAATAACAGTAAACAAAAGTAATACTATTCTTACTATTAAAGAACCAGTTTTTACACCAAAGCTCTGTTCTGAATGTGATATTCACATGATGAAGTGATGTTTCACGAGAAGAGAAGCACGTCACTGGCGGAACCGGTTGTTTAAACCAGCTGTTTAGATGTAAAGATGTTTGGCTGTGATTATGAACATAAGAATGTAATACATTTACATTACATTTACATTTAGTCATTTAGCAGACGCTTTTATCCAAAGCAACTTAAAAATGAGGTCAATAGAAGCAATCAAAATCAACAAAATGCAATGATATGCAAGTGCTATGACAAGTCTCAGTTAGCTTAACGCAGTACGTAGCGAGGTTTTTCTTTTTAAAATTATATAATAAAAAGAAAACAAATAGATAGAATGCAAAAATAATAGAGAAGCTAGTGTTAGTTTGTATTATTATTATTATTTTTTTTTTTTAAAGAAAACAAGATTTCAATTTTTTTTTAAGAATAGAATTACACTGTAAAATAAAAATCCGTAAAATTTACAGTAAAAAAACTGGCTGCTGTGGTTGCCGGAATTCTACCATAAAAAATACGGTGACAACATTTTAGGTTTTACGGTTTTAACTTAAATTTACAGTTAAATACCGTAATTTCATTAACTGACATACCAACTTATTAAAGTACTGAAATCTGTTTTGTACCTTTGAAATACACTGATGACCATCAAATGCAGGAGGTGATGAGAAAGTCACATAATGAACCAAAGCCCATCACAAGCAGCTTTTAAATAATAACATACATTGAAGGTGCACAGTATCATTCACACAAACACTAAACACCTTCATGGTGAGACTCATTAAACTGAAATATGCAATAAACATTAATTTAACCACATTAGATTTAACATACAACCTTAATAAACATAACTGATAAGAAAAAACTGAGAAGCAGCATAGTTATTTTAAAGAAAAAACATCAAATTCAAACAAAATTTGAAATGCAACGCAGGGAATTCTGGGAACGTCAATTTACGTTTTTTCCCTGTAAATTTTACAAGAACTTACCGTAAACCATTTAACAGGTTTTTACTGTAGCATTTTCACAGTTTTTTACCGTTAAAATCACGGTCATTTTTTACAGTGAAGAATAGAGAGTGCTAGAGTTAGAGGATCAAATAAAGATGGAAGAGATTTTTCTTTTAGATTTAGATTTTTTAGAATTTTTATTTTTTTTTAGCTGATTCTTAAAGATGGCTAAGGACTAAGGCTGGGTAGGTCATAAATCACGTGTAAAGAACAAGACTCAAATCATTTCACGTGATGAGAGGCAGTCACGCATGTGAAACTAGATCAACATACTGCAACATCTCAGTAGATTCCTGGTGAATATGTCACTTTCAGTCTTTGTAATGTCTCTCTCTCTCTCTCTGATAACCTTGGCTGGAGGAACTAATCTGGGCCATTTGCATAGCAGATCCAGAGAAAGAGGAGCATGTCTGAGCAGTCTCTGGCGTCTTGGCGCTCCGCAGGAGGGAGGTCACCGCTGATACTGCTGGAGAAGCAGATTATTTGTGGACGCAGCGAGCCGAGGGGGGTTTGAGTCTCCACCTCCACCTTTACAGGTGCGCCAGCATTCCTCCTCTGACACAGACAGATGACATATTTATTAGCTTGTTAAAGCGCAGCCCGCCGTTCACCTAGCTAAACCAAACAATCGGCTCCTCCATTGGCTAATTGGGCCGGGCCCCTGTGGCGCGACTCGCCCGAGTGCTTGATGAGGCATAAAATGATGATTAATTAATTTACTGCTCAGTTGATCATCAAACTGAGAGGTTTATGATTTGCACAGCGGTCAGCGTCTCTCTGCTGTTTAGGAGCTCAGCGGCGGAGAGATCAGAGCTGCAGCCGCTGCCTTTGCTTTGACCTGCGCCGGCAAACTTCCACATCCAACATCCAGCACTGCCTTATGTAACAATAATACATTCATTAGACTCCTGCATGCCAAAAAAAAAAAAAAAAAAATCATATTAATTAGTGTGGGCAAAAAAATAAAATATGTGTTTGGGTTTATTTGGTTCACACGGTTGTGCTCCATTGAGCACTGAATCCTTAAAATTACAAAAATGCATTATCTCTGAATTTGAATTGAGCACACAGGATGTAGAACTGTAATTTGAATTTAAGGAAGTACAATTAAAATAGAATGAAATAAGCGTAGTGTTTAATAATTAATTCCATTTCATCAGTAAATTTAGAATATTCCAGTGTTACTGATATTAATAATCAATGTTTGTCACAAGTGTTTGTATTTAATTGTTGTACAGTACTGTTCAAAGGTTTGGTGTTAGTCCCAAAGAAATAATACTTTTATTAATCAAGAATGCATTGAATTGATCAAAAGTGAAAGTAAAGACATTTATAATATTTCAAATAAATCCTGAAAAATAAAATGTATGACCGTTTCCACAAAAATAAATAAATAAATAAATAAATAAATAAATAAAATAAAATAAATAAATAAATAAATAAAATAAAATAAAATATATTGGGCAGCACAAGTGTTTTCAACATTGATAATAATCAGAAATGTTTCTTGAGCAGCAAATCAGCATATTAGAATGATTTCTGAAGGACCATGTGACACTGAAGACTGGAGTAATGATGTAATGAAAATACAGCTTTGATCACAGAAATAAATTACATTTTAACAGATATTCACATAGAACACAGCTGATTTAAATTGCAATAATAATTTACAATTTTTCTGTTTTTTGTTGTTACCAAGGTTACTAAAATAAATTAAAAATAAAGTAATGAATGAAAGAATAAATAAAAAAAATAAATAAATGAAGTAATGAACGAATAAAGAAAGTAAGAAAGTAAAAAGCTAGTTGGCAAAGCAACATTTCTCTTTTTCATTTAGTTTAACTTGATGTACTAAAACTGATAAAAGATTGATAAAAGTTTACAAAATTACTAAAAACAAAACATAGAAATCCTAAACTTTTGACCTGTAGTGTGCATTTAATAATATAAAAAAATAAATTAATACATAAAAATAACTCTTATTTTCCTGACCATAGCAGAAGAACACTTTATTTCCCAGAATGCTCTAGCTGAAGTCTGGAGCCCATGAATTCGGTCTGACCCCGATGATTTAATTGCTTGTGAAGTATCTTTGCATATACTCAGAATCGGATACAGAGCATTCACATGAATTATTGAAACTAAAGGACAGTTTAATGCTGAATCTCTTTTATCAGTGTAGTTAACATAGCACTGCCATTTCTTATTAAGCATAAATGTACATGTGTACAATACTACTTCACAGTGAGTTTTGATCAGTGAGGGTCTGATGTGAATGCTGGGATGTGTTTTTGTGTGACTGGCTGAAGAATCACATGTCCTGTGACATGAAAGCAAGGTTAAAGCTCATCCCATTCCGATGCGGTCTGCCATGTCACGCTGACGGATTGCATGATATTCCAGTGACTTTCAGAGGAACTTCAGGGTTTCCATCAGCTTTAACGGATATGCAAATGGTGACCTCAGGGCTCACGTCTGCTCTCGCTTCAACAGTTTCTCTCGAACCTCGATGGCCTCAGGAGTCTAATTATGTTACAATGACAGTAAGACAGAACAAACAGAAGTTAAAGTTTAATTTGCACCCATCTAAGATCAGTATTTACCCTTCAGATGTTGTTTAAGTGCCTCACTGATACTCAAATAGTCAATTGCACACTTGACTTGAGTAACACAACCACACTGATGTTCTGGAGAAACGCTGTCATGTGAGTTACAGCATTATTCAATCACAAACACTGCTGATGTTTTACAACAAAAGCAACATGAAGCTGATAAAACATCTAGACATGGATATCTGACGATCATGAAATAAAGAAATACAGTGCAGAGGTGTAGATACCTAGTGAAAAAGAAGTGCACTGTAGAATACTTTTAGAAAGAGTACTCATTTAGAAAATAATATACTTTAAAATAATATACTTACATGAATATAATGTTTTAGGACCATTATGTTATTTACAATTAAATGAACATCTAAGTGTACTCAAATGTGCTATTTTGAGACACCATGAATATGAACTAAAGTGTGCTTTTAACACACATATATGTACACACACACACACACATATAAAATGTATTTAGTTACCACTTGCAGTACATTTGAATCCATCTTTCATGGATAATAATAATATTATCTTAAGTCCTATCTGAATAAGTCTTTATTTGAAGTCCTAAAGAATATTTTTTAGTATATTAAGCACAAAATGCTTAGTGCGTGAAAATAGAGCACTTTAAGAACATGGAAGTGCACTTTTTTCACATGGGATGTAATTTCATAATTACTTATGAAATATGGTTAAAGTTACTGCTGAATGTACTAACAAACATTTAAGATTTTAATGGCATTTTTATATTGAAACATATGTCATGCATTTAAATATATTTATGAACACACATTTGCAATGATGAAGTTGCAATTTAGTTTTTAATATCAATTTAAAATATATTTACTTTAAATATTGAATAACACACCACAGTTCAAATTATAATCAAATACTTTGCATGTCAGTCAACACATCAAAATAAGTGTACTTCTTTAAAGTACAAAAAAATATATTAAAACCTAATTTAAATGCACTTTAAAGTAAAAATTGTAATTGACATTATTACAAAATACACTTTTTAAAAGTGTGTTAAGAAACATAGTCATGAAAGTGTCTCTTTTTAAGTGTACTTAAATGACTTTTTCTTTCATTGATATTATTTATTATCTACAAGCACAGTGTATTAAAATCATACTTGTATGATTTAAATAAAAACACTACAAGTGCACATTCAGAACAATTAAGCACACTTCTTTTTGACAAGTCCTGGTCTCTCTCTGCCAAACCTCTTCAGGAATCAAGAAACAGCACAAATAAGAGAAAAACCTCAAACTTGATCCAGAATGTAGCTCTGCACTCCTTCCCAAAAAGTTACAAAGAAAGAGAGATGAAATGTGACAGAACAGGACTGAGCAGCAGCGCCGAGGGGAGTCTGTCTTCAGGGAGAAGCCTCCAAAATAAGCACATCATAATTTAACACACATTACAGGAACATCATGTATACGACTGACACCATTGCTTTCACCCTACAGCTCTCCTTCATCTTCCAAGGCATCTCAGCAATTCATGCTTGAGTTTCAGCTTTATTTTCACCTCCACCTGCATTTGTTTGAGTTAGAAAAAAAAAAAAAAAAGAGGTACAAATAAACAAATAGCAAGTGATCCAATCAAATCTAAATGGACAAAATCAAGTCATTTTTTTTTTCTCATTTGTGAAGCCTGTTTCACTCAAGATATATAAGAAAAAACGATTGCAACTTCCACTTCATGCCAACTTTAACGGCTGAGGCCAAACTCTGAGCCGTTGGTAACAGCTGCTGAAAATATCTGCTCCTGACAGCCTCATTTTAAACTTTAAATGCTAAAGTCTTGCTAAGGAGAAGGAAAGGCAGACTTTAATCGTTCGGTGTGAATAAAACCGGGTTAAAACAATACAGCTCTAGCTGCTGACCTTTACACCTTCTCAGCCGACTCCAAGTGAGTCGCAATTGCTTTAGGACTTCGAATCCACTTTTGAATGTAAAGCTTTGGACAAATAATTGGATTTCCAGCAAATATGCTGAACTGTGTTTCCTTCTCTATCGGTTCGTGTCCTGAGGGCTAAACACCCGGCGGTCTGTATATGGTGTTGGGGTTGGCTGGAGACTCTATAGGAACACATAAGGACGGTCATCAGTTCTGATGCAATAACTCCGGCCTTCACTGCTGGGAAAATGCAGAATAGCATTAGCATTAGCCAAGATATCTAAAGCAATTACGGCTCTTCCTGCAATATTTCAGGTGAATGTTTGACACTGAGCCCAGCAGTACAGGAGGTGTCGGACCACACAGCCTGAGCGGACAGAGAAAATCATCTTTTGTCAATATATTTGACAAGCATGTGACAGCAGGATATCAGAGATAAGGAACCCAAAGACAGAAAAAAGTGACTGCTCAGAATTAGAAAAAAAGAAACATGAATAATAGCATTTTATCCAAGCCAAGAGAGCCAGTGACTCTTCAGAAAAAATGGGATGAGAAAGTAACTGATCTGGGAAAAATAAATAAATAAATAAATAAATAAATAAATAAATAAATAAAGCAGTTTTGCATTTTGTTTGTTTTAAATTATTATTAAAATAATAATATTTATTATTATTATTATTATTATTATTATTATTATTATTATTAAAATTAAAATTAAATTAACTTTTTAATTTTCTTTTATAAATTGATAATAACATATTTTATTTGATTTTTTTTAAATTATTATTTATTTTTTATTATTATTTTGCTTATTCCTGATAATTTAAATTGTATATTTCAAGATTCAAGATTCAAGATTCAAGACTGAATTATTATTTGTCACATACACAATTATATAGAGATATAACCAGCAGTGAAATGTGAGTCAGGTCCGCTCCATGGACAGTGCAAATATTATTGAATACAAACACAGAGGAAATATACATAAATATAGGTAGAGATAAAATGAAATAAAGTAAATAATAAAATTTAAAGAACAAAATATAAAATAAAAATAAAATAAAATGTGCATGGCAGTATACTGTAGACTTAAATATTAAGATAAGCAGGAATGTACAAGAGAAGAATGTGTAAATAGATTGTACATGGTTGTCATGTAGCAGCAATACAGAAAGTGCTGTGTGCAAATGACACTGTCAGTATGAGGTAGAGAATAATGAATATCTTACTGATTGTTAAGTGATTATTAAGTGGAGTCATGTTGATGTTAAGAGGCTGAGTTTGAGTTTAGGAGCCTGATGGCCTGGGGGAAGAAACTCCTCCTGAGTCTCTCAGTTTTTGTCATCAGGCAGCGGAAGCGGCTACCAGATGGCAGCAGAGTGAAAAGACAGTTACTAGGGTGGTTTGAGTCCTTGATGATTTTGACAGCTCTGCTTCTGCAGCGTTTGAGGTAGATGTCCTCCAGAGAGGGGAGAGCAGACTCTGAGATGCGCTCAGCTAAGCGCACAACTCTCTGCAGGGCTTTGCAGTCTTGACTGGAGCTGTTCCTATACCACACTGAAATACACTTAGTACACTTTCTATGGTCCCTGAATAGAAAGTTTTCAGGATTGTTGGTGAGACCCTAAATTTCCTCAGCTGTCGCAGATGGTACAGTCTTTGCCTGGCTTTATTAACCTGTGTTTGAATGTGTGTAGTCCAAGTCAGGTCCTCGGAGATGTTTACACCGAGGTATTTGAAGCTGCTCACCCTATCCACAGGGGTCCCACTGATCATAAGAGGAGTGTAGGGCCACTGCTGTCTCTTCCTGAAGTCAACAATCAGCTCTTTAGTTTTGCTCACATTCAGAGAGAGACAATTGTCCTAGCACCAAGATGTAATTTTCTCTACCTCATCCAAGTAAGCGGTCTCATCATTATTGGAAATGAGGCCCAGAACCATCATCAGCGAATTTGATGATAGATGTGGAGCTGTGGGAAGACACGCAGTCGTGTGTGTAGAGAGAGTAGAGCAGGGGACTCAGGACACAGCCCTGTGGGGCTCCTACGTTCAGGATGATGGAGTTGGAGGTGAACTGGCCTACTTTCATCACTTGAGGTCTGCTGGTGAAGAAGTTCAGCATCCAGTCACAGAGTGAAGAGTTAAGGCCGAGGTCTATGAGATTAGAAGCAAGCTTTCTGGGGACAATGGTATTGAAAGCTGAGCTATAGTCAATGAATAGCAGCCTTACATAGTTCCCGTGAAGAAGAGAAGAGAGAAGAGAAGAGTGCAGGACGTGAGAGATGGCATCTTCAGTAGATCTATTGGGACGATAGGCAAACTGAAGAGGGTCCAAAGTATCAGGGATGGATGAGCAAATGCAGTTTTTTTACCAGTCTCTCAAAGACCTTCATGACTATTGATGTGAGGGCAACTGGATGATAGTCATTCAGACAAGAGGGTTTATTGTTCTTAGGCACAGGGATTTATTTATTCCTTTTTACGAGCTCTTGAAAAGCACAACAAATTTATTTTGTGTTTGTGCACTCTTAGCAAGTAAAGCTCACCTGATTCAGATTAAATGTATAAATCACTCATTTTTCTAAGTCGTTTTTTCCACATAAATGAAACCTAGAAACAATCAAATGGAGAAAGTACATCAATGTATACTGTACAAAAAAAAACAAAAACAAAAAAAAAAGGTCCAAAAATCTCATACCGCAAAACAAGAATAACATGGGTTGCTTCTCTCATTACTAAATAAAAGACTTCAAAAGTGATTAAAATAATTACATTCTTCACTTGCAGACATTTCAATGCAGTGTAAACACAGGCGATGGGCAAAGCTGGGAGAAAAAAAATAAAAAAAACCTTCAGAATGGCTGCAAACTTGCACACGTTCCTAGTAGTGTGATTTGACATTGAAAAGTTGTCAAGTCAAGTCAAGTCACCTTTATTTATATAGCGCTTTTAACAATACAGATTGTGTCAAAGCACTTAACAGTATCAAATTGGAGGATAGAGTGTCAGTAATGTATAATGATAAGATTAAACACTCAATTTTCAGTTAAAGACATTTCATTATTGAATTCAGAGATGTCATTGTCTAGCTCAGTTTAGTTTAAATAGTATCTATGAAATCAAATTGACGATAATCGTTAGAAATTAAGTGTCCCCAACTGAGCAAGCCAGAGGCGACAGCGGCAAGGAACGAAAACTCCCTCTGTGACAGAATGGAGAAAAAAACCTTGGGAGAAACCAGGCTCAGTCGGGGGGCCAGTTCTCCTCTGGCCAGGATATTATTATTTATTTTTTTACTTATTGTATTAATTAAATTTTAAATGTATAAATGTATTATATTTCTATTTTTATATTGTTGCAATTTCTAACAATAATAGTATTATGTAGTTAGGTATTTTATTATATTATAGTTATTTTGTTTAATTTTAAGTTTTATTGTATTTAAGTCGAGGTCTTCACTGGGGATATGTCCCCGGGGCTCATCCAGGTGTCCGGCCTCCGCCGACGGTCAGGGTCGCAGACATCATCTCCCGGCGCCATCTGATCCGGACACGGACTGAGAAACAGAATAATAAAGAAACAGACAAATATTACCGTAGATGGCATTCTTCTTACGATGTAACGAGTACATCGTGTGTTATGAGGAGTGTTCCCGGTTCCGGTTGATCTAATTAATGCAGCCTAACAATCCTTTAACGGATTTGAATAATAGAAGGGTATTAGTGTGTTATGTGTAAGGCAGGTTAAAGAAATGTGTCTTTAATCTAGATTTAAACTGACACAGTGTGTCTGCCTCCCGAACAGTGTTAGGTAGATTGTTCCAGAGTTTGGGCGCTAAATAGGAAAAGGATCTGCCGCCCGCAGTTGATTTTGATATTCTAGGTATTATCAAATGGCCAAAGTTTTGAGAACGCAGCAGACGTGGAGGACTATAATGTGATAAGAGCTCGCTCAAGTACTGAGGAGCTAAGCCATTCAGGGCTTTAAAAGTAATTAACAAGATTTTAAAATCTATCCGATGTTTGATAGGGAGCCAGTGCAGTGTTGACAGAACCGGGCTAATATGGTCATACTTCCTGGTTCTAGTAAGGAAGGATGTCAACATGCCTTTAACATTTGTTCCCGTTGCTACAAATTTACCTGCTGCGTCCTGAAAGCGAGCCATTACTGTGAGCGAGAGCGGAGCTGCTGTCCGAGCGGACGGGACGCTGTTCTGCTGCAGGCCATATGTCCTCAGGACACACTACAGCAAACCTCCATTAAATATTCACACCGGAAACACTTCCTTCAGCTCAGAGCATTCCAGCTCACCAGACGCACAGCAAACACCAGCCCACCACCCTCCAACCCTGACCAGACAACAAATAAACACATGAGGGTGATCAGACACATGTCCATTAAACCAAAGTTTATTTTAAAAGTAGTGTGAAACTACACATTTTATTATGTAATACTAATATATACTGCTACAGTGATGATGTGTTTTAGGCCAAACCGTAAATTTGCATTACCCTGCTTCCCTTGACAAAACCCAATATTTTCCAATGGCTTTTGGATTATTTGGATGAATTAAGTTCTGCGAACAACAGACATTTATGATTCTTACATGTTTTGTTCATCATGATAATACTCACCAGTGTTGGGGAAAGTTACTTTTAAAAGTAATGCATTGCAAAATTGTGTTACTCCCTAAAAAAGTAACTAATTACATTAGTTACTTTTTTATGGAAAGTAATTTGTTACGTTACTTTTGCGTTACTTTTCAAATCTGTGCAGGGCTTGCTTGTTTTGTTTTTAATATAAAAAGTTATATTTTTGGTAAGACATGTTTGAACTGAAATATGACTTAGCCATAAAATATAATACAATAAATAAGTACTCATACAAAAACATAAGAAATGCCATTTATTAAGATTGATTTTCAGAGGTGCGCTGTTTAGATCAGGTTTGTGTTGAGAAGCCTTTGAACAAGTCATTTATTCACATAATGTTCTGAGTGTAACTGTTAACATTATCAAATATGTCTAAAGAAGTAAAGTCTGTCAGATAAAACATGAGCATATTGATGTAATTCAATCACTCTGCTATTTAAATTAGATGGTTACTCCTGATCAGAATCAGAATCAGAATCAGAAGAGCATTATTACCAAGTATGTTTGCACACACAAGGAATTTGACTTGACAACAGGAGCTTCCAGTGCAGAGGAAAGTACAGCCATAGTGCAGACATACATGACAGTGAAAACATACATAGGAATAACACAGTAGAGATGGAATATAGCATAATATGAAAAAAAAAAAAAAAAACATAAATTAAATAATGTACTATATACAGAAATAGAAGTATAGGTGGAAAAATGTAATTGTTTAAATAAATGTACACATATATTATAAGCGTGGAGATATGTTATTTACAAAGTGTGCAGTTTACAAGTGTACAAATTTTGGGTTCTGTGTATAAATATGCCAGATATGATGGACGATGCATAACTAGAAATTTTAATTGTTGAGGCTAAATATAGCCTGTGGGAAAAAAAAGAAAAAAAAAAAAAAAAAAAACTGTTCTTGTGCCTGGCTGTTCTGGTGGTCATTGCTCTGTAGCGCCGACTAGAATGCAACAGTTCGAAGAGAGAGTGGGCTGGGTGTGAGGGGTCCAAAGTGATTTTCTTAGCCCTTTTCCTCACTCTGGAGATGTAAAGATCTTGGAGGCTGGGCAGAGGGGCACCGATAATCCTCTCAGCAATCCTGATTGTCCGTTGCAGTCTCTTGTTGTCTGATTTGGTAGCTGAACCAAACCAGACAGTTATGGATGAACACAGGACAGACTCAATGATAACAGAGTAGAACTGTTTCAGCAGCTCCTGTGGCAGGTTGAATTTCCTCAGCTGGCGAAGGAAGTACAACCTCTGCTGGGCCTTTTTAGCAATGGAGTCTATGTGAGTGTCCCACTTCAGGTCCTTAGAGATGGTGGTCCCCAGGAATCTGAATGACTCCACTGCAGCCACAGTGCTGTTCATGATGGTGAGTGAGGGGAAAGCAGGGGGTTTCTCCTGAAGTCCATGATCATCTCCACTGTTTTGAGCGTGTTGAGCTCCAGGTTGTTCAGACTGCACCAGACGGCCAGCTCTTTAACCTCCTGTCTGTAAGCAGACTCGTCTCCGTCCTTGATGAGGCTGATGACTGTGGTGTCATCCGCAAACTTCAGGAGCTTGACAGAGGGGTCCTTTGAAGTGCAGTCATTCGTGAACAGGGAGAAGAGCAGTGAGGAGAGAACACAGCCCTGAGGGGCACCAGTGCTGATAGTGAGAGTCCTGGATGTGAGTTTACCCAGCCTCACTAGCTGCTGCCTGTCTGTCAGGAAGCTGCTGATCCACTGACAGATGGAGGTGGGTACAGAGACCTGTGTCAATTTGTCTTAGAGAAGGTCAGACTTGATGGTATTGAAGGCCGAACTGAAGTCCACAAATAGGATTCTTGCGTAATTCCCAGGTCTGTTGAGGTGTTGTAGGATGTAATGCAGTCCTAAGTTGACTGCATCGTCCACAGACCTGTTTGCTCTGTAGGCAAACTGAAGAGGATCCAGCAAGGGTCCAGTGATGTTCTTCAGGTAGGCCAGGACCAGTCTCTCAAATGACTTCATGACCACAGACGTGAGAGCGACAGTTCTGTAATCATTAAGTCCAGTGATTTTGGGTTTTTTGGGGACCGGAATTATGGTGGAGCGTTTGAAGCAGCAGGGAACTTCACACAGCTCCAGAGATCTGTTGAAGATCTGTGTGAAGACGGGGGCCAGTTGGTCAGCACAGACTTTTAAACAGTCAGGTGAAACACCATCTGGGCCTGAAGCTTTTCTAGATTTCTACTTCCTGAAGACCCTATTCACTTCATCTAAGACCTTAAGACCAGACCTTAAGCACAGGTTGAATGGGGGGGTGGTAGACTGGCCTTTTCAAATCGACAGTAAAACACATTCAGATCGTCAGCCAGTTGTTGATTCTCTACAGACTGTGGGGGAGGTGTCTTGTACATGGTGATGTTCCTCAGACCAGTCCATGCTGACACCGGATCGTTGGCTGAGAGCTCTTTTCTCAGCTTTTCGGAGTAGTTTTTTTTTTTTTTTTTTAAGCCACTCTGATCTCCTTTGTTAGTCTGTTCCTGGCCTGGTTATACAAGATTTTATCCCCACTTCTGTAAGCATCCTCTTTGGCGTGACGAAGCTGTTTTCCAGTAAACCATGGTTTATCATTATTAAATTATAAGAATGTCCTGGTGGGGATGCACATATCCTCACAGAAACTGCTATACGAAGTTACAGTCTCTGTGAGTTCATCCAGATTGGTGGCTGCAGACTCAAAAACACTCCAATCAGTGAGGTCGAAACAGGCTCCCTGTAGATCCCGCTCTGCTTCATTAGTCCATCTTTTAACAGTCCTTATAACAGGTTTAGCTGATTTCAGTTTCTGCCTGTAGGTCGGTATAAGATGTACCAAACAGTGATCAGAGAGCCCCAAAGCTGCCCGTGGGACAGAGTGATATGCATCCTTTATTGCTGTGTAAAAGTGATCCAATATATTACTGTCTCTGGTGGGATATGTAATGTGTTGCTTGTATTTTGGCAGTTCACGGGAGAGATTTGATTTGTTAAAATCTCCAACAATGATAAAAATAGAGTCTGGATACCTTTGCTCCATTTCAGTTATTTGTTCGGGCAGCTGTTGCATCACGGCACTCACGCACGTGTCCGGAGGCACGTACACATTCACGAGAATGAAAGAGGAAAACTCCCGCTGCGAGTAGAATGGTTTACAGTTTATGAAGAGTGCCTCTAAGTTAGGACAGCATACCTTTTCAGCGTTGTTACATCTGAACACCAACTTTCGTTGATGTAGAAACACAATCCACCACCTCTCGTTTTCCCTGTTAACTCTGCGATGCGATCTGCTCTGAACAGCTGGTACCCCCGCAGATGAACCGTGTTATCCAGAATGGCTTCACTCAGCCAGGTTTCAGTGAAGCACAGTGCAGCAGAGTTTGTAAAGTCCTTGTTGGTGCGGGTGAGGAGAAGAAGTTCTTCCGTTTTGTTGAGAAGGGAATGGACATTCGTGAGATGAATGCTTGGGAGCGCAGTTCGAAAGCCGCGTGCGCGGAGCTTAACCAGGGCGCCGGAGCATTTCCCTCTTCTGCGTCTGTACGTCCGTTTGAAAAACACAGCTGTACCTCCGACTAGAATGTCCAACAAAACATCCGAATAATCAAAAACCGGAAAAATATTGTATGGGATGTGTTGCTTAATGTTAAGGAGTTTGTCTCTGGTAAAACTTATAGAAGAAGAATGACAAAACACAGAACAAACAAACAAAAAGATCAGAAGAATTGCGGAGCTCAGTGTCATGGCTGCCGTTTGCGGTAGGGGTGGGAATCGCAGGGTACCTCACGATACGATATTATCACGATACATGGCTCACGATAACGATAATATCATGATACAGCGATTCTGCGATAATCGATATATTTCTAGAAAATCCTATAATGATATATCATGATATCTGTCTAAACAAAATGCCTGTGAAAAGGTTAAGTGCAAGTTTTCTTTCTTTATTCAAGTCCAAACTGTTAGAAAACAGCAAAAAAAAGTTCTGTAAATCAATTTGAACATGTTGAGTAAATTAATAATTTTATTCTTGGACTTATTAAAAGGTTACACTTTTCTTTTTCTCTGTGTGTAAACAAACACATTTAACTGCTTAACTTATATAGCCTCTCTCTCTCTCTCTCTCTCCATGTAATATATATATATATATATATATATATATATAAACAAACAAACCTGGTACATTTCAAAATTTACCTGGAGTGCTTTCTCAAACTTTCTACTCCTCTCATCATAAAAACGGAGCCCCACACGAAAAAAATAGCCGTTCACATCGCGTCTTTTGCGCGCTCAGGTTGGTTATTTCAAATGTAGACGCGCGGCAAGCACACACACACTGCACACTTCTGCGCCGCATTACGGCTCTGACAGTGTTTTGTCTCGTCCTCCATGCTATAGGTACAGATTTATGTTTCTGCTGGTCGGTGCCCACTGTTCACACTGCATAACGCGCACTTGTAATATCTGTGAGAGAGGGAGAGCATCCAGTTTTGTTCACATAAAACTGGACGCACCGGCGGCGCTCTCTCTCACTCATATAGTGAGGGAAATCCACCTGCGATCCGAGCGGAGAGGTTCGGCTACTCATGACTGAATATGCGCTCTGCAATAATAACGTGATCGGTGCCTATGGTCCACGCTGATAACTGTTCCGGGGCAGTTTTTTAGTTTTCATCTCCATAAACGTGTATATATAGCAGTAGAGCTAATACAGTGGCTGAAAATCTGTTTATCATTCGGTTCCTCGTGCTTCCCCATCTTCATAGAGAACGCGCTTCATAGTTGCTCAGAGCGCTTTTGGAAAGAAGCTGGAAATGGCGCGGCCGCGATTTCCACGCATTTTTAGACGCTGAGAGCAGGAAAATGTATTTAGAGCACCTTATTGTATTAATTAAAATATCGATATTTGGCGCCAGATATCGATTATCGTATCGCATGGAGAAGGATCACGATATATCGCCATATCGATTTATTGTCCCACCCCTAGTTTGCGGCGCCATCTTGAGGAAAATATCAGAGGATTTCATATAAATGCTTACTTTACATAGAGTTATGTTTCAACTAAGTTTAAGGGTGCAACGCAAAAATATTTACTAGTGTGTAAGCTGTAACTCACACCAAGGCTGTAACCATGTCTTCAGCATTGAGGGGGACATTTATTTATTTATTTGTTTGTTTATTTGTTTATTTAAATAGAATGGTGAAGGAAATGCAATGTCAAATTCTAGTTTTGAACTATTTGCAAACACTATTTTAAAATATGCACAATCTTATTTGAATGCTAAAATTAAAAACACAAAACATTTATTGTCCCGTCACATTCAGTTACATGAATCACATAAATTGTACCATATTTTCGATTCAGAATGGCCATATTTGAGGGGGAAAAAAAAAAAAAAAAGTTAACATTTCCATCATAAATGTCACGTTATCACTCGGGGAGACAAGGGAATAATCCAAAACAAAAGTATTTAATGATATCCAAACAGGTAAGTACAACACAGGCTGGAAACACTGAGAAATGACGCATAATACTGGACAGGAAACACAGGGCAGGACACACTATAAGTACACAAATGTAATGATATAATTAAACACACACAACTGGAACATAATTAACTAATAATGAAATAAATGACAGGAACATGAAATAACCAAATATGGGCAAACAAGAGGAAGGGAAACACAAGACACACAAGACAACCCTGACAATAAAACAGTTGTGATATTAAATGTTTTGCTACCTCCATCTCACCTCGCTCTCTTTCAACATTAAACTGATGCATCACGCTACAATTCACATTCTGCTTCTGTGAATAGTAAACCCCGCCTTCTTTGATTTGATTAGCCATCTCAGATGGCTGAGACAGAGCAGCCTAAAAATTACACTTAAACCTTATTTTTATTATTATTATTTTTTTTTAATTCTAACAATAAACAGAACGCTGGTGCCACTGGCCCCTGTAGTGTACGGCACATTTTGGTTAATGTAGGTTCACATGCATTCTCTATGCATACAGCGAATCTGCATGCTATGCCCAGTTTAAATAGTATGTACTGTGAAAGCAGTAAGCGTATAATGTTAGTGTGCTATTCTGAACACACCCAAGATCTGTCAGTTGATTCATGATGTAACCAATGGTGTGAGTTTAGGGTAGGACTATGTGTCTGAGTGATGGGTCAAACCTGTGCAATGTCACAGAAATCACACACTCGATCTCGGTCTAAAATTAAGCGTAGGAAGATTTAATCTTCTGTAAATTCCACATGATCCTTGACTAAATATGAATAGATTCAGAATGACCAAGTGCACCTTATTCGAGAGGCCCAACAAAAATGATCCAAGTGTCATAATCCATAATTCACAATCACTTCAGAACGATTCCTTTTGAATCAGTACTCAGAAGTGGGTGCTAACGCCACTCGATCGCACAATCATTGCAGTCGGAGCGTAACGCCGCATGCATATTGCTAATGGGCCTGGACGGGGCTGCCAGGGCACGGCTGGTGATTGGGTTACCCAGCGAGTGATGCTAAGCTGCTTCCGCGCCAGTTGCTAGTGACCTCCACCTGGCCGGGGCGCCGGTAAGCAGAGCAGTCTGCCTGAAATTATTTATAAGCGCTGCCCCCCCCACTCTAATTTAGTTTCATCCCATAAGGCCCTAAAGCTCTACTTGACACAGCAACAATGGCCGCTGAACTTTTGATCCAATGAATAGTTAATGACAGATTTAATTACAAATAAGATTCCTCATTAGATGATCTCACTGTCTGGCTGCGAAGGGCAGCTGTAGCAAATAGGCCTGAACGTGAAAGTCAGCCGTTAAACCTGCTAATCTGTAACGCTTAGCGTGTCTATTGATTGCTCATTTCTTAACATTTACACTGCACTGAAATCAAAACAAACATGCTATTTTGAATGTTCCCCGAGCAAACGGCTGCCGGCGCTCAGCACTTTCTTTTATTTATCTCTCGTCTGCCGTCCGTGATTAAACCGTCGCGGCACCAGCTGGCTCCAGTAATTGCACAGGGAAGCACTTACCAGCAGTGAGCGAAATCATCAGTAGCTACATGTTTCTCAGTGCTTAGAAACATTTCCAACAAGGCTACGGTTACAGCGTCGCAGCAGGCGAGGCCATATTAAGCATTCTCATTATGTCGTGTGGCCGTTTGAACCCGGAGCCCTCTGCTGACCGCACACAACACAACACAACACAACACGTGTTTATCGAATGATGTGCAATAGTGCAAAATAGTGCAAAATGCATGAAATGTGCAAATATGCATTCATATACAGTATAAATTGAAATGTATAAACGTACATTTTTTTTCGATTATTTACACAAAGGCAAAAAAATGAACAGAATTGAAATGAACAGCTAAAGTTAGTCTTTATCTACTAATTTTAGTTCATTTTAATATTTTCTTTCCTTATTAATGTTTGTCTTTTGAAATGTTGATCTTCTTATGTTTTCGTGTCGTTCAAACAGGGTGAATGTTTTGCAGAGGTACAAACATCGAACACCAGGAAACGTTCCAGAACTCATCAGATCCATTGATAATACTTACTAATATTTGTGCTGCTGTTTTATACAAAATATACAAAACCAAAAAAAAAAAAAAAAATTACAATGAAAAGGGGAAATAAACATTAAAAAATACTAATACAAAAATTACAACTATTAATAAAAACTATAACAGTATCTCAATGATTCTAAAAATAACACTGGACTGATGTCATTAAGGAACTGACTTCTGTAAGTTAAAAGTATTGTGTGTGTGTGTGTGTGTGTGTGTGTGTGTGTGTGTGTGTGTGTGTGTGTTTGTGTGTGTTTTGTAATATTTCTATTAGAGGAAGAAAAAAAAAGTAACGTGGATTATTTTTATTTATTTATTTATTTATTTTTTCTGAATAGATGTAGCAAATATTAACTTTCTTGTGATATTGTGAAAAAAGACAACTAATTAATGTTGAACTATACTAATATGTTTTTGATTTTTTAAATGGTCAGTTATCTTATACATCAAAATAATAGGGACATAAAGTGTACTGCACAGTAGTTTTGACACATTTAATGTCATGTTTAATATTCTGCAATGCTAATGTGCACAGCCCGTGTAAGAGGGATCATATGGCCCTGTGTTCACCTTGCAATGAGTGAAATGTCCTCTGAGGTGCACACACACACATACACATACTCGCGCACACATACTATCCAATTATCTGAAGAAAACGGTTTTGCTCAGTGATAATTCTCAAACAGTGATTACAATTATTTGTATGTAAGGCAACTGTAAGGAAGAGCATTATTGAATGCATGTTGTGAAGCATAATGTAAACATGCACTTCACTATATGATCACTGTAATATAGAGCAAGTGTCTTTGCATCAAAGCAAGAATCTCAACTATCCGTCAATAAACACATTTCACACAGAGAGAATCATTCTCAATACTGCTGTTTGTCTAACAAGTTCCTTTGACTTTGACAAATGTTTAATTGCATTGTGAGGATAAAAAAAAGAGCATTCTGTATCTGTCAGCGGTTTCTTTTTCGCGACAGTAGAGCCAGGGCAGCTTTGTCCGACACTGAGCTGTAAATAATTTAGCGGGGGAAAAAGAAGAGGAGCCATCGAGTGTGACAGTTGCCCTTGTTGTTGTGGCTGTTGCCTAACGTGGCCTGTAGGACAACACTGGCAAGGTTATAGTTAATGCATGCAATGAGAGGAGACGCCACACGCACACACATATACACGCACATAAGCTATAATTTAATACCTGTGTCTACGTGCACACACTCACACTTATGCAAAAGCATGCAGTGTCTATATATGCACATATACTGGATGTATAAATACAGCACATGTATGCATAAAAAAAGTCATGCAACATTTCATTAACAGAAACACACACACACACCCACTACTTAAACAATCCATTGTACTTTGTTATTCACACACATACACACACACACACACACACGCATGCACACACACACACACACACACACAGAGCGTGTGTAATCAAAGACTCCACCTCGTGGAGCTGAAGCAGGTCCTGCATATTGAACACATGAGTGCGGCTCTAAGGTGTCACTGCAATGAGGCGAAACGTGTCATTCATGAGCAGGTGTTTTATCAGACGCACAAAACTACTCGAATATCAGCGGGCGTCCAGCTCTTCCACCATACCGCCACCAACAAACTACGATCAACACACATCAGTGCTGACTGATTCACTCAATATATGCATTTCTTGAGATCTGTATTATTAATGCAGTCAGTGAGCTGAGTTACAGACTGAATTTGTGTTTCTTGTGAAATTAAAAAGGATTCGATACAGGAGTTTTAAAGTTAACTACAACTAAAACTGAAAATAAAACTTTGACCTTAAAAAAAAACTTGAAATAAAATAAACATTAACTAAAATAACTAAAACTAAACCTGAAATGAAAATTAATAATAACTATATAGACATATTAAAACAACAAAAACTAATAAAAATAACAAAACACACAACAAAATTACTAAAACTTTAACTTCCATTAAAATAAAACCAGAAAATATAAATATAAAATCTAATTTAAAATATTAACAAAAACAATAATCATATCTCAAAGATACTAAATTAACACTGATTTGATCCAAAGACTTCTGCTTAACCCTGTAAAGCCTGACATATAAAATAATAGTCAGAAGTTTGCACATGTGTTTTATGTTTTGTATCATATAGTATTTGATGCACTTCTTGAGCAATTTGAGCTACAGTAGCTCATCTGTTGGATCGGACCGCACGGCCCAGCCTTCGTTCCCACATGCATCGATGAGCCTTGACCGCCCATGATGACTCTGTCGCTGGTTCACCACAGCTCCTTCCTTGGACCACTTTTGATAGATACTGACCACTGACCAGGAACACCCCACAAGAGCTGCAGATTTAGAGATGCTCTGACCCAGTCGTCAAGCCATCATAATTTGGCCCTTCTCGCTGAAATCTTTACGCTTGCCCATTTTTCCTGCTTCTAACCAGGCCCGTAGCCAGCTATGAGGTTACTGAGGTCCTGACCTCTGTAAATTTTTCATGTTCGAAAGTAAAATTTGTTCTCTGAATGACTAATTTGCTGTTTAAAACTCCTTATATGAATGTCTGCATGTATACTATTTAGAAAGTTTGCAAGAATGTTTTGCGTCTGCGGTATGAAAATCATCGCTGCGAGCAGGGCCGTAGCTGGGGTTTGCAGGTTGTACCCGTGGGCCCTGTTTTGTGTACTGTGTAAATAGCACAACTAAATAAATAGAACAAAGATACAAATTAAACAATGTTTAAGTTTGGTGTCCAGGTACAGAAACCGAATAATCAAATGTAAAATATCATTGCATAGTCTTCTCTGTATAAATTAAATATAGATTAATTCTTGTTAAAACTACAAAGTAATTCAGTGAAGAGCAGTGAGTGATTTTCTCTTTTAATTTCTTGGATTTACAGTACATTAAGGACACTGACAGCAGTTAGTAAATTAGCCGCGGTCACTTTAAGAGACAGCGCATCCAATAAAATGATCTATATCCGATTTCTTTCTCAACTATTCACTTTCACTTAACCGATAATTTTAGTTCGAGGATACTCGCAAAGACGGGTATTGTGACATAATTTTTTATGTATTTGTTGGTTCAAGAGCAAGAAGAGGCAAAACTCAATTCGGTGTTCAAGGGCTGTGAGATGCGGCTCTCTGTGTGTGCGCTGTGCGCACAGAACACAGCGGGTGCTAAATTAAGCGTTTTGCTTCTTTTTGTGTTTCTGTGTTTAAAGTGGCGAGGTGTATTTGTTCGTTCAGGCGCGGGAGGAAGCGAAGGAGAGCTTGGTTCGGTGTTTGCGAGTTCTCAGTTGAGTTTTTCAGCGTCTTGTGTCTGAATGCTTTAAACTGTTATAAATGTTTAAATTGGCAAGGCTTAAAAGTGCAATTGCAAGTGCAATTGATTAGGTTTCGTGATGACGTGCAGCAGTGGCCTGTCAACTGTCCTGAGCATCTTTTTAGGCTGGTCTAGGCCAGTCGGTTGAAATCATCGGGGGCCTCCTTTCAGCCAGGGCCAGCGCCAAAGGGGAGAGTTCGCGGGCCATGCCCCCCAAAAGAGTTACTGTGCCCCCCATTTCCATCCTCTTCCCTCCTTGCTGAACGTGATCGATTTCAAAAGTGAAACCGATAAAACAGCATGCATAAGAAAGCGATTGCACACTTTTGCGAGCGTCAGCAACTGCACGCAATCACAGATCGCACGCTTCCCACCAGAAACACCCCCCCCACCCACAACGTGATTTGTGTCCGCCCTTAGAAATTCAAATGCTGCCCCGATGGAGGTGCCCTGGCGCCGGCTCTGCCCTCAGCAGTGGGCCCCTATAATCTTCACAACCTTTCACCCCACTAGTGATGGCCCTGGCTGCGAGACGGTGGCAGAGTAGTCTCGCGTAGCCAGACCTTCAGACTGACGGCAGAAGGTCTGGGAACTTTGGCTGCATTGAATGGCCAAGGCCCGCCCAAGAGGCCATATGACTGACAGGTAAAGCAACCAGTCACATTTCGTTTTGTGCCCCATCATGTTTAGGGGCATGGAAATGTCGCCAAAATAACAGACCTGTGTGTAAAACTCTTGGATGTATTTTAAAGATTCTATGTACTTTAAGCATGCTTACGCTAAGATTTGATCTTAGAGTGTGTGTACGCTTAAATCTACGCCAATGCTCATATTTGAAAAACTGCCTTTGACGTGGAAAAGTGCTTAGCGTCACATCAGGGTCTGAGTGTCACCTCCACATGGACTTTTGAGTTTGTTTTCATTCCCTCTGTTCTCTGACCTAGTTTCTGTCTCCCATTGATTGTCATTTGGTTCAGGTGTGTCTTGTTAATTATCTTCATTTGCCAGTGTATTTAGTTTGAGTCTGTCCTGTGATCCCCTGGCCGGTATTGAATGTACGTCCCTATGTGTGTCTCCTGCCTGATCGTGTAATTATCCTTGCTCTTGTGGAATTATTAAAGACTAGTGAACTTATCTCCTTCATCTTCGTGCTGCCTCACTTTACACACCATAGTGCTGACAGAATACTTGACCAACAAAAAGTATAGCGGTGTGTTCCCCCTCATTGTTTTTTTTTTTGTGTTTTGAAAGTGTTTTGTTTTGTTTTGTTTTTTTTTTGTTCATGAACCACCCTGAATTCCTCTTCCTCCTCCTGCTGAACCAGGGGGAAAGATCTCTCGAGGACCATATAAGACTGTTCCTTGAAATAGCTCACTACACTAGCTATCCAGATGACACGCTCTGCTCATTTTCCTTGTATTAGGCTGGAGGCGGAGACAAGGGATCCTCCAGCCATGACACCTTGTATGTTATGCATACCTGGCCAATAAACGTTGATTGATTGATTGATTTACAACACGAGCATCAACACCGCTTGCAGAGAACAGTCGTCCGAAGATGGTCCTTGGGAGAGTTTCTCCACCTTTGTGGACTGGGTACTGGTGAGAAATGGATTTCCGTTTACCGTCGGATTTGAGGATGATCTCGCTAGTACCACTCCGGACCCAGAGCCCAGCCAAACATCACCCCGCTGCGCAGAGCTACAGCCAGAGCCCACCGCAGATGAAGAGCCAACGCCCGTTGTGACCTACGAACCATCACTGAAAGGAGCGACAGAGCTGAGGATCGCCCCAGAGCCAGAGCCTCATGTGTCGTCTGATCAGGTGCGTGAGCGGGTAACGAAACCCACCGCGGAGGATATCACAGTGGAGCGCGAGAGCACAGAGGGAAGCCCTGCCCACTGCACCACCGCTAAGGGTGAGCTGCCGCTGGACTCGGAGGATCTGATTGACTTTTATTCAGATGCACCCTGTCTTCCATCATCTGCCTGTCCTGTCATGACCATGTAGGTCTGCAATGAACTGTCTGTCTGTCCCGTCATGGCCATGGAGGTGATTCCCCTGTGTGCTGCACTCCCGGTGTTGGGAGTTGCGATCTGGTGTGTGTGGGCAGCACACACCATCCCAGAAAGCCCTGATGCTCACAAATTCCCACCCTCCCTCCTTCTCTTGCCTCCTCCTGTCTTCCCTGCTGCTTCAGCTCTTCCGCTACTGTCTCCTGTCAGCCCCTCAGCTTCCTCTCAGCCCTGTATCTGTGCGGTGGGATTGCCGTGGGTCTGCCAGTTTCCATCGGCATTGTGGCTGGAAGGATCCCTTGTCTCTGCCTCCAGCCTCTGTGTCCCGGACTCCGCGTCGGCCTGTTGACACAGCGGCTCCACCATGGCTCCTAGCTCCCTCCTCTCTGCCGGGGCCCAAAAGTCCACCAGCTCCGCCAGGCTCCCTCATCCCTCCGTCTCTGCCTTGGTCAGTCGTCAACCATTCGCCACCTTTTGACTCCACTCCTCTGGCTGCGCCTCGTCCCTCCATCCCTCCGGTTCTGTCAGTCTCCTCCTTCCCTCCGGCTTCACCTTGGTCCTCTGTCGAGGACCAACTGTTCAGCCTTGGCCCTCCGGATCCTCCCCATCGCCCTGTTCATCGGCTCTCTGTCTCCGCCTCAGGCTCCACCACCACCTGCTCCGCCACCATCGGTCAGCCCCTGGAGTCATCAGCCCTTCCTCCATCATGGCTCCTCCCTCTGTTGGCTCCACCGTGGGTCGCCTTCATGGCTGCGGCCTGGGTCCCGCCTGGCTCCTCCTGCTCCAAGTACCTCCTGTCTTCTCCCTGGCTCCTCCCTCCTGTCTCCATCTGTCTCCATCCTGGCTCCTCCCTCTGTCCGATCCGCCATGGTTCCTCCTGATTCCACCATAACTCCTCCCTCCTTCATCTCCACCCTTGACTCTGTTAGTCGTCCTCCTCTTGGTGGTCCGTCCTCCTTCTGAATCTCCTCCAGTTTTGTCTGCCAGCCCTTCGCCATCCCCTGTTACCATCCCACTTCCACTCATTTGTCCCCCTCCTAAGTCCCCCACCCATCCCACCCTTTGTTGTTTCCGAGGTACGAGGTCGCGCCTTCAGGGAGGAGGGAGAGATATCACCACCACATGGACTTTGAGTTTGTTTTCATTCCCCACGTGTTCTCTGACCTAGTTTCTGTCTCCCATTGATTGTCATTTTGCTCATGTGTGTCTTGTTAATTATCTTCATTTGCCTGTGTATTTAGTTCGAGTCAGCCCTGTGATCCCCTGTCCGGAATTGAATGCACGTCCCTACATGTGTCCCCTACCTGATTGTGGAATTACCCTTGTTCTTGTGGAATTATTAAAGACTAGTGAACTTATCCTTAAATTATGCCTCCCTTTACACACCTTAGTGCTGACAGTAAGCAGATGTACTCAGTTTTTCTTGTCGGAGTGCTACAGGTTTTTGAAAATGTAAGCAGTCCTTACAGCTCGCTCTTCTAAAGTAAAGAATTTGTATGATGACTGGTGATCTTTTACATGTTAATGACATTAATTAGAAGTTGCTTACAAGGCAGAGAGCTGAAACCATTCAGTTCAAGATCATTTGCGATTCATAGATTTCACATCTGAAAGAGACGCGTACATGCGTTTTCTGTATGTACGTTCATTCTATGAATCACACGTACGCATATTTGAGAGATGATCATTAGGATCAAATTTTAGATCAAATATAGGATGGTTTAAGTCCTGTAAGTTGCGAGGTGTGCGTCGCTTACCTGGGGAACCCATGGTACCAGGATGAACTACAGGAAGAAGGCAAGCCGGCCGAGGCAGTGTGATGCTTGGGTCCTGCCATCCATGTGGATGTTACTTGGTCACGTACAGTGGTGTATTGTAACAAAGCAATAATGCTTCGTTACAGTACTTCAGTATTTTTTGGGAGTATCTGTATTTTACTTGAGTTTTTATATTTCAGCCAACTTTTACTTTTACTCCACTTCGTTTCCTAATTAAAATGTATACTTTTACTCCGATACATTTCCCCAAAGCATATTCGTTACTTACTACAAAATAGTAAGAAGAACACAGACCGCAAGAAAGCAGGTTTGACGAATCAGATGTCTGGCGTTTGCAAGTTAGACTCCTATAAACACCTTTGCTCATGTGCAAACAAGTGCGTGCACAACTGCGGATGATTTCATTTTCCACTCAAGTCTAATCTTGGGTGTGCGATACAGCATTGTCTGCGATAATATGGTAAGTGTTGTTGTAATGATGTGCGATCTGACATTTTCAAGTAAGCTATATCACCAAATCACACACAGAGTGCACACACGTTGATTTATAAGTCTATTAAAACTCAAAATTCCAGGCATTCTAAATTGTAGACGGCAAAAAATATTCTGTATGCTTTTTATATTTATATAATTTAATATAGTTATCTTCTATATCTATCTATATAACACAAAGAGTACCGTTTTTCTGCAGATATAAGCATGAACACATTTAATAATCATTTTAAACAAGTTAAAATGACTTACATTTTAGACATAATATTGCTTGTTTTTGCTCAATTTTGGCAACAAAAATAGTTCCAAACAAAGATCACAGCACTGTTTTGCGTCTCTTAGCAATTGGACGATGTTTACTTATTGAATGAATCAGCTTTTTGAACGAATCGGTTAAATAAATGATTCAGTGATTCACTCATTGACACAATCAAATGCTTTGTTTCTGAATGAATCAGTCGTTTGAATGAATTGGTTGAATCTCAGTGACTCACTTATTTACAGTCACTTGCTGTCACCTACTGGCGGTTTTAATTTCACATTTCGACTATTTTTTTCATGTTTTAATTTTTCTCAAATATCAGTATTCAACGTTTTACGTTAAAAACAAAACATTAGGCCTATTTATGCATCTGTAACTGCAATTTAAATGCATCCATATCCCCTCTGAGATACAGTAAACTGTGTAAATAAATCTGAATGCTATTTCAGATGCAGATTCCAGAAATGTTTTCTTATGTTGGAATAAAAGACACTAAGTACCGGATGAAGTGCTTCTTATTCTTACCCAAAAATACAAAATGGAAGAAAGAGTTAAAACTGAACACAATCTTGCTACTCAAGCTGTATGAATATTTTTATATATATTTATTTGCTTCTTTTCCATTTTGCATTTACTTGTACTTTTACTTTCAATACTTAAGTATGTTTAAGATTTAAAAATACTTTTCGTACTTAAGTACAATAAATATCACATACTTTAAGACTTTTACTCAAGTAATATTTTAAACGGTGACTTCAACTTCTACCAAAGTCATTTTTTGGTAAGATATCTGTACTTTTACTTGAGTATGGCTTTCAGGAAATGGCTTTTCATACACCACTGGTCACGTACCACCTACCTAAGCATTGTTGCAGACCATGTACACCCTTTCATGGAAACGGTATTCCCTGGTGGCTGTGGCCTCTTTCAGCAGGATAATGTGCCCTGCCACAAAGCAAAAATGGTTCAGGAATGGTTTGAGGAGCACAACAACGTGTTTGAGGTGTTGACTTGGATCTCAATCTCCAATCAAGCATCTGTGGGATGTGCTGAAAAAACAAGTCCGATCCATGGAGGCCCCACCTCGAAACTTACAGGACTTAAAGGATCTGCTGCTAACATATTGGTGCCAGAGACCACAGCACACTTTCAGGGGTCCAGTGGAGTCCTGCCTCGATGGGTCAGGGCTGTTTTAGCAGCAAAATTGGGACCAAAACAATATTAGGAAGGTGGTCATAATGTTATACCTGATCGGTGTATAATGCAATGCAATGCAATGCTGATTGAGAGATGAAAAAATAAATGCTCCTCAGAAGATGTGAGATGAAGATCATTCCTCCGCTGAGGAACAGTGAAAGTAAAGCTTCTGGAAACAAACACTCCTCAAAAGATCCTGATGATCAGATTTGAGCTGCACAGATTTTTCTAAAAAATGATTGATGGAGAATCAAGTAAAGCTGAGCTGCTTCAGTCCAGTTAAGTGTTCACCTGGAAATATGACTAGAGTTATTCTGACGTTTACTTGATAAAAATCAGTCAAGATTTGACAGAAAAAAAGACAAGTGAAGCAGCAGCTGAAGCTGGACGTCTGTACAATTACACTAAAAGTAAAATAAGGGTAAGATGGATCAGATAATGAAGGAAAAGCACCATGAAGTGCTCATCACACATGTTCTGAACATCATTTTAATCTTAATTTTCTACACTTAATGCCTGTATCTGTAACACAGAAGAAAACTGCGTTTATGTTTTTGAGGGGCAGACACAGCCAGAGCTGCACAGATGTAGTGAAATGGATTTTGGAGAGTCTGGGAGTTTGAGGAAAAGCCTCCGTGGAGTGTTTGAGTTGCGATATCTCCTCCCATCATCCTCTCTGACTTTTAACTCTGCGTATCCCTGCACGCTGCAGCGGGACACCCCTTCCCTCCCGCACATGACAATGATAGATTTGACAGCAGGAAAGTGTTAATGATGGCAGGCCCTGAAGGCGGGGGCTACTTCAACACCATTTGCATTTCCATTCATCTTTGCAGCATTTATCATTATGAGGTGGCTGCCAGATCTAATTAAAGTGTGAGCTAACGGAGCGACGGAGACACCCAGCCACTCACCGCCCAAACACACACTCACTCCAGCAGGAAGCAGCAAAACCAATTAACTCCCTCGCAAATGAAGCCATCGGAGGCCTCTTCATTAGAATTAGCCAAAGAAGAGCTGCGGAAGAAAGGAAAATAAATAAATAAAAGAACCGGGGATTTGGTGTCATACAAGCTTTTCCAATCTTCCCTCTGGCTGATTTTAGCACTGCCTCAGAAACCTGATTTGGGAGGTCTGAAATCAATCGCTCATGACATTATACAGACTGCATTAAACAGACTTTAAAATACATATGTCTGCTACTTGAAAGAAAATATTACTTTTATTCAGCAAGGATGCATTAAATTGATCAAAAGTAACAGTATAGACATTTATAATGTTACAAAAAAAGTAATGTTACTTAATGTTACAATGTTACAATTTCTATTTCAAATTAAATGCTGTTGTTTTGAACTTTCTATTTATCTGTGAATCCTGAAAAAAATATTGGACAGCACAACTGTTTTCAACATTGATAATAATCAGAAATGTTTCTTGAGCAGCAAATCAGCATATTAGAATGATTTCTGAAGGATCATGTGACACTGAAGACTGGAGTAATGATGCTGAAAATACAGCTTTGATCACACAAATAAATTACAGTTTAACAGATATTCACATAGAAAACAGTTCTTTAAAATTTGGTATAATATTTCACAATGTCACTAATTTTACTGTAGTTTTTTTTTTTTTTTTTTTTAAACAAACTTTTGAACAGAAGCATAAGTGTAAAGACAGAGATGATCATGAGTCTAATAAGTGTTTCTTTTCAGAAAGTCTTTTCCTAAAGCTTTTAGCATAAATGTTTCTTTTTTTTTTTCTAATCATTTGCAACAGTTAAATATATATTTTTCAGAATCTGTCTGAAAATATGGTTTCCTTTACAATTTCTTCTTTGTGAGTGTTTGAGTTGACTTACCAGCAAACCATGGTTTTATTGGAGAAATTTGTGCGTGACAAACAATTTTTCCAATTTATTATTTCAGAAGACTGATACCTGGCAGAGGAATGACAATCTTCTCAGCAGTTTCTGTAAAAATCCTTATCCAGGAATCAGGAGCGACTGCAAAGGTCACAGAAACACCACAGAAATTCAGCGGTCAGAAAGTGTGGGAAGTCTGTTATCATCATCCAATAGTGAAATATTGTGCATCTATTTTTTTGGGACAACAAAGGCTTGCCCTGGGAGCGAGAGCGGGGCTGGTAGTGCGATTGTTACGGTGGCATCCTCGATTTATCAGCGGCCCAGCGGGTCACGAGTGAGTGTGAGAGCTGCCATCCTTCACCAGGGATGGATGCCCACAGAGGCGTCCATATGTAAAGCTTTCCTAGCCAAAACCCCAGGCCGCTGCGCTGGTCATCCTCACCTCCAGACCACAGGACGGATGCATGAGATGATCCGCTCCGAGCTGTGCCACCTTACCCAAAGACATTGGGATGAAAAATGAGACGCCAGAGGACTGTGGAAATGAGCGATGGCACAAAAATCAAACATTCAGTGATTCACCACATAAACCCTTAAAAGTACAGACACTGATGGTTCCATGAAGATCCTTTAACATTTACATTCTTTGTAGTGAAAAAATAAGGTCTTTAGATTATTAAAATGTTCCTTACATTAAGAAAACAATGGCTCTTTTAAGTACTGTTCATGAAATATAATTAAAACATCAGCACAACTGCTTACAAATCATATGAGCAGGTGCATAGGAAATAAAGAAAAGCGAAAAGTCAAATAAAAATAACCCACACACTGCTATCGCACACCAAATCATGTTTTAATGCAGCGTCTCAGTCATGTTTAATTTAGTTCAGTTTAATTTATTTGTTTACAGGGGCAATGCACATTAGTAAACGACTGTAAATGTGCCAGAATTAGCCAAAGAGACTGTTTCATATGAATGTTAAAAAGTCACCCTAAAAACAAAATAGAGAATGATAGACACATATTATAACCAACAAAGAAGAGATAAAAAAGTAGAATGCTAAAAAAAAAAAAAAAATACATGATTGCACATAGGAAATCAAACTAAAACAGAATAATAAGTCATCTAAACAAAATAAAATAGAAAAAGGAAAAATATTATAACCTTTATCAGACATTGCTTTTAAAAGGTAACAAAGGAAAACAATGCTGAATGAAGATCACCTGACCGAAACTCTGCATTAAAATACAAGCGTGTGGGATTCATCTGTTTTTGAAAGATCTGTTCACTGAAAGGTTCTTTGGGGAACCAAAAATGGTTCTTCTCTATGGCACCACTGTGAAAACCCTCTGCGATTTTTAAGAGTAGAAAAGCACATCTTTTAATATTAAAAGTGTAATCTCTCAAAATAAACAAACAATTAAAATAAAATAAAAATGCATTTAACGATAGTAATTAATAAACAAACAAACAAACAATCAGACAAATAAATAAATAAAGGTCCTTAATTGGCTACTAAATGGTTGCTTGTAGAACCTTTAACATCTATGAAAAAGGTTCTTAATATTATTCATGTTCTTCAAACTTCAAAGAACTTCAAAGAAATAATGGTTATTTTAAGAAGTGAATGAAAGGTTCTTTGGGGACCTAAAATGGTTCTTTAATGGCATCACTGCTAAAAGTGTCTCTTGGAACCTTTATTTTTAAGGGTGTAGAAAAGCAGAAAATATGCCTGGGAAATAAAAAGCGACTCGTGTGATAAGCATCACGTCGACTGACGCTACAAATTACAACCGGCTCTTTTGGCCACCGGAGTCACACGCTCATTAACGCTAACAAGCTGAGGAACAAAAGTCAGCTCTTGAAAAAAACGCAAGAAACACAACTTGAAGCATCTTGTTTTCCCTGGCTGCGTTTTGTGATAAGATGAGGCTGAAACCTGAGTCTCCTGCCCTTCTGCCATATGTTCCAGGAAGCACAGACTCTTCACCACCAGAGAGCCGCCCTGAATTATTGATTAATGATTAGCAAATGCAATAGAAATGTTAGACCCGATGTTGTGTGAGTGATTGTGTGTTTGGCAAAAAGGAGCGCATGGAGTCGACGGAGTGTGGACTAGAAAGGGGGGACGAAATACATTATTGATAGCAGGACAAAACAGCTAGTGTGGGACGTGGAGAGCGCTGCTGATTTCAGGCCTGTATTGATTACTGGAAACAGCAGGAGGTGAGTGTAGTGTGACAGACTGAACACAAGCTGACAGCAGACCGACTGTCTGTCCCAAACCCTGCCCTTCAGCGGGGCCGAGAAGTGTCCTGAGCAGCGGTGAATACTGAGCAGAGCCTGACCACTTCTCATCACGACACACAATGATATTTACACAAAACTATACTTCAACTAGTGTACTGGACACAAAACAAAAAACAAAAAAACAAAAACAAAAAAAAAAACAAACAATAAATGTCACTGCATTAGATTTAAACAAAAATGTCACCTGATCTGATATTGTATCAAATAAATAAAAGAAACAGCATAACTTCAAACAAATTATATATATATATATATATATATATATATATATAATATATTATTATTATTATTATTATTATTATTATTATCCAGTTTTATTTAAATTTTACTTAAAGCTTTAGTAATTTTGTTGTCTTTTGGGATTATTATTATTAGTAGTAGTATGTTGCATTGATTAGTTTTACTTATTTTACATCAAGTTAAAATAAATTAAAATGAGTATATATTTAGTTTATTTAAGTTCATGTTTATTTCAAATAATGACATCCATTCATTCATTCACTCATTTTTGGACAGACAAACGTTTCATGGGTTTGTAATGCTAAACTAATAGATAGAAGATGAACTAATAGAAGATGAAAACAAGTTAATTTGTTCATGTGATTCTTTACACCTGTGAACTTTAGCAGAGCTGACTTCATAAATCCACTAAAAATCACCAATATGTATATATAGTAAAATAAATTTGAATTCTGTATTTGAATTTACCTCATTTGATTTCTTTAGGTACTAAACTGTGCTTCATGAACTGATGATGTAAATGAATATTAAGGGACTGTTACAGCGTGGATGTTGCAGGTAAGCTGAGCGTGTGGACGTCACGGCTCTGTCCTTCACCTGAGTTAACTCATCTGGTAATGAGCTCCTTCTGCACAGCGGAGAAACACAGAGACACCGCGGACCGCTTCAGATGATATATTGGCCTGTAATAACACTTGATCATCACATGTGAGTCTAACTGAATTATGGGTAAGAGGATAGGCTTGACATATGTTTCAATATCGCCGAATGATACATTATTCTCCGCTGAGCAATGGATTTAATGAAATATAAATGTCCATTAATCCTCACAGACTGGGCCGGCTGTTCACAAAGCATGACTGCCATCGCTGGACAAAGATAGTGCAAGTGAAGGAAAACAGAGGAATGATCGCAGGAGGTGACTGTTTACAAATGTATAACAATTTTAATGAAAACACAAGTGTTTTTGCTCATGCAAATCTCTTTTCCATGATGCCAGTGTGTTGCGCTGTGAGTAATAAAGTAATTTCCTCAACATGACGGATGCATCATTTATGTCTGTAGCACAAACAGTTCACGAGTGGCAAAGTTTACCAATTTAAAACTAGTAATTACACTTCACACTCTTTCCTAGAAGGCTGGTATTAACTTCTGAGGTATCTTTACACATGAAGTATTTTGTGAAATCAAACACTGATATTAGTAAATCTTGTATTTCTTTAAACAGACACAATTAAGCGGTTGGAACCGATACTTAAATACACAGCAATATTCATTATTTACACTCAAAGTCTGCATATGTACTCATAAGTATCTCATATAGAATATAAATGAAATGATAAAATCATGTCCACAAAGCAGCGTTAGCTGTGAGTTTTAACAAGCATATCAACATACAGTGACTTCTGGGTAAACACAGGCAAATTTGAGCCCAACATAAATATTAGCATATAGCTGGGGAAACACCGTGCCTTTTCATGACGTTATTATAATGAGAAAACCAGCTCAACAAATGCCAATATACAGGAACTATAATGTAATTAGCATACACCTCTGTTCTCAAATGTAAAGAGACCCGTTTCACTGCTCTTTACTTCATTAAAACAGTCAAATCAGCCTCGTATTGCAGTTCCTACACTGCAAAAAAAAAAAAGAAAAAAAAAGGGAATTTGAATAAAGCTGATTTTTTTTTGGCCCAACAATTTTTATTTTTTTTTTTCTCAGAAACAATACTTAATACCTTATGCCATTGTTATACTCAAGTAAATGTTCCTTTATTTAAGAATTATAATAATGCATTTATTTATTTATTTAAGTAAAAATTTATTTCCATTTATGTAAGTATGTATTTATTTATTTGTTTGTTTGTTGCAGTGTTCACCATGTTTAACCTTTGTGCTATGCATACATTTCTTTACCTAACCTGGTGCTCCCACTAAAACATGACTGGCCTTTTAAAGTTTCCGAGTGAAAAAAAAGTGGACAATTTTGGCAATGTTTACTCAGAACTGAAGTGCATAAGATCAGATCAGTGAGGCTTAGATCAATCAGTTCCAAAAAGAAATGCAAAACCCATGCTAACTGAAAGTAAACAAGTTTATAAAAAGATTGATTCCAATATTTGGTAAATGTTTTTTTGTTTAAAACATTTTTCACTGGGAACGCCACAAGTACAACAAAGAAAAATCCTCCCAAAATTTAATAATTGGAATACTGTGGATTTTTTTTTTTTTTTTTCTTTCTTTTGTCCCGAGATGAGTATAATATCATAACGCTGATATGATTTTTCCTATCTGCCCAAGCTAACCAAGCCAAACCCTGCCTGGCTTCTCAAATCAGACAAGATCGGCCGTGCTCATGGTCCTATGGCTGTTATTCCAGTGCATTTAAAAAATAATAATGATAATATTAATAATAATTGGCACAGACGTAAAAATGCATGATGAAGTTCTTTCTTTGACAGAACAAACAGCTGGCACAAATGCACTTGAAGTCCATCACGTACGCATCCAGCACTCATCTCTGCAGTTGGCCCAACCTGGGCATAATTTATTGACTGAAGATGGATTCAATAGATCCTGAAGCACACTTAAACCTTATAAAGCAGTGATTACAAGGAGTTGAGCGGATGGCGCAAACTCACGCAAGCTTACGTCTAGAAAAAAACGTTATCTCTTCATGAGAGGGCTAAAGCTGTCAACTTGATTAAGGACGCAGATGAGCATCTGAGGATCCGGCCGAACACACTGAGATATGCAAAAAATACAGTCTGTTGTGTCGTGTAAAGACATTCATGTTTGAATGCAATCGTTGCTGCTCTTCTGCATCACTGGATTTCAATATAAGCACATGGAGTTATTCAGATAAGAGCACAGTTATTATGCTGGCACATATTAAACAGCACTGATTCTGAACATTATTCACATTTATGTAAATGCACAGGCCAGATGCACAGCAAACTTCAAACAAAGAAGAGCCAAACAAAATGTAAAATGATGTATTATGCAACACAGCAGATGTATGTTTGATTCATTATAGTTACAATATTTATAAAAAATAATAAACATAAAAATAAGAAAGAAGCAGTGTTTATATTTAATTATTTTCTCATTATTTTAATGCACTGTTTTAAAAGCGTGCAGGTTCATGGCCTCCACCTGAGGGCCTCTTTTGTCCTTCTAAACGTTATAATTAGCTAGACAAGTGTGTTAAAAACAGGCACAGTTGTTTGTAATGAATATGTCTATTTTCCCGGGCCGACTCGATCCAATGGCACTGCAAACATAAGACCGTGTGGAAGCCAACGCTCACTGGGCCCACTGACTGCTCCTCAGCTCCGCGTGCATATATCAGAAGTTAAAATGCCTAAATTATATCAGCTTTCCTGGGTGAGCTCACAGACAGCAGCTCGTCTCACCTCAGACTGACAGCAGACAGAAGAGTTAACAATGACAGACTGAGGAAACTAACGACTCTCTTCATACAGTTCAGATCAATTATAATATCACATATTCATTTCAGCTTGATTTTTCACCAAAACTGATGGTTCTGTCAGTATTTCCTCACCCTCATATTGTTTTCATCCCGTATGCCATTATTTGTTTTACTCTGTGGGGAAAAAAATAAATAAATAAAAAAAAAAAATTGCAGCTTTTATCAATACAGATTCGGTACAAAGATTTATTTTGGTCTGTTATTCACACATCTAAGTTTACAAAAACTTGAAATGTAGCCCCAGTCATAAATTATTATATATATTTTTTTATTTTTACATGCACTGAATCAAAAGGATTCACTTTGAAACAATTCTCACTCAGGAACTTTTTTTTTTTTTTTTTTTTTTTTTTTTTTTTTTTTTTTTACTGTGTGGTCAACTATAATGAAACCCTTAAACAGAAGTACACATTATATGTTCAAAAATAGTATTTATTACAGAAATAGCATGCTTTAAAAGCATATACTTGGGTGTGAACTGCATGCTTTCAAGCACTTAAATGCATGTTACTGTAATTGCAATTAAATGGAAAAGTATTATATTTTGAGTTATATTAAATGCAATTAGGTAAACTTTAAAATGTTTTTTTTTTTTTTTTATCCAATTAAGTAGGACTTAAGTACATTTTATATGTAATTTCATAATTACTTATTTTGTCTTTGAAATATGGTTAAAGTGTTACTGCTGAATGCACTGGCAAGCATTTATGACAAAATAAATTATACTTTAAAACCCATTTAATCCCACCGGTCACAATAGTGACTGTAAAAATAAGTTTTCATTTATAAAGCTCTAAAAATCTTACTGAAGATCTAAAAATCTTACTTCCTGCAAATATGGGAAAAAAAATTAAGGGTCTCAATTAAATATGTGCAGTTTCACATGATTACTGCATACTGTCACATGACCAGAGCAGTTTAATTCCTGTTTGCACCTTGAGAAGATGATGACTGCATCAAAGATCCAAGGCTAGTAAAGTGTGCTAACATAAAGATATGAATATAAAGATTTTTGGTACACGTTATCTTTAAAGTGTCTAGTATTAATATATGAATTCACATATATTCAGTTCTGTTGAGTGTGGTCATAGAATGAGTAAACATGTTGATGGTCACAATAGTGACCGCTGGGATAACAGTGAACTTAGGTATACAATATAAATCCAATTGCAGTTGCTAGTGAAAATTACACTAAAATGTTGCAATGACAAAATATTGCACTAAATTAAAAAAACTCAAATGTTATAAAAAATGTACAACATTGATGTTGTAATACTGGTAGCACTAATATAAAAATTTGATGTTATATTTTACAAAAAAAGTAAAAATTTTGAAATGCGTTGATGGCTGTATTTTTTTTTTTTTGTCTTTTATCTCAGTGTTCCTATCAATGTTGTATAAAGTTTTTTATGCATAATAGTAACCCTAGAATGTGATCAAACAGTTTAAAATAGCTGGGCTAAGATATATAACAATTTTTATGACTGCAGAAATATGTTAATTCGGTACACACATTATCCCAACGGTCACAATTTTTCACACACTTTTCCAAAAAAAAAAAAAAAAAAAATTAAAAAAATAATTATTGATTATTTCAAAGGGTTACTAATGACACATCATTTGGATATTTTCATGTCTGAGAAAACTGTGGGATTAAATGAGTTAATGGCATTTCTATTGAAACTTGTATGTCATTTATTTAAATATATTTGTAATTATACATTTGCAATAATAAAGCTGTAATTAAGTACATTTAAAATATATTACTTTTAAATGTAATAACATGCTTTATTATGTTAGCCATCACATCACAATAAGTGTACTTCTTTAAAGCATGACAAAAGATAATTAAAACGATTGTTTTGATGTCTCAAAGATACTTAAGTGCATTAAAACTCTCTTCAAGTGCACTAAAGTGGCATTTAATTTCATTAATATTATCTCTAAGTACAGTTCTTTAAAAATAAGTTTTGAAGTACACTACGAGTGCGTATTCAGTATATAGTTAAGTGCACTTCGTTTTCATGAGTCTTTGAAAGTGCATAAGGGAGAGTAAATAATGACTTCTCATTTTTGGCTGAACTATTCCTGTATCAATGGTACATTTTAGAGTTTGAATGCATAAAGTATACTGCCATTGTGTCTGGAACACATGTAAGACATTCATTAGAAGGTAATAATAGCACAGAAACATGCATAATGCAGAGTGTGCTGATCTGAAGTGTACTGTATCTGTGAGTAGCATTCTGTCCCTTTGTGAGTTTGGATTGACATCGGCCTCTGTAAAGTTAACCTGGGACACATGTGGCTCTGTCGAGCAGCTGTCCAAATCAATTTTGCGGTTGTAGTGTACACACATGCCCAGGACACACTCCGTTCCAGACGGTGAGCCTCAGTCCTCGTCCCAGGGGCTCCGCGGGTGGAGTTATCACTCGTGACTGCACCATAGTGCCACACACACACACACACACACACACACACACACACACACACACGCACGCACGCACACTGATGTGACTGTATTCCTCTGTTGATGTTCTTTGGGTTGAACATGTTCTTTTCACAAGCAATATATCCAAATTGTTTTATGCACAATGATACTTAAAGACAAATGCCCATTACACTGTAAGTCACTTTTTGCTTTTTGCTTTTTGCTCTTAGTTTTTTACGATCGCTATGACAATTTTTTCAGTACTTTTAACAATTTTCCTAAATTCTTAACACAGTTAGCGCAACTGTGTAGACTATACAATTAACACATTTCTTATTGCTTTGACACAAAATGCATACAGTTAACACAAATTTAAAATGCTTGAACTTATTTTACACACAAGCTCAACCAAGACCAAAACAATGTAATTTTACTGCCAAATTTTCAAATGCTTTCACACTGCATGCCAGAACAGATAACATCATGTTCTAAAACTAACTTAAAGGCTAAAGTCAAAGCACAGCTGTATATATATTGTGAACTGAAACACAAATATGTTCCCTGTATTTTATTCCATTGCTAATGAGAAACAGCTGATTGAAGTTATATAAATATATAAATTACAAGTAAAAATAATAAAAATAAACTCTTGTTATGTCCAGACTGAACTATTGCGATGCTCTCTTAGCAGGTCTTCCAGCCAGTTCCATCAAACCTCTACAATTAATCCAAAATACCACTGCAAAATTAATCTTTAATGAACTGAAAAAAACACACGTCACACCTCTGTTCATCAATTTGCACTGGCTACCAATAGCTGCTCGCATAAAATTCAATGCATTAATGTTTGCCTACAAAACCACCTCTAGCTCTGCACCCCTTTACCTAAATTCAGTTCTTCAGACCTATGTGCCCTCTAGAAGCTTGTGTTCTGCAAGTGAACGATGCATTATTGTTCATCCCAAAAAGGCACAAAATCACTTTCACTGACTTTTTCATTAACTGTTCCCATCTGGTGGAATGACCTGCCCAACTCAATCCCAGCAGCTGAATCCTTAGCCATCTTCAAGAAACGGCTAAAAACACATCTCTTCCATCTTTATTTGACCCTCTAACTCTATCACTCTCTATTCTAATTCTGTTTTATCTATCTGTCTTCTTTGTATCTATTAGTCTTCTTTGTATTTATCTGACCCTCTAACACTAGCTTTCTTTTTTTTCTATTCTATCTACTTGTTTTCTTTAAAAAAAAAAATAGCTCTACAAAACAAATCAAAAACCTTGCTACATGTGCTGCATTAAGCTAACCGAGACTTGTCATAGCTCTTGCATATTGTTGCTCTTTCGCTGGTTTTGATTGATTCTATTGTCCTCATTTGTAAGTCGCTTTGGATAAAAGCATCTGCTAAATGACTAAATGTGAATGTAAATTACAGCTGATTCCCATTTTGGAAACACATTCAGGTGTTGGGGTTCTTTCAATCGCATGACCATATAATATACAGTAAAAGAGGATCTCTTTGGGCTGATCTTGTGTGGAAAAGTGCACTCCTGTATAAATGTGAGATTTTAGAAGATCTGCACCAAAGACTGGTGCCAGAGAAAGGGGACAGGTGGGAGACCAGACCACTTGCCAATATATGTGATCACATGGAACAATGTGGCATTCCACCATTCCCAGTGCAGTCACAGCCTGGTTTGACACACATTCAAGAATGATGTCTCTTTTTCTTGTCCCTTTACTCTTCTTTCTTCAACCCCATTGAGGAGTTTTTCTGAGCCTGGAGATGGAAGGTTTTTGACCATCATCCACAGGGTCAAATGTCCCTCCAGAATACAATGGATGCTGCATGCCAAGACATTACAGCTGAACACTACAGGGGTGGATAAGGCATACCAAAAGATTCTTCTCAAGATGTCTTGCCAGAGAAGATATCAGGTGTGATGTGAATGAGAACATGAGGCCAAACACAAAAGACCGGGCAGATTAGATTACATTTATTTATTTATCTTTAATTCTTCTGTGGCTTTTTCTGTTTGTATACTTTGCACTTCCACATAATAAATGACAGCTATATTTTTTTTTTCAGACATTCTTGTTTTCTTTCTTGTTTTTCTAATGTCCTGTTGCAAATAAACCCATAAACCGTTCATTCTGTAAATCATTCAAATTTTGTATTGAATTTCTGCAGCAAAATAAACAAAATACGTGCATTTACTAAACCCAAAAAGAAAAAGAAACTGTACTGTAAAACACAATCTATGATCAATGCAATATACTGTCTATTGTATAAGGTCAGACATTGACACCAAAAATAATGCAGTTTCTGTAATTCCATTTGATGTTAGTGTTTTTTATGATATTGTGCTATGATTGACTAAATGTTCCTGTTGGAAGAAAACATGTGTTAGTGTTTTGGAATACTAATTTGATTTTGAGACATGTTTGCAGTGTTTTAGTAGATGTAGTGTATTGTGTTAGTGCATTATTGTAATTTGAAAATAAGTGTTGGAGTTTAGTTTGCAATGTGTGATTTTGAGCATGAAATTAATTGTTTTGTCGGTTGTTTGTTGCAAGTGTGTTGGTGCGTTAAGAGTTTAGGAAAATTGTTAGAAGTATAGAAAAAAATGTCATAGCAATCGTAAAAAACTGTAAGTGCAATTACACAATACTTTTACATCTACTGAGCAAAAGGAATAGTTCACCTAAAAGTGAAAATGTGCTGAAAATGTCTTCACCTTCAGGCCATCCAGGATGAAGTTGAGTTTGTTTCTTCATCAGATTTGTAGAAATGTGTCACTGGATCACTGTCTCAGCAGTGGATGCTCTGCAGTGAATGGGTGCCGTCAGAATGAGAGTCCAAACATCACAATTATCCACAAGTAATGCACACCACTCCAGTCCATCAGTTAACATCTTGAGAAGACAAAAGCTGTGTGTTTGTAATAAATCAGGAGAGTCCATAATCTAAACTATTGCTTCCTCAGTGAATGAGCCTGAGAATGAGCACATTTTCAGCAAATTTCTAGCTTTTATTTTAATTTTTGTGTTTTCATTTTGTTTTTCATTTTAATTTTACTTTATTATTATTCATTTTTGTTTTGTGCTTTTGTCATTTGCATTAGTTTTTTTAGTTGTTAGTAGTTTTTTTTTTTTTTTGGTAGCAATTGTAGTATTTTCATATATATTTCTTTATATCTTTATTTTTATTTCAGTTGTAGGTTTAGTAATTTTACTGTAGTACTTCAACTTGTTTTGTTTCAGTTAGTTGCTAAGGCAACATTTCTATGTTTTATTATTATTATTTTTTTTTACTTTTTTAAGTATTTTTCATCTAATATTTATATTTTATTTGAGCTTTTTTAATTGTTATTTTAATTTAACTATAATTTCAATTGTAGTAATTTTAAATTTTTATGTAGTTTTAGTTACTGATAACAACATTTGATATATTTTTGTTAAAATGCTTTCTCTTAATCCAGTTTAATATGCAGAAACAACTATTAATCATTTACACTGATTCTGCTGAAAAGTTGTAATGCTCTCTGTGGCATTTTAATGTTTTTAAGATACTGAAGAAAAAAAAAAGGCGATCTCATGAAAGTGCATATAAATAGCATGCCAAATAAAAACAAAAACTTGTGGTATTGATACGCAAACATTGACTTTGGCATGTATATGCTACGCAATGGGTAGGATTAGGGTTGTGGGATAGATGCGTATCATATGCACGCCAACAAATTTCGTATCACATGCACGCAAAAACTTCGTATAATATGCACGCCAAAGTCAATTTTTGCGTATCAATATTTGGCATACTATTTATACGCATTTTCATGAGACCGGGCATCTACGCAGTCACTATTGGTGCAGAAATTCCACAGCTTTAATGCAGAAGATATACTAGTATTGTATGCAAGAGTGAATCTGCCCAGCACACTGAAAAACACAGTCCAGATCAAGTCCAGCAGTGTTTTGGGATTTGGTGGATCACATGCCCAGTTGCTTGTCCAGGGAGCATTACATGAGAGGCCAAGCCAAAATTCCCTCTCGCTGGATGCTGACAATGAAATCCAGAGGTGACAGGAGCCTAGTGGCTCAGGGAGCTCGTATTGTGCCTGTTTTCCCTTGCAAACACATGCAAACAGAAGCTGATCCTGCTGCCATCTGCATGAGGTCTGGCCCACTCTCTTGATCCGCTTTACACCTGCAGTCAGCTTTGAGGTGTAAAAACTTTACTTGTAGCAAGTCATTGTCAGATGTCGAGTGCAAAGTTTCACCACTGCCATTCTGTCTGGGGAGAATGCAGTAAATCGAGGTTTGCTTGCTTTTCTAGCTACATTTACAGTTTCCCAACACACTGTCATCACAGAACGAGACTTACGAGACACTTATGTGACATTTCATGCTAAAATAAAATTGACATCTGCATCTAATCTGAGACGATGATCTGAACAGTAGTTTCTCACACCGTGTCCACGAGATGGATGTGATCATTCTTACTGGATGGGGAATTTTAATGGCTTTCTTTTTCAAACCTGTGAGCCGACAAGCCCAATTTGAAAATAATGATGCCTGACAAAGCTGAAGCTCCTATAATAGACGTCCGAAAGCACCAAGGAATGCATTCAGAGCAGTCAGATGGAAAAAGGGTTTTAAAATTGTGTAGCTAATTAATTAAGGGCTGATTCATTGAAATTCACCTCATTGTATGCATTGTATTAAACCACTATTAATTAATAAAAAGCTTATTCCCCGGGGAGTGAACAGTAGAAATAGGATGAAATAGTTTTGATGTTTTAAACAAAGAAGTCACGTCTGAACCTATAACACTGCTGAAGGCTATTAAAGACATCATAAAGCCTCAGTTCACACAAAAATGATCACTCTGTCATCATTTAACTCGCCCTCATGTCGTTTCAAACCTGTATGACTTTATATCTTCTGAAGAACCTAAAAAGAATACATTTAGAATGCAGGTTAGTGTTATTTTAGTATCATTGAGATGCTATTATAGTTGTTGTTAATATTTTGAATTAGATTTATTTGCACATTTTCTGTTTTCATTCATTTTAGTTACACTTTTAGTAATTTTGTTGTATGTTTCTGCCATTTGTATTGTTTTTAAATATGTCTATTAGGGGTGACCCCGAATAGTCGACGATTCGATGCTTCGATAGGAGGAGCATGATTCGACTCCCAATCTCACAGTTGAATATTCGGCGGGTTGTTATGGTCATGCCATTTTGGCTATATGGGTGTGCTTCAGTGTCTGATTTCACATCAAACTACCGGATTTCTCCCAATAAGTTAATATACAGACTATTAAGATAATGCTGTAAATAAGAATCTGAAAAGAAATAAGCTTTAGATAAGTATTTTAACGTGTGTGAATAAATCCAACCACCCTATAGATTTAAGTTTCACTTTCCATAATCTGTGACCAACAGAGGAGCATCTTGGCAGCAGAGATTTAAATCTTTAACAATACTCAAATTGACACAGGCAGAGAGAAAGACTGGATTTTTTCAATCAGGTAGGGTACAAGTGATTTCAAAACATTTCAGCCAGTTATTATGTATATACATACACAGGTGCATCTCAATAAATTAAAATGTCGTGGAAAAGTTAATTTATTTAAGTAATTCAACTCAAATTGTGAAACTCGTGTATTAAATAAATTCAATCCACACAGACTGAAGTAGTTTAAGTCTTTGGTTCTTTTCATTGTGATGATTTTGGCTCACATTTAACAAAAACCCATCAATTCACTATCTCAACAAATTAGAATACTTCATAAAACCAAAAAAAAAAAAAAAAAAAAATTTAGTGAATTGTTGGCCTTCTGGAAAGTATGTTCATTTACTGTATATGTACTCAATACTTGGTAGGGGCTCCTTTTGCTTTAATTACTTCCTCAATTTGGCATGGCATGGAGGTGATCAGCTTTTTGATCTCTTGTTTCTCATTTTCCTCTTGACAACACCCCATAGATTCTCTATGGGGTTCAGGTCTGGTGAGTTTGCTGACCAGTCAAGCACACCAACACCATGGTCATTTAACCAACTTTTGGTGTCTTTGGCAGTGTGGGCAGGTGCCAAATCCTGCTGGAAAATGAAATCAGCATCTTTAAAAAGCTGGTCAGCAGAAGCAAGCATGAAGTGCTCCAAAATTTCTTGGTAAACGGGTGCAGTGACTTTGGTTTTCAAAAACACAATGGACCAACACCAGCAGATGACATTGCACCCCAAATCATCACAGACTGTGGAAACTTAACACTGGACTTCAAGCAACTTGGGCTATGAGCTTCTCCACCCTTCCTCCAGACTCTAGGACCTTGGTTTCCAAATGAAATACAAAACTTGCTCTCATCTGAAAAGAGGACTTTGGACCACTGGGCAACAGTCCAGTTCTTCTTCTCCTTAGCCCAGGTAAGACGCCCAGGTAATTCCTTGACACGTCTGTGTGTGGTGGCTCTTGATGCCTTGACCCCAGCCTCAGTCCATTCCTTGTGAAGTTCACCCAAATTCTTGAATCGATTTTGCTTGACAATCCTCATAAGGCTGCGGTTCTCTCGGTTGGTTGTGCATCTTTTTCTTCCACACTTTTTCCTTCCACTCAACTTTCTGTTAACATGCTTGGATACAGCACTCTGTGAACAGCCAGCTTCTTTGGCAATGAATGTTTGTGGCTTACCCTCCTTGTGAAGGGTGTCAATGATTGTCTTCTGGACAACTGTCAGATCAGCAGTCTTCCCCATGATTGTGTAGCCTAGTGAACCAAACTGAGAGACCATTTTGAAGGCTCAGGAAACCTTTGCAGGTGTTTTGAGTTGATTAACTGATTGGCATGTCACAATATTCTAATTTGTTGAGATAGTGAATTGGTGGGTTTTTGTTAAATGTGAGCCAAAATCATCACAATGTAAAGAACCAAAGACTTAAACTACTTCAGTCTGTGTGCATTGAATTTATTTAATACACGAGTTTCACAATTTGAGTTGAATTACTGAAATAAATGAACTTTTTCACGCCATTCTAATTGATTGAGATGCACCTGTATATATATATATATATATATATATATATATATCATGTATATAGTATTATTTATCTCTTATAAGATGCATTTGATTGAGTTGCGGTAAAGCGCTTCATTGTAGTAGCTTACTACGCTGATTATCTCTTCAGCGTGCAGCGCGAGCAGGACAAACAACAATGCAAAATATTAATAACTATGACTGGGACTGTCATATACATAACATTGTAATGAGAATACTATTATAATAAAACGCTGTGAATTTTTAGAGTTTAGTTGCCGTGTTTCTGCACTTTGCTGCGTGAAGAACGCGTCTACTAAAGGAGTTCATTCAGAGCCGCGCAGACACGTTCATGCATTCGGAGCATTTTGTGCAGATAGCCTATAAGTCATAATATTAACTTTATATTGTATAAATAACGAATCGTATTCTATATGAGATAAATGATAAGTTAAATCCCATTGATTAAAAAACTGCTATCAAATGCTTCATTCTACTGGTCATCTTCAGCGCACGCAGCTCAAAACAGAAATGCAGAACATTAATCTGTCATATGCATAACGTTATAATGAGAGCACTATTGTAAAAAATGTTGTGAGTTCTTAGGGTTTTGCTGACGTTTAATGTTAACTATCTTTTAATCAAAACATAAAACATTGTTTTTGTATCTGCGAGGCCTCCATTACACATTTTCCTTGTGTGTTAAAGTCAGTAATTATGACTGTCGAATGTCTGACTTGACTCTTGCATTTCCCTCCGCCCCCAAACATATGATTCGACTGTCAGTCAACTATCGGCAAGATTCGAAAATTCTGATTCGACTATGAAAATCCTTAGTCAGGGACACCCCTAATGTCTATATATTTGTGTTATTCATTTTTATTTCAGTTTTGATTTAGTTATTTTAGCACATCAAGTTAATATGAAAAATGTTGTCTTAGTAACTAGCTAAAATGAAATGAGTTTATATACAGTATAGTAGTGTTGTCAAACGATTAATCGTGATTAATCGCATCCAAAATAAAAGTTTTTTTTTTACATAATATATGTGTGTGTACTGTGTATATTTACTATGTATATATAAATACACATGCATGCATATATTTAACAAAAATATGTTACGTTTATATATTAAATATATTTAAATATGATATTGTCAGGATTGTCTTGTGTGTCTTGTGTTTCCCTTCCTCTTGTATGCCCATATTTGGTTAGTTTCCTGTTTCTGTGTTTATTAGTTAATTATTGTCCGGCTGTGTGTGTTTAATTATCTAGTTACGTTGTGTATTTATAGTGTGTTCTGCCCTGTGTTTCCTGTCGAGTATTATACGTCATTCCTGTCTGTCGCATGAGTGCTCCCAGCCTGTGTTGAACTTACTTGTTTTGAGTTAATTAAAGACCTTGTTTTGATTTATTCCACGTCTCCCCGTTCCTGGTTTCCGTTTCCCCTGTGGAATTGTGACAGAATACTCGACCCTAACCGACACCAACATGGAGGCCACCACCCCGGCCACCACCGTCTGTGGCTTGTCCCCGCCAGCTAGAAGGACTTTCACCTCGAACGCGCCTGCCAGTGCGCCCTCCAGTTCCCCCACCTCGAATGCGCCTGCCAGAGTGCCCTCCAGTGCCCGCACCTCGAACGCGCCTGCCAGAGCGCCCTCCAGTGCCCGCACCTCGAACGTGCCTGCCAGTGTGCCCACCAGTGCCCGCACTCCGAACGCGCCTGCCAGAGCGCCCTCCAGTGCCTGTCCCGAGTCAGGTCATGTCCCCTGTTGTCTTCTCCAGTCCTCCGGAACCCGGTCTTGTTGGTCATGTCTTGTCTTTGGGGATTCCGCTGAAGCAGGAAGCTTCTCCTGTCATGGCCTAGGAGGCCATTCCCAAGCTGCCTGCTTCTCAGGACGCCCCGACAGAAGCAGTTCCCGAGTCTACCCCTGAGAGGGCCCCTGACGCCTCAGCCAGCACACGGAGTTCTGTTCAGCCCCAGTCATGCCCACAATGGTCCTCGGATTCCGAGCCTAGCCCCATTGGGGCTCATGTTCCGGAGGATAACCCAATGAAGACTCCAGCTCCTGTTCCCCAGTCAAGCCCAGGAAGGGCTCCAGTTCTCGAGTCGAGCCCAGGATAGGCTCCAGTTCCCAAGTCGAGCCCAGGAGAGGCTCCAGTTTCCGAGTCGAGCCCAGGAGAGGCTCCAGTTCCCAAGTCGAGCACAGGAGAGGCTCCAGTTCCCGAGTCGAGCACAGGAAGGGCTCCAGTTCCCGAATCGAGCCCAGGAGAGGCTCCTTTTCCCGAGTTGAGCCCAGGAGAGGCTCCTGATCCCCAGTTCAGCCCAGGGAGGGCTCCTGATCTCCAGTGCAGCCCAGGAAAGACTCCAGATTCCCCGTTAAGCCCAGAGAGGGCCCCTGGGGTGTAGTATGGCTATTGCTGTAGTGGCCGAGGCTGGGGCCACGGCCTTGAAGGCTGCACCGCCATGGCCTCCTGAGCTCCCTGCACCGCCATGGCCTCCTGAACTCCCTGCACCGCCATGGCCTCCCGAACTCCATGACCCGCCATGGGTGCCTCCCTGGAGGCTGTCTGTCTTGTCTGTGTGTTCTTGTTCCTGAAGGCATCCAGAGAGCCCATCCCCCTCCCCATGGGATGGTATATGGCGCAAGGACGCGCCTTCCGAGGGGTGGCGTAATGTCAGGATTGTCTTGTGTTTCCCTTCCTCTTGTATGCCCATATTTGGTTAGTTTCCTGTTCCTGTGTTTATTAGTTAATTATTGTCCAGCTTTGTGTTTTTAATTATCTAGTTACGTTGTGTATTTATAGTGTGTTCTGCCCTGTGTTTCCTGTCGAGTATTACACGTCATTCCCGTTTGTCGGGTGAGTGTTCCTAGCCTGTGTTGAACTTACCTGTTTTGAGTTAATTAAAGACCTTGTTTTGATTTATTCCATGTTTCCCCATTCCTTGTTTCCATCTCCCCTGTGGAATCATGACAGATATGAATTATATGAATATAAATAGATACATGTAAATATTTTCAAAATGTATGCTGTGTGTGTGTGTGTGTGTGTGTGTGTGTGTGTTAATGTTTTATTTTTTTCTTAAAAAAAAAAAAACATGTATTATGTATTTATTTATTTAATTAATTATTTTAATTAATTAATTTGTTTGTTTGTTTTTGTTTGTTTGTTTGTTTTTAGTTAGGGTTAGTAAGGTTTCAGTAAACAATAGTAACCCAGACACTGGTTTCCAAACAATATTGACCCCATAGACTTCCACTGTATGGACAAACTAAATATATATATATATATATATATATATATATATATATATATATATATATATATATATATATATATATATATATTATTTTGTGTTCTACAGAAGAACTGACATGAGGGTGAGATATTTTTTTTTATTATTTTTGGGTGTCCTGCCCCATTAAGAGACCGAACACAATGCATTTTGTCAGTCTTTATCCGTATGCTGAAGAACAGCAGAAGTCTATCAATAAAGAGCCAGTTTTTCTCTTTTCTATTGCAGGGTGGCCCTGAACGCCCTGCGGCCAGCGAACGGAAGTGAATTGTTTCCTTAGGCGGCCCCAGGCGGCCCCTGGAGGAGCCCTGACTCTGCACCACAGATAAACGCTCTTGTCTCCAGGAGCTGCTGCTTGAAAACACTCCAAAACCCAATGAACTGTGTGAATCCAGCGAGGAACTTCTCCAGCGGAAACACACACGTGTCTCAGCAGTGCAGTGGGTCTGTTCTTCAGATGTTAAAGCTCCGCTGGAGAGCCGAATGGGATGTTTTCTTTGAAGCTTATCTTGGTTTGGTTATAATGAAAGGGATGATGCTGGAGAAACAGTTTTTCTTAGACTCGCAGAAGCAGCTATTAGCGATCTGAGAGCATCATTACAATCACAGAGCATCATGTCTTTCCGAGATCATTCGCCACAAATGAATTCAAACCAGAAATAATGAGCCCTGCGTGTCAATTAACAAAAGAAAAGGAAAGGAAACATGAATATTTACAGAGTTAAGAAAGCATGGTGTATCGGAGCAGTAGGCCGCTCTCATTGTATTCTGTTACCCGGATCAGATTTGGAAACACTGGAACACATCCCACAGGACAAACATCTCCTCTGCCCTCGCTGTCAGAAATAATGGGCCAAACACAGAGCCTTTGTTTGCAGCTCATTCCAGGATCGGGATATGTGCATCTTTCTAACATCAACACAATGAATGTCAAAGTGCTAATTACAGGAATCTACACAGGTACTCAAACTTCAGCTGGGGAACTTTTTGAATCAAGAGCAAGTCATCTATATTCAGAACAAGATACTACACAAGTTGCTATTAAGGCCACAACACATCTGTTTTTTTTTTTTTTTCTTCCTGTTTTTTATTTTTTTTTACATGTATGCATACAGTGTGCAACACGTAAATTTCATCATCATCAGCGCAGTACGCAGCCCAAGTTTTCACACGTGCCTTGGATATTTTTGCTGTGATTGGTCCACAAGGTGGATTGTTGTTTCATAGTTGAAACAAAGTGGGGACAACAACAAACTGCTGAAGACCAGAACAACAACAGAAGACGGCCGTATTGATGAGTGCTTGTGAGAGGAATAAAATATTCACAAAACTCTATATTAAAAAAATACAAAAACATTTTTATTGCTCCTATACAGAAAATAAATAAATAAATAAATAAATAAATAAATAAATAAATGTTCATAATTTTAATGGTAAAACAATGTACTGTAATAGTGAAATTGCTTTAGTTAAAGACATGTTAAAAAAAAATGTAACAATTATAAAGGTACAAGACAGATTTTAGTTATTCGGTTGGTTGGTATATTACCTTTTATCATTTAAAGAAATATGAGATTGTTTGTTTTTTAAAATTTAAGTGATATCATATAACCTAAAATGTTACTAATGTATTTTTTACAGTAGAGTTCTGGGGCCTCATTCATAAAATGTTGCGCAGAAACCATCCTAAATTTGATCTTACGATCATCTCTCGAATATGTGTACGTGTTATTCATAGAATGAACATATGAACAGAAAATGCGCATATGCATCTCCTTCAGATGTGAAGTCTGTGAATCGCAAATGATCTTGAACTTGCAAGCAACTGAATGGTTTCAGCTCTCTGCTTTGTAAACGACTCCTAATTAATGTCATTAACATATAAAAGATCACCAATTATCATAATTTAGAACAGCGAGCTGCAAGAACAGCTTGCATTTTCAAAAACCTGCAATACTCCGACAATAAAAAGTGCATACGCCTGCTCGGATGTATTTACAAATTTGCAGTTTTTACAAATATGAGTACTGGCATGGATTTAAGTGTACGCACACTCTACGATCAAATCTGTGCATATGCACGCTTTATAAATGAGGCCCCTGGCAACTATGGCTGCTGTTTTCATAAATATTGTAACCAAAGTAAAAATGCATTGTAATATTTGAAAATTTCTTCTTACATTTGAAATTGGTTTTCATGTGTTTTAATGCATCATACTTTCTAAGGATGCAACAGAGAATCCATACTGTAAATGCTTGTAATATGTATTATAACTGTGATTACAATTATTCATGAGATCATACAATGCATTATAAGCTGCATAATGAAAGCATTCAAATCTTTTGTAATGCATTATACATAGCGGCTTTAAGTAAAATGTTACTAAACTTTTTAGTGCATGTGTGTTTTACAGTCTGATATCACTGAAGGTCAAGATCATTTTTATTTATATAGCACCTTTAAACAACATTAATGCTGACCAAGGTGCTTCAAAGTAACACAATACAATGACAAAAAAAAAAAAAAAAAAAATACAAAGTTAAAAGTTAAAAATTAAATCAACAACTAGAAGCTTTTCAGGTAACAGCTTAAAATAGGGAACACTTATTAACTATTAACTACGACATTTCCCTCAATTAACTCCTAATTTGCTGCTTATTAATTGTTAGTAAGGTAATCGTTAAGTTTAGGTATTGGGTAGGATTAGGGATGTAGAATAAGGTCATGTAGAATAAGGGATTAATATGTGCTTAATTACTACTAATAAATGGCTAATATTCTATTAATATGCATGCAAATTAGCAATTAGTTAAGAGACCCTAAAATAAAGTGTCATCGCTTTTCATGTTCCTACAGTTCTTCAGAAAATCATATCCTGCATATACTGGTGCAAATAAACCAGCAGAGCGTTGACATTAAAACACTTCAGAGGAAGAAAATACAAAGGATCTGTTAAGGCTTCTACCAAGCAGCCAAGAACCACTGGAGATGGTTTTGTTTTACTCATTTTTCTCCCGATGGTATCAGAATGGACGTGTGAACCTGATCATCACATCTCAACAGAGAGCAGCAGAATCAGAGGTGTATTCTCTAAAAACAAAAGCAGGCTGTTGAGCTGAAGGTCTAAATGAAGCTTTTGCTCCAGTAGATCAGATGATGCTCCTCCTCAGCTGCGCAGGAGCACAACTCCATGCCAAATCCTGTTTAGAGCTGCGGGAGTGAGAGGATCCAGATCTGACTCCGGGGGACGGCCGTATCTCCTGCAGCACAGCAGCCCTCTCTCTCGCTCTCACAGCGCACTCGGGGAAGAAAGTTGCCTTTAAAATGCAAGGATATCACATCAAATTGAATTAAGTTTGCGCTTCATTTGTGTTGCAGATAGGAGATAAGTAGTAGGATGGGGCTGGAGAGACGACACGCCTGGCTAATCCCATAGGCGTTTACATGCTAGCATTCCCATGAGCCTCCGCTGCATTAGGGAAACGAATGAGGGGCTTCAGGTGCAGCGCGTGTGAAATACACACATCTGTAATGTGATTAAACACACTGCGAGAGGGGTAAAAACGAGTTAAGCTTCAATATGAGTTCAACTGTATAATGATGACTACCACAGAAAATCTTTTTTTTTTTCTTTCAATGGATTGAACAAATATAAATATTGTCCATTTTATGCAAACAATAGCACAGATGATTTCTGAAGGATCATGTGACACTGAAGACTGGAGTAATGATGCTGAAAATTCAGCTTTGATCACAGAAATAAATTACAGTTTAACACATATTCACATAGAAAACAGATGTTTTAAATAGTAATATTTCACAATATTCACTGTATTTTTGGTCAAATAAATGCTGCCTCGGTGAGCGGAAGTCTTCATTAAAAACATTAAAAAAAAATAATAATAAAATAATAATAATAATAATAATAAAAATCTTGCCGACCCTAAATGTTTGAAGTCTGGTGTATGTTACTGTCAGTAATCAGTTGATGTATTGTTGAGGTGTTAATAGTTAATGTTTCTCAGCGGTTACATGCAGCACCTCAGATTCATCAGAGGATTTCTTCTATTTCTTCATTTGCTAAAAAAGGTTTTTGATATTTCACAACATTAATGTTTTTACTGTATTTGTGGTCAAATAAATCAAATAAATGCAGCACTGGTGAGCAGAAGAGATTTATTTTATTTTATAAATAAATAAATAAATAAATAAATAAATAAATCTTACTAACCTCAAACTTTAGTAAATTATCTAGTAAATTTCACAATAAATAAATAAACAAATGAATGAATGAATGAATGAATGAATGAATACATAAAAGCACTTAACATTGAATTATACATAAAACTTAGTAGAAAGACTGAAATATTAGTATTTTATTTTATTTTATTTTATTTTATTTTTTTTGTAAAGCGTTCCCCAATAACATATATTTATTTACAACTCAGAAAAAAATCATTTTACTTAAAAAAGTGTTTGAATGAATATATAACTTGTCTGTTTTGCAAAAAAAGTCTACATCTAACAAACCAAGCTGTACCACAGCTTAGCATTTTAAACATACTACAAATACTACTACTACTACTACTACTACTACTACTACTACTACTACTAATAACAATAATAATAATAATAATAATAATAATTATTATTATTATTATTATTATTATTATTATTATTATTATTAAGTAAAAAATATAAACAATAAAGTTAAATTAAATTAAAATAAAGTATATGAATGAGTGAGTGAGTGAGTGAATGAATGAATTAATGAATTAATGAAATTAGAGAAGAGTTTACTTGAAAAAAAGCTAGCAATCACACAATTTTCACTCAGTAATTGATGGTAAATTTCACAAATAATAACAAAGAAATGGCAAGTAACACTGAATTAAATGTGTGATTTTGAAGCATAAATACAGTTTTTTTTTTGTTTTTTTTACAGCTTCGTAATCATAATTCTGTATCTGTGACAAATGCAGTCTTGGTGAGCATATAAGAGACTCATTAATCATTGTGCTAAAAAATCAATGAGTTAAAAAGAGTTTGAACAAATATAAATATTGCAAACATTAAAAAAAAAAAAAAAACACTTTTTTTCATCTTTGCATTATTGCAAAATAACACACTCTCAGGGCAACATGGAGACGTGACACAGAATACAGTTGATCTCATGACAGCGAGCAGACAGACAGAAATCTTCTGGCCTTCTTCTGCACAGAGAGCTTCTTCTCGTGCACAGATAACTACGCAGGAATCAGAGCAAATAAATGAAGGCTTTACCAGATAAACATGTATTTACTGCTGCTGTGCTTGAATGTAATCTCTCAAAGATGCTAATTCTATGATCTAGCAGTAGACAAATCCACCCAAATCCTGGAGGAGTCTTAATAAAACTGTCTAAATTCAGCCAGATAAAGACCTCCGCAGCGCCGCACCATCAGTGCCATAAATAAAGCCAGCAATTGCATTTTAAGGTGAAAAATATTACAGAGCCAAGTGGAACATATTTAAAGCGCTCTCTGCACTTCCTGCGGAGAGATTAGGCTCCTCTCAGTTTAAAGATAATCAATTGCTCTTGATGCATCGGTGCGGGCCGCGAGTCTGCTGTAATGGACTCTAATAAATACCAGAGATGTGGCATGTGTTGAACGCCATTAATCTACATGTTCTGGAAATGTAACGGATTGTCAAAGTGCGGCTCGCACATATTCCATCACACATCCAATTGGCTTTGCCCAGCTCCACAATTCATTTGCGGTGTAATGCAGCCAATAAAAATGTATTCAGACTGCTCTATTGATTGTGAAATAGTGTAATCTCCAGCAAAGGAAAGAGATGAATATCCCCATTTTCTCCACCAGTATAGTTTTACCGCAAGCTCAAATAAGTCATCGTGGCCTAGGAAATCTCCTTCCTCCGCTTCTCCTTCATGCTGTTTTCTTCCGTCTGAGTTATAGCAAAACCACTAAAAACTGTTCAGCACCACAATATCACAAACTCACCCTCGTGCTGTTTCTTCCTGAGGATTCACACGCAGTTTTGTGAGAAAATTAAAAAGTTATTCACTAATACTCTTCTTTTCTTGCTTCTAATCACATTTTCTTCAAACTCTCATTTACTGTATGTTCACATATTCAGACACAATATGGTACACCAGGTGTCATATTCATTGATGTCAAACATTATTAATGCTCATGAGTCTCATATCTTAATTGAGTATGTGCGTATTCAAATCACACTTACAGCATTTGAGACCAGAACTTGAATTTATTTCTGTTCTTCACACAATGCATCAAGACCATTGCAGAAGACATACATTGTTCATGAAACTTTTTTTTTTTTCCTGAAACATTTTACTTGGATGTTTGTGCACATATATATATATATATATATATATATATATATATATATATATTGCACATATATATATATATATATATATATATATATATATATATATATTTTATGTTTGTAAAACCAAGAATAAAAGTTTTTAAAACATTTAAAAGCTGGCCGTTTTGAGCATTTAGAGAAAATTCCAGATTAACATTTTCATAACGTGATGGGAATGTTAACAAAATTAACTCTAAAAATATGCAGTGTATTTAATTTGGGGGGGTGGGGGGGGTTGAATATGTGTTTGACAGAAGAAGTTTTTAACACTACAGAAAAAGTACACTTTTCATTTATTGGTGAATTCACTTTAAGAATCAGCTGGATATACAGTGTTGAATCAGTGCTGAAGAGCATATTACCATGAGGAATTATACAAAAGGTTAAACACACTGTGTGTAAAGTCATACCGCTCCTCTTTGCATGAGTATTGTGCTCTGTGAATGACAACCTGAAATCAATATCTCTCTTTAAGTACAAAGCACCTCAAACAAGGTGACTGTCTTTCTCCAGCATGACGTGTGCAGAAGGGAATCATGGGATAGGCTGACTGTGTGTTGTGTTTAGGCTGAGCGATTCATTAGTGCTCAACTCCATTATCTGCAGCCATCTAGTGTCTGTTTTGTGCTGTAGACCGCAGCACTGAGGGATGAAGAACACGGAGATCTCCACAGAATAACAGCACAGAACATTGATCTTTTAAAGAAATTGATAGTTTTATTCATCAAGGATGCATTAAATCGATCAAAAGTGACAGCAAAGATAATGTCACAAAATATGTCTATTTCAAATAAAAGCTTTCTATTCATCTGTGAATCCTGAAAAATAAAATGTGTCGGTTTCCAGAAAAATATTGTGCAGCACAACTGTTTTCAACATTGATAATAATCAGAAATGTTTATTGAGCAGCAAATCAGCATATTAGAATGATTTCTGAAGGATCATGTGACACTGAAGACTGGAGTAATGATGCTGAAAATACAGCTGCGCATCACAGAAATAAATTACATTTAAACAGATCTTCACATAGAAAGCAGCTGTTTTAAATAGTAATATTTCACAATATTCACTGTATTTTTGGTCAAATAAATGCAGTCTCGGTGAGCGGAAGTCTTCATTAAAAATATTAAAAAATAAAAAATAAAAATCTTTGAACACTGGTGTATGTTACTGTCAGTAATCAGTTGATGTATTGTTGAGGTGTTAATAGTTAATGTTTCTCAGCGGTTACATGCAGCACCTCAGATTCACCAGAGGATTTCTTCTATTTTTTCAGTTGCTAAAAAAGGTTTTTGTTGTTACATTAAAAGTTCTTCAGATCAGCATATTAGTCTCTAGGTTCTTTAAAGCACCGGTACGCAGATTTACATCAACATTTAGCTTAAAATCAACACAAAGGTGTTCAAAAAGTGTTCAAATCCACACAAAGAAGACAATCTGGTCGTACTCATTTTAGGACTAAAGCACTAAACACTATTGAGGCAGGAGTTCAGTGCTAAGAGTTGAGTCACGAGCCACACATATGAACATGTGAGGTTCAGTCGGGTCACGCAGCTTTATTCTCACCGTAAGGACTGCGTTTGATGAATTATTTTCGTTCGATGTGGGAGGCGCGTCATAACAGACGTTTAGCAGCCTCACAAGACACACTTATCCGTATCGATTTAAGACGTAAGGAAGCGAATGGAAAACTAATTAAAAGAAAATATGCGCTAACCCGCGGAGCGTCTGGGGTTTTACTGTACACACAGAGACCTGTCAGATATATGTAACCTAATTCTGTTGTGCTTCAATTACTGAGTCCAGCGCGGGGTTACGCAAACATGACGTATTGTGAGGTGTTCGGCCTGAACACTTTCATTTTCTCTGAGCCCAGGATCAGTGCTGGATGTGAAACTGCTGTTGGTTGCTGGAGGTCAGAGGTCATTCACAGACGTGAGCTCATCACAGTCACAAACAAACCATCAGACTCCTGCATCTGGCCCTGCTTATGACTGTCCTTATTAAACACCGCTCCAAGCTTTCTGAACTGTCTTCTCATTCAGATGTTTTCAAAAGAGTGAAACTACCCAGAAAACAAAAATAAGCTGTAAGAATGGGGTTATAATAGTTAACTAAAACTAAAATTAAAACTATTTAAAAATAATTACTTCAAATAAAATAAATGTCAACTGAAATTAAATCTTTTCCCAACATTTCTCATTTTAATTTATTTGGTTACACTTTATTTGAAAGTGTCCTTGTTACAGTGTAATTATACCTTTAAGTACTGGGTACTATTAATGAACTACGTGCACTTACTATATAGCGTTAGGATTAGGGTTTGTCTTAGGGTTACTTGCATGTAATTGTGCATAATCTATTATTATTATAATAGTAAGTACATGTAATGTACAGGACACCTTAAAATAAAGTCTTACCATTTATTTTAACTTGATGCACTAAAATTACAAAAAATAAAGCTGAAATAAAAAGGAATAACAACTATATAGACATAGGAAATTACCAAAACACACAACACAATTGTTAAAACTTTAAAATTAAAATGAAAATGTAAAAATAGAACTGGTTTAAAAATGGGAAAGTTACTTTCTAATGTTCTCTGACATTTAATACATTAAAAAAAAAAAAAAAAAAAACATTTCAGAAAGAAACTGTATAAATTGTTTTTGTGCTAATGTTTTGTGAATACTATGAAATACTTTTAAGACATGTACTATAACTGATACTGGAAGAACGTTGGTTCATAATTTTATGAGAACCTTGCCAGAACATTCTGAAAATGTGTCCACAATACATAAATAAAAGTAATGTTGTGGCAAAAACATTGCTTGGTCAGTTTTGCTGTGGGTTTTGGTTCTTTTGCTGTTGTAAGGACCTTTGAAATAACTGAAATCATTTGGCAAAGTGATATGAACATATAATGCAGTCAAGACCTGCCTGGAACGTCTTTAGCTGTGTGTTTCCCTAAAAAAAATAATAATAATAATTAATTAATAAAAAAATAAAAAGTTTGCTCATCATGTTCATCAGCCAATCAGATTTGAGTATTCAACAGCCCTGTCATATAAATAAATATATTGTATATTCACCAATAACTATATTACAGTGGTTCCCCAAAACGTATCTGAGCTCCTAAGAAACGCTTAGAAATGCCTGAATGTCATTGCATTAAGTGTCATTAATTCTAAAGAAAAATCTGAAGATTCTAAAGAAACATTTGTCAAACAAATTGGGCTGGGTAGTGTTGAACCTGAAGCCCGTCGGTGTTGTGTGTGTTTGTGGTTAGTGGATGCTGCTGATGTTAATGTGATGAACTGCACCTGTAGTTACATCCTCATGGAAATATTTATCATGTGACACTGCTGGCTGTTCTCATGCACATAAAGGGCCAAGACCAAATTCTGAAGTCTGCCACACACACGACAAATCATTAGAGGCAGAACATTGTGCTCTTATTTGATTTCAGTGGGGCTTTACTCAAACACCGTGAGTCTCGCTGGATGTTTTCATAACCTCTGACAGGATATGAGACAGACCACCTCAAACCTCAGGCTCATTCCCAGCGATTGAGAAGGAAACAGGTAAATATGTCAGAAGAGCCTGGGGAACGTAATTGTATCAGATGCCAAACAAACTCACATGAATCATTAAATGACAATTAAAAATCATAGGCCCGGTTTCACAGACAGGGCTTAGACTAAGCCAGGATTAGGCCATAGTTCAATTAGGACAGTTAAGTCATTTTTATAAACGTGCTTGAGAAAAAAAAAAAAAAAACATTACTGGTGTGCATCTTGAGACAAAACAAAGGCTCTGATATATTTCAAGATCAGTCAGTGCAAGTTTCTTTCATTTGAAACAGCTCAGACTTACATTTTAGTCTAGGACTAGGCTTAAGCCTTGTCTGTGAAACCGGGGGATAATGTTTCCTATAAATAATAGTACAGCCATTCCATAATATATTTTGCAAGAGTTAAGGCCATTGCACACTGAGACTGAAATTTTCGTCAGAAATTTTCGCACGTTAAAAAATAAATACGACCTCACGTTGTCTCAATCACGTTTACACACTGCCTCCGAAACTTTTTGTCCGTCTTAAAAAAAAAATTGGATCAGGTTCGATTTTCTGCGTTTTCACATCCGTAGCATGCATTTTGATAGGAAAGGATGACAAATATGAAAAAAAGACAAAAAAAAAACTGAAAAATGCATGCGAAAATTTCAGATTCAGTGTGCAATGGCCTTTACACACATCTGTGCGTTCCAAATGTTTTTTTTTTTTTTTTTTTTTTCATGTAACCTAAAGAGAAAAAAATATATAATAATAATGTTATGAACCATTTTTATTAAATTAAATAAGTCAAATTACACCAACAAAAGCATTTTGGTGTTAAATCAAGTAAAAACAGATATTTGAAGTTACCATTGCAGGCTACCACTTTCACTGCAGTAGGTAGCAATGCATATTTCACCGCTTTGAATTTATGTTATCATAACAAAGCACAAGAGGACAGTCATATAGAATTATGTGTGAGGGTCAAAAGTCAAACCTCTGGCGCTTTGGATGTAACCTCACACCCTGAATGGTTAAACATTTCTTTAAGATCTGTCCATTGCACTGCATCTTATTTTCAGCAGCACGTCGAAACTCAATGCTTACTCATTTTCTGTTGCGTTGTGATTTGCATGCACAGAATCTGAACGCGTGCATTGTTTACATCCAGACGACATTCAGAAGTTCAGTTCAATGCTTCCAGAGAACCAGCTCTGTCTTTTTCTCTTTCCATTCCTCGGTTCCTTATTGCTGTGGGCACTAGAGAAGCAGAATGTATATTTTATGAGAAGAAGATTGTCTAACTGGTGGGTCAAGATTGACTAGAGTGATTGGCAGACACTGTTTAGCATATTGAGCTTTTGTTTTGCGTGCTGTAGCAATAAATAAGGCCTCAGTTAGGCATCGTTTGCAGTCCTATCACAGCTCTCGGCCCTATTCAGAGGAGATAAATGTGATTTAAATTAATAGCCAGTCCTAAATAACTCCTCAGATGGTAAATGATGCATTTATCAGATACAGACAGCCAATGTCCCTTGATTCATGGGCCCCTTACAACATGAAGGGAGCCTACAAAAATTGTTATTACTTTTTAATAAAGTGTAGCAGCCGCTCGTCAGTCATTTATCAGAGGAGCTCAGTCAGATGACGGCATTTTCCCGCGCAGTGGAGGGGCAGACACATGAAATATGGCTCTGTGCATAAAAGCATCAGCGCTGAGGGAAGAGCTGCGGGAGAAATCATCTTCAGCCTCGCTGGGAGGACTTCAGATGCTGAAACTACTAGAACGGTCACCTTTGAAGATTAAATACATTGATGGCATTTATTTAGAGAATTAGCTTTGCTAAAAAAAAAAACCAGAAAAAAAACCCAGAAAAAAATAAAATAAAATAACACACTCACTACATGGTAAAAAGTAAAAATGTGTTTCCAAGTGTTTCCACCTGATATGAGCCTTGAGCATGACCTTCACTGGTGTAATTCAGTCATTAAATCATTCTGTGGTTTGAATAAAACTAGTTAATGTAGATATTTCCACATGAGGCACTTTTTTTAGTTCAGAAACAAGACATTTTAACAGCGTGCATCATATTTTGAGCAAAAGATTTACAGTAATGGTGCATGCAGGTTCTCCTGGGTACATTTACATCTACATGTATGCATTTGGCAGATGCTTTTATCCAAAGCAACTTTGCATTCAAGGTATGCGTTTTATCAGTTCATGCTTTCTCTGAATCGAACCAATGACATTGGCGTTACAAGCAACATGATGCATTTTTGTACTACAGAAAGTTCTTGGAAATGTTTTACTTTTTGGGAAGTTGTAATTATGACATCAGATGCACTCAAATAACTATAATTATAACTATAACTAACTATAAAGAATGCCTGGGAGTTGAACCCATGACCTTGGTGTTGTTAGTGACATGCTCTACAAAAAACCTTTTTGGTAACTTTTTATTTACATTTTTGCAATTTGCAATTACAATATCTGATGTTCAAATGACTTCATGTTGGTGATGCACCTTTTCTACATGCAATTCAAAAAGATTTAAACTCTACATAACGATGAATAAAAATGTGCATTGGGTGTGTTTTTTGCATTTGTATTCAATTTGTGAAAATGCTGTTAACTGAATCATTATATACTTTATTGTCAAGTCAAGTCAAGTCACCTTTATTTATATAGCGCTTTTAACAATACAGATTGTGTCAAAGCACTTAACAGTATCAAATTGGAGGATAGAGTGTCAGTAATGTATAATAATAAGATTAAACACTCAATTTTCAGTTAAAGGCATTTCATTATTGAATTCAGAGATGTCATTGTCTAGCTCAGTTTAGTTTAAATAGTATCTATGAAATAAAATTGACATTAATCGTAAAAAATTAAGTAAATTAAATTTTCATGTAATTGTACAATACTGTGATATTTTGTACATGCAACTGAGATTTTTACAGGCAAACTTAGGTTTACTGTGAACGAAAAAAAAATGAAATTAAATCATTTTAACACATTTACCATTGATACAGACACTGCATCCATGGCATTAGACATGTTTTCTCTCCAAATCCAGAGTTTCCAGCTCATAATTATGAACTTTGGTGGGGTTCAGATACTGTCCATTACCACAGTGATTAGTTGGTTATACACTGCAAAATGGCACTACATCCTGGCCACGAAACGCCAGACATCAGTCACACGCCCGGTGATTAAGCGCTCGCCTTGACCTTGTTCCTCTGAAGGAAATAAACAGATCAACCTCCTAATTTCTCCAACAAATAAACGTGAGCCCTTTAATTTCAGCAGCCGACAAACAAGCGGCGCAAGGAGCTTTCCTCCCCTGTGTATCGGCGCACCGTTAAGCCTCTCGCACAGGTAACAGTCAATCCATTAACCTTTGCTTTTAGCTCAGGCTTCAGGTCGCTGCATCACCCCCCCACCCACCACAGCTTTTAATACATTTTTCTTAATAGTTGTTCGCCTGTGAATGAAAAGGGCAACTCGCCTCCTCTTGACATTGACTCTGCCACAGTCATAATAAGGTTTCTCCCTTTCTTATATCATCAATGCTAACCCATCGCCGCTGCGTCCGGGCCTGTCTGCAGTCATTTCAGAGAGGTAATATGAAAGGGCTTTTGAAGGCAGGGGTCATGTTAAATTGTAACGCAAATGTTATTCCTCAATTATCCAACTGGGGTAAATGTCAACTGCTTGAGGGGGAAGATCTCTCCGCTTCTCCGTCTGTGTGTGTGGTTTTTAATTGTGTGTCCATATGTCTCCTGGGGGCCCGAGGAGTCAGGTGAGCGCTTCCCGCAAAAGACCCTCTCTTTGTCGTATCGGTTTGGGGTCCGTCGCGCAACAAACCGCAGCTCTTGTGGTGGACGTGTCTGATATTAAGAACGCAGACGCATTCCTGTGATAGCTGGAACTCATCGCTGTAGTGAATTTAATGAAAAAGCCCCAGGATGATTGGCAGCTGAATGGCTTAACTAACAAAAGAGGGCAGTTGGGATGGGAGGTCAGGAGTGAAGGGGAGCGCTCTGGGATTTTTCCTCAGGCCACTGGATATTACCCGTCCGCTACATTTATATTTGCAATAACAAATTGACTTGAACTGGGCTAAGTGGAGACCAGTACCTGGTGTGGACAGACTGAGAAAGCAGGGCTCGAGCCGGAAACAAACCACACAAAATACACACATGCTATTAAACGGTGCGAGCGAGTGGCGTGATGCCACAAAACTAGAGCTTCCGTTATTGTCATTATAGACTTCTTCATCAGTTATAGCAGGAGTGAACTAGTTACCTTAATCACAGTGTACATTGGCTGCAAACAGTGTGTGACTCATTCAATGACTTTTCGGGCAAGTTAGCTAAATGTCAACTATTTACTACCTCAAAGGGAAAAATCTGAAAGTGAACATAAATTGTCATTTCAATTGTCATATTCATGTTTAAGATTATATTATATACTTTAATTATTATGTTATGTAATTATTGTATTATACTTTAATTTAAGAATGCTCTATATTTTGATATCAGTCATTATCATGACTTTGGTTTTGATTGGTTGCAAACAGTGTGTGACTCATACAATGACTTTCAGGCAAGTCCATATTTTTAAAAGAAGTTTGTTTTGTGATTTTTAGAACACAATCTGCCCCAAATTACAGTCAGCTTAATGTTAGCTATCTACTATCTCAAAGAAAAGAATCTGGAAGTGAACATGAATTGTCATTAGTGTATGGTTAAAAATGCATATTATGGCATATTTCTGACTGAAACTGAACATTCTAAGAGAAAACAAAAGGACTTTTGTCCATTGGGAATTGAGTATGTTGTGAAAAGCAGAGTGAAGCCAGCTAGTATATGTGTTAATGAATGCATAAACAGCTGTTTAACCACTGGTTAAATATTTCCAATAGGCTGGCTGGATGGCCAAAAAGACAATGGAAGCGTAAAATGAAGAAAAACAGCAGTCATTACAGACGAAATACAAATTGTTCATTATGAGACAAGGAATGTGCAATTTTTAAGTCGTGTGACTCTAAATACCAAATCATTTTGCTATGGTTACCTTTTTAGGTGACCATCGCTGCTCCTGAATATGCCTACTTACATACTATAATAGTAGGCGAAAAACAGTACATGAAAAGAGTAGTATGTCTGAATTCACAGTATTCAGAACACAGTAGGTGAAAAGGACCAACTACTTCTGGTGAGATTCTGAAGTGTGCATCTAATCAACACTATCCCATGAGGCCACAGGAGAGGATTCGCGAAGCGACACAACATGTGGATGTAGTACATGCAAACTTCATTCATACTACAGAGATTAATACTATATAGAGCAAACATTTTTATGGTCACAAAGTAAGTTTCAAAACAAACATAGTACCTACTAGACGATATCCGATTTCGGACGCAGCTTCTGTTTACTAGCATCTATTTGGCAACAATTGAAAATATACACCTTGGCCCATCTGAAATTATGATTTTATGCATACTGTATATGTTCAAGGAAAATTGACTTTTTTATTTATTTGGAGGGGTTTAGGTCCAAATCTTGACAGAAGTACCCAGACCCCCCAAACACTCCCATAATAGGCATTTGGGGTGTGAGTCAGTGTGCTGGGCTGATAAAAGGACTGGGCGTCTGAATGAGACACTGTCCTTTACAGTATGAGCTGTTTTATTACAGAGGTCAGACTCCGAGGGAGCAGAGTTTTGTATCGCTTTCATGGCAGATGGAGACTGCTGTCTATTGTCACATGCTGCTGCTGAAACTCATCTAATAAAAGAACAGTCACTGAAAATCTGATCCTGTTTCCAAATTACAATTTGAATGCTTTAGACACATTATAGCCTTTTATATAAGAATGAACATCAATTAGGAAAGGTTTCTGGAGTATTCTACCCACACTTTTTGCAAAACACAACACACAATTCTATATGTAACACACAAAATCTAACAGGAATTAATATTATGGCAAAGGTGTTTGCAAATGTTTGCTTTTGAGATGTGTTTGTGATATTTTGAATGCAATGCTTCATTTTGCAAGAGATGTGAGGCATTTTGCATTTTGTGTGTGCAATTCTTGGATTTATGAGTAAAAGTTTGACAAAAAGAGGCAAAGTTTTGAAAATGTGTTTAAGCAGTTAAAAAAAAAATAAATTACAATTACTAAAACTAAAACTGAAATGAAAATAAAACATTAATATAAATATAAAAAATAACAAATGACAAATGCACATAAAATTACTAAAATTAAAATTATAATTGAAAAAGGTATTTAAATAAAATCAATACACACACAAACATTTGATTATTTGACCATTATTTGAACTAATAAAATAAAATAAAAAATAAAAAATAAATAAAATAATTAATATAAAAATAAAATAACTAAAATTAAAAAGAAAGTTGAACCTACATATTGCATTAAAACATATCAATATAACATAATAAACCCACAAAGCTTATGTTATATGAAATCTTAATTTATGTCTATATGTAGAGCATATATTGTATGTATGTTCTAAATTTGGATGTCAATCATTATTGTGACTTTGATGACTATATTAAGGAATTCATTACATTTGTTAGGCTTGATTATTAATACTGATATAATCTAGTTATCAGAAGCGCAGCTGAATTGTTATTATTTTCATTAACACACACACAAAACCATGCTACAATAGAGTCTTTCTCACATGCAGCGCAGATTATTATTCCTGTTATTATTCCACACTGTTGTTATCAGGCCGCGGCGCTGCAGCCATTGTCTGTGCCGTCCCCATGGATACGGCTGATGCTATCCGCTTATCACTGTAATAAAACTAAAGTGCTGGGCAGGAAATTGAAAATGTAGCCGGACAGGAAATAACTGTGCTCTGTCATAATCTACGGCCCAGAACATGTGTTCATCCGCGTGTTGTCACTCTATCTGATGCTGCCCGCTTTGTGGTCAGCCGTTTCTTCTTCCTCCTGCCGCTTTATCAGCCTGCTGTCTGCTGGGTCAGCGCTGTCCTCTGGACGCTCGTCAGAGACGCCCCCTTCATAGGAGCATGTGTGACGTTAGCATCACGTCCGGGGTATTAAGACGCCTTCCTCAGGACTGTTTTGGAAAGTAGAGTATATGAAGAGTTTATTTGCAAAAACAGATAACTTCAGTTTTTAAAATTTTCAAAAATCATGTTTTTTTATTATATTATCATGTTTTTATTGTGATTTACTGTGTCAGTTAGCTGCATTTTTGTAGTTATTTTTACTTACTCAAAATAACCCAACTGCAGTTTGATTGAGATTAATTGGAATGAAAAAAAAAAAAAAGAAAATATTTTTTTGAAAATTGTTAAAAACTGAGTTATCTGCTTTTGCAAATGAACTCTTCATATGTTGATATATTGGTGGTTGGTTGGCTGAAAGAAGCACAGAAATGTTAGTTCTCTCTGTGCTGAGTCTCTGATTGAAGCCCATGTGATCATTTGCACCTCATTTGCATATAAGGGGGCGGGGACAGGAGAGGTGTTGGCGACACAAGGCCGCCCTCTGTCTGAAAACCAAGAAATCTCTTTCTTCTCATCCACACTTACCACAAAAAACAACAATGTATAAGATGCATAAGATCTGCTTCACAAACACAGTCACACAATACTGATACTCTATTGTTTTAGCATTTCATTGTACTGATATTTTTTGTGCATCTTTCTTTAGTATAAAAGTCTTTCTTTTAAGGCATTTGGCTTCTTAAACAATTGCGCATATGCATTTTTGCATATGACTTCACTGTCCAGATATTTTTTAGCAGGTCATTTTTGAATATACCGTTTTAAATCTGAATTTTATGCCATGAGAAATCCTGCAGATCCTCTGCTGTGAAACATCAACACACACACGGGTCTTGAGGCTAGAATATGACTCCTGTACGGTCAGCGAGTATAACTTCATTCTGCATTAATGTGACGACAAACGACCGCTTCGGACAAGTTCTTCTCTTTCATCTCATTTTCAATCCATACAAACTTCAGCCATTATTAGTTTCTCCAAAGGCCTTTTCCTCTGTGTCCCGCCTTTCGCCTTCTAGCTTGTAATTGCCTTTCAGTATCTGAGGAAATGTAAAAGAGAGAAGAAAGTGGCAGGGAAAGAGAGAATGTCTCATTTGCATTAACTTCATTACCGCTCTCTTAGAGTTATATTTAAACAAGTCCCGGCCAGCGCACACAAGAGCGTTTCTGAGAGGGGCCGCCTAGCCCTCGGCTCCCCCTTCTAATTGATGTAAATGAAAAAAACACAGTGAGCTCAGGAGCTTTGACCTTGTTATATGGGGTGACTAACCCAATTAATCAAAGATTCCTTCTAGATGCTTCAAGCTAATAAATAGCAGGGCGAATCAAAAGTCCTGTGGTTACTGGCTCTGGAATGATTACACGAGCGGATGGGATTAAAGAGCGCTGGAGATGAGGAGAGCTCTTCTGGTCCAATCGGCTCGATGAGGCTGTTTATAGACCCAAAGACTGAGAGAAAGACGTGCAGTCGAGAGGTTGATTGAAAATAATAATAATAATAATAATAATAATAATAATAATAATAATAATAATAATAATAATAATAATAATAATAATAATAATAATAATAAAAAATACGCAAACAGATGTTGGCTCATAATGACCAGTGAACATTTTACATTCATATTTACTGCATGTACCATTCAAATGTTCAAAATAAATATGTTATGCTCACCAAGGCTGCATTTATTTGATCAAGGTCAAGTCACATGTAGCACTTGACACAATACAGATTGTTTCAAAGGATCTTCACAGGAATAAACAGGAAAATAACATGCTAATGTCACAAAATTCAAGAATTATGAAACAAATTCAACAAATCCATCTCCACTGAAGATAATAGTTTCATTATACAGCTCAATTCAATTAGAAAAAAAAAAAAACAGTAAACTCAGTAATATTGTAAAATATTATTACAATTTAAAATAACTGTTGTCTATGTGAATATCTGTCAAACTGTAATTTATTCCTGTGATCAAAGCTGAATTTTTAGCAATTTTAGCATTTTAATTTTTTTTTTTTTTTTTTTTTTGTGGAAACCATGATACATTTCATTTTTCAGGATTATTTGATGAACAGAAAAGTTCAAAAGAAAAAAAAAATGCAACGTCTTTATCATTGTTGAAGTTTCAATGTCACAGTTTGGTGGTTTTATTTTTTTTTTTTTAGTTTTATATTTCTATTTATTTATTTTCATAGATGTGTGAAGTCAGTTCTCACAGGTAAGTGTTAAAATACTTTGTCCAGTTTGAACTTAAAATAAATGTATTTAATTATTTTCCACCTGCTTCTCACGATAAAGCCATAGCTGGCTGATTTAGTGAATGGAAACCTACCAATCTCACGGACAAGGAGGACAAAACGCCGATTCAAAAAGACGTGAAACATTAGCGGCCCAAGTACTGCGTTAAAAATTAATGACCCCCCTCTATACAGTCTCCTCTTGTAATACAGCGCGATTAGCAGCACTTTTATTAGTGAGCAGCTCAACAACAGCGGCGGTGGAGGTGAGTCAGCGTCAGTCCTCACAGTCACAGGCCTCTACCGTGTCACATCAAAGTCATCATGATGCCGGCTTAGCTTACACCCATCCAATTAGCCAGAGAGATCGCGCTGACCCCGAGAACACGCTCCTGTGTCCGGACCTGAGAGTCACTCCATCTCAGGTAACACAAGCCTCGCCAAACACTCGCTCGGCTGCGTGAGGGAAAAACAAAAGACCGAGGGAGGGCTGCAAAAGATGCCAGTGGGTGGAGGAAATGACAAAAGCATGTCAAGAGAGACGGAGAGAAAAAAACAAAAAGGAGGTAAACATACAAGCCAGGTACAAAAGCAGAGACGCGGACTGTCTGGCCCGGTAATGAAATGAATTTGTCACCTCATTGTCGGTAACAATAGGCCTAATTGAAATGAACCTGTCCCTCGCATGCATCTGGCACATTAAGCATTCGCTAAGATATGCTGATTCTTACTCACGCTGAATTATTTAGCTGCTGGTCCTCTCTTACAAACAGGGACAAACAAAAGACGGTGAGCGCTCACGTTGGTATCCATGTGCTGAAGATAAGCAAATGAGACGGGCCGTCTTCATCATGATTGATCAACAGCGCTCTCGAGTCCACCAATGTCCCCGATTCTCAATGACCTTGCGGTCTGTAATCATCTGTAGAGTTTGGAATCAACAAGATTCCAAACACGATTTCAAAATGCAACATTGTAGCTTTCCTCTTTGAACCACTCTCATCAGTGTCGTTTTAAACATATCTTTAACATATTCTGACAACCTCTATAACACAGGTGGTTAAGAGAATATGAAAAAATCAAAGATCATCACAAGCAGCTTTTCCACAAACTGACATAAATACTAACTTACAGAAGGTGCACAGTGCCATTCACACAAAACACCATCATGACTAAAATAATACAACAAACATTCATCTAACAACATGAGTTGTAACATAAAACCTAATGTACATGTGCATGAACATTACTGATAACAAAAACTATTAAGAAACATAAACGTTTAAACAAAATACTATCAAATGTTAACTGTCACACACAGGATTCTTGGACTGTCAGTTTGCAGTTCATCATTTTAAATTAAAAAAAAAAATACTGGTTCTTTTTACTTCCGAGTGTGGTGCGGTATTTTACTGTAAAAACACATTAAATGTAAGATTAGATTATTAACTTTTTTTTTTTTTTTTTTGCTCTGCATAGTAAGTGAACTTACAGTTAACCAATTTACAGGTTTCCACTGTAGTATTTTACAGTTTATTACAATTAAAATTACATTTTTTTTCCAATCCAATTGTACATTCTGAAAGTTCTTATGATCCCTAAATGTTGTGATTTGATTTGAATATATTCTATATAGAATATATTTGAATGAATTCTATATAGAATTTACATGTGCATTTCATGTATTCTGAACAAAACTTTAATGTCAGCTGAGATACTGCAAGTATAATTGTCATTTTTGTCTTAATAAGCTATCTAAAAAGAAATTTGCTTTTTTAAGCAAATAATAGTTAATATTTTGTCTCCATACAGTTCATAAGACGTGAAAATAAACATTTGCACATTTCTAAGATGTAAAATGTATGTAAACACACGCATCATGGCACTTCACATGTGCACAAGGTATTTTTGAATCTGACTGAGAAAATTAAAATGTTTACATGCTTATTTTTTTCCTGTTGGTCAGATTATTTCAGGTTTACACTACCCTATTCAATACAACCAAAATTTAATTTGGAATGAGCTTAGTCAGATAGGTTGAGGTGTTTGCTTTGGCTTTTCAGCCTGATTGAGTCATTAAACTGATTATTTGTGTGCATGTAAACGTAGCTCTAGTCATGTGACCACAGTGACATGTATCAATACCAGGACGGATACAATGCATCGACTTCAACTCTATAAATAGGCCTTCTCAGTCAAAACGCATACATTTCACATCCAGATCCAGCAGCACATTCACTGCTGTCATTCTGATATAGATGGTGGCATCATATCTGGCCAGTGAGTGTCTTCTCATAGTATAAGAGATGCTCTTTCACCCAGCGCAATGTGGTTGCTGGCTTGGGCACCCGAGAGGCGTCTCTGCTTGATGCACCTAGCTGAAGCGATGAGCCGTGCGCTGACAGTTGACATTTGGTTGGAGAATGGGCTTGGCATACACGAGATCCACAACAAAGCAGGCCCAGCGACAGCTCACCAAAGGACGCGACCGCTCTCCACACAGCAGCCTTTTGTTGCGGTGGCCGAATGCCAGCGTTCGCTCGTTTAGCCCCTCTAAAAACAGCTGCACAGGACAGAATGAAGCGCTGCTTTTGGACGAGATTTCCTTAGTTTTTTCCTTCATCCAGAAGCAAATTCTCAGTGGTGCAGCAGAGCGAACACAGACGTCAGAGAAGGGTTACACATGACAAACGCCACCGGATATTGTTTCTGACATCTCGTGAAGTCGTCTCAATCCCGAGCACTGTTTGGGGAGCACGGGGTCCAGCAGGGCTCCGCTCTGGGCCCTCTGAAATTTTAATAGGCCCCCGGCTCACGAAGGAAGGGCAGCATGATGTTGTCACCTTGGCATATTTTATCACTGATCAAACATTAGTAGGCAGATGTTGTAAACTTGTAACTGTCTCATCAGTGGCACTCAGAGACACGAGCGCAGATGCTTCATTCTGCATTACCTTTTCTGTGGGTTCTTCCCATGTCGTGGTTTTGTGACACACGCTCCATGTCCTTAAGATGTGCTCTGGACCAACTATCATCTTGAGCATCCAGACTTAACTTCCAGTAACAAGCTAGAATGTCTGTGGCAATCGTCATTATGTGCACATGCAGTGCATGTAAATATTCCTTCAAGGATTCTGCTGCAGCTGCTGCATTTTAGTGCGAACCAAACATATTAAAATTGCATTTGCTCATTCATTATGTAAATAGCCTATGCTGCTGGCAGAGTTAATTGCATCCGACGTCGTTGTCTTCATCAGGCTGCATCTCAAAAGCACCGCTTGGACCTCTTAATAGCACGTGTTACTTCTTGACTGTTGTCATGCGGGGTTTCGCTTTTGTCATTTATTTTTTGACAACGCCACGTGCTGAGACCTGCTAGCCAAGTACCTTGTTGGCAATGATTGATTACCCAATATCTAATTAAACCTGATCCGATCGCTTATTATGCAGAGAGGAATAAACAAACTGAAGTCAACTGTCAGGCCGTGTGATTGATGATGCTGCCAATCCAGCTATTGTTTGGCCTAATGTCTTGACGCTTGTAACAACCGGTAGAGCTGCCTCAGACAATGTGCTCTGTCAGTCCACAACTGATTCGCCCGGCTCACAAACAGATATTTGCTCATTTATTTATTTCATTCTGGGCAGGGAAATATATTATGCAGGACCTTGGGAGATTTGTTGGGTTGTTGGCCCTATTAAACCCTGGGTCCCCTGACCCGCCTTCAGGGCAGGCCTGTGTTTATATCCGGAATGAAGTGGGACAAGTGACTGCACGAGAATGGTGAGCAAAACAAGGGTCTGTGCTTTAAAGACAGTCACCAGCTCTTCTCACTAAACCGACAGTAACCAGACATCCTGAAATGAACAGTACATAAAATCAACACATTTTAGATTAAAATCTTCTAATCAGTTTTTGCGTTTGAAATTATGCGGTGTGACAAATGCATTTTTAAAAGTACAAATAGTCCATATAGTCAATAAACATGAGTTCATAAAACTTACATGATTAGTACTCATCAAAGAGCAAGTTTAAAGTAGGTTTAGATGGTTTATAGCATGTCATACTTCAGAACATATCAGGGAATCATGACAACTCTTCAAAAGTGCAATTGCAATGCATGCATTTGCAAAGCAAAATCTGATTTTGTTTTAGATAAAGTAGCTTATACTTTTCATGTTATATAATGTGTGATTAGATTTGAGGGTGCATCTTGAATTGCTTGAGTTGAGGCTTTTGCAAACATAAATAAAAAGTGATGATGGCATTTATTATTATTATTATAAATAATAATGCCAATACTTTTAATACTAATAATAATAATAATTGCGCAACATAATTTAGCAATTATTGCATTTATAAGGAACCCCATTTCAATAAGAAAGCAAGAAAGAAAGAAAGAAATGCAACTTTTATCTCACAAATCAGGTTTTTATTTTATTTTATTTATTTATTTATTTATTTATTTATTTATTTATTTATTTTTTTCATCACTGTGAGATGTATTAAGTAGATATTTACTAGGACATTTTTCATGTTTACATCTCACAATTTTGACTTTCTCACTTTTTTTTTTTTTTTTGGTTTCCATGAACAATCCAAAGAAAAAAAAGGTGTTTATATATTCCAAATAAATAAATAAAAAAATAAAAAGAATAAATTGCACAATTGTGATTAAGACTCAAGTGCAATTTCTTGTAAGAAAGGTATTACATTTGTACAAGGCCACATGTGTGAAAACCTTTACGGAAGCAGCATTTACATTTCAGTCTGCTCAGAGGAATAACTTAGAAAGAAACAGTTCACGCAATTCTGTTCAACAAACACTGAAGAGCAGATGAGAATTTGACCTGATGAAAAATTCATATGCACATACAGCTCTGGACGCTTCCATTACCAAACATTTGTGAACCCTGACAGAATGGAGGTTATTCAAAGCCACCATGTTCACAAGGTGTTGGAAATTGTTACTTTAATTTATCCTGAGATGATCAACATCTGATCCCAGTGTCAAGTGCCTGTAGGCTTTTTTACATCGTGGAAAAAAAATAAATAAAAAATTGCATGTGACAACGACGTGTGCGTCTGAAGGCTGACACATTTGACATATATCAAACAACACACAACCGAGACTGGACAGCATTAATCAAAACTTTTCTCATTTCCCCAAAAATGAATCATTAAATAATTAATTCTGCAGCTACAGGCAGCAGTTGAAGGGGGTCTTGTGCCTTCCTGCTGTTAAAAATTTGTCCTTGTCTGAAGGCTAGATTGATATATGTATTATTTATCAGATTAATCATGGTTAGAAACGATGGGTTGCAGGTTGGGCTCATCGAGCTTTATTCAGTGTCCTGTGTGTGTGTGTGTGTGTGTGTGTGTGTGTGTGTGTGTGTGCGCGCGCAGCTGTGGACAGTCATCATAAAGATTGGTCAGCTGACTTTTAAGAACACCCACAACTGAAAATGGCCAACTTTGCCTCTAGCGCTATTTTTACACAGGCAGGTCTGAGAGAAGAGGAGAAGTTGTCATTGATCTGAAGAGGTCAGTCGGGGTCCTGAGGTCATCTCTGTTTATGGAAAGGTCTTGAGTAAAACCCAAAGGATATGCCAGAGAATGTCAACCTCTCAAGTACAAAGGTGCTATACTCATTTTTGTATTCATTGGCCCTTAAAGATTGTCACATGCACTAATTGACACGCTGCCGCCAAAGACCATTACATTTCTAAACCACAATGCCAAAAATCAATATCAGCTCTTACCTTGAATTTTTGAAAATTTAACCTCATCAAAAATCTTTAAATGTCAAACTAATATTAAAACTCATATGTACATTAAAACATGTAATAGTAGTAGTAGTATTAAAATCCATTATCACTAGTAGTGATAATGGATTTTAACCATCTGTTTTTATTAACACTTCTATTTTTATTTATTCACATCCTTGAATGCCATTAATGATAAAAACATAAAAGAGTAAGAAACTTACTACCATATTGCAAAAGGTAAAATGCACACAGTATGTAATACAAATAATATTTAGAATAAAAGGCATTTTAACACATTTTTTTTACTAAAACATTTTATTTAAATTTATTTACAAGCTTCAATGGCATTTAAAGAAAGAAAGAAAGAAAGAAAGAAAGAAAGAAAAAGAAATGTACCATATTGCCATAGCTACAATTTCTTGCAGCAGTTACAATACTAATACTAATAATACTATTAATACTACTACTACTACTAACAATAATAATGCATTTTAAGGTAACACTATTTATATTTATTTACACTTTTATTTTTATTTATTGAATGGTATATATATCATCAAAATAACCACCATATTGCCATCAAAAAATAAACTTCATTTTTTGTAACAGTTACATTACTTTAATATTGCTGCTCTGAAAATGAAAACGCAAAACTGTCAATCAATCCACCATAATCTCACATTAGCCACAAAAAAGCACCGAACTTGTCGCCCAGCTAAAGCTATAGCCTGTGTTTAGCGTAACGTCTTTGAGTGAGTCTGTGGCGCCCCAGGAGGGGAAAGACAAAGAGGGGACATTAGCACAAGCTAACTCCAAACTCCAAAATCAATGCGCAGAGTCATCGAGACGGAAGCGCCGGCTCTCAGTCTCTCAGGTGTGACAGTCGATACAAACGACTCTCGCATTCTTCTGGATCAGTAGAGGTTAAATGGAAAATTCCTTCATCTTTACACTCGCTTTGCATCCAGTCCGGAGGATTTCCTCTCACCTTATTAGACCGAAATGCCATTTTGAGCATTAGCGCTGCCATTTCAATCTCGCCCGGAGCATTTTAAAAACTCTGTCGGCTAAATGGCCTCTTTTATTTCAAGTTGGCAGCAGCGTCAGGATGGCGTCGCGCCGTTGAGGACTGTACCTGCGCCGTCCGAGCAGCTGTACACTCTTAGAAGAAAAGGTTCTATATAGAACCTTAAAAGGTTCTATCAGGCGCTACATATTTGGAACCCCTAAAAGGTTCTATATAGAACCCTTTTTAAGGGTTCAATCAAAAGAACCCTTTAGGGTTCTTTGTAGCCAGGAAAAAAAGGTTCTATATAGAACCCTTTAGGGGTTCCCATCATGGGATCATTTTTGGGATTTAATTTTTGTTTTATTTTTAAGAATTAAATAGCTCATATAGCTACTTTATCACTAGAAAAACTGAAATAACTATAAGCATAAGACATCAAGGAGTTCTGTGATCATTTAAGACACTTTTATTAACATTTACAATGACAAGCAATATATAACACAATATATAACACACATATATATATATATAAACAAATAAATTTATTTATTTATTTATATATATATATATATATATATATATATATATATATATATATATATATATATATATTTACCTGTCAACCTAAAATAGCACTCTCCATTTTAGAAATATTGTTTTTTCATCCACCTTACTCACCCATCCAACATGTCAGTCACAAATATATGTTGATTGCTAGAAACCACAAAAAAAATAAATAAATAAAAATGAATGTTAACTTGCACAAATAAATAAAGTTAACTTGCAAAAATAATAAAAAAAAATAAATAAATAAATACATAAGTAAAATTAGAATGTGAACAGTTTGTCATCAAATAGTATATTAATGGCACTCTTATTTTGCATCTCGCCACCAGGTCATTACCCGTTACCTTAAATAAATGTCAAGTATTTACTCCACTTTCTCCTATAAACCTATAAACCAAGTTGTCTGACTTTTTTTTTTTTTTTTTTTTGTATGCTGCAACTTTCCCCAGTTCTGTAACCCATGAAAGATGGTGAACCACATGTTTCTGAAAAGGGAGCTAAAAGACTAACCATAGTATTGTTATTTATTTATTTATTTATTTATTTATTTATAAGCATTAAATATTAATTTTACATTCAGATAAGCATTTAAACAATAAAAAACGAAGGATCCATGACAATCTCAGCACTTGGAAGGGCTAAATAGTGCTGATTGAAATTAACTGAGTGATGGATTTTGGATGCTCCATACTGAACAAAAAGTAGATTGGAAACAGATACTTCTGGAATCTCTGTGTTATTGGTCAGTGACACATCCATTCTGATGCTAACTCTCTTTGCGATGAGTAGGCTTGACATCCTAAGATGGGGATACAAGTCAGATAAACATTTATTAGACCTATAGAGAGTACAGTACAACAGGAAAAAAGAAAAGAATCTCTCACAATTACATTAAAACTTACTTGAATTAGAGAGAAGTGTGGTGTTTTCATCTGAATGTAGATGACCAAACAAGTAATGCTGCACTCCAGAGTCCAGTCCTGCAGTGACAGTGCAACATATTTATTTATTTATCAGTCAATCATAAGAACTTGCATGATAAAAGGTGAAAAATACACTGAAACTCCATATGAGCATGTTGCTCGTCAATAAAAGAGCTGCACAGCATCTTACATGACATGATAACTAAAGAACTTGCAATCATGTTAGTGTGCTCATTAAATAGAAGACTAGCGTATACCTATTAATAACTAGATCAAACTGTCCAGATTGTTATACACTGCTAGTACACATGTATTTCTACCTGATCAGTTTGTTGGTATAAATTAATAGGTTGATTCAGTGCATATGTAAATTTTAAGTTTATTTTCTTCAGAATAAAGGTGTGTCAAAGTAAAATTGAAATTAAAACACAAATATAATGTAGTATAATCATTTTAAATAGCCTAATGTGTAAACATACATAAAGCATGGTTCAGCCCAAAGAACCCTTTTGCACCAAAAAGGGTTATTTTTCCTTATATAGAACCTTTTTGGCATAAAGGGTTCTTTGGAGTTCAGTAAAGAACCCTAGGGTTCTATATAAAACCCCAAAGAACCTTTTTCTCTAAGAGTGTACATTAATTGAAGCATTGAGAGCGAAATTGCCACGTGGCCCTCGCTGCCTTCGGTCCCGAATCAGGCAAACAGATCTGGCTGACAATTGCGGGTATAATTGTACATCACACTCGATATTAAGATGAGAAAGCGAGAGGTCGCCCCATCACATCTGTGTGTCGGCCAGGCAATCAAACCGGGTTCATATCAGTGTGAAAAACCCATTTGTGTTCAGAAACAAAACATTTCCCCCTTGCCTTATAATGGGCTAAAGCGCCGCTTATCTCCAGCCATGCACAGCCAGACCTCATCAAGGGCAGGACGCAAGGAAATCAAAAATCGGATTCTGCGCAGACCTGGCCCCTGATCTGCAGGGACTAACCCTGTGACATAAAGTCATATTGTGCTGGAGTTTTAGTCCCTAAATTTGTCCATCAATTATTAAGTGATTGTATAAATGTAGGAAATTACGAGCGGTCGCTTTGGCTCTCAGGCAGAAAGAATACGATACATCGGCTACATCCCCACCTAATGTGCGGCTCTCTGTCCGAGGGCCCGGAATTATTTATGCATTAGAAAACAGCGTGGCCGGGCCAGAGGAGGCTAGACACATTATTTTAAACCTTTCATAACACGCATCAATATTTCATAAGAAATAAATAAAGAATGTCGGGCTTGTTTGGAGGACAGCTGTAGCTCCGCGCTCCAGCGGCTCCAGGGACTCCAGGGAGGCCACGCATACCCTGCAGTAAAACCCTCCATTTCTTTTTAATCATCCACTTAGTGCATTGTGGGTAGAGGAGCTGTCAAGGTGAGCCAACGGTTTCTTCGATTGCGCCGCTGAAAGGCTTTGTCTGATGAAAACGGGCCTTTGTTGCGCAGCACCTTTGAATTACATCTTCACTCGTCTTCCCCCTTCCTATTTCTGGTTGAGTCTTCGACCAAATTTCGGCTGAAATGGTCCGCTGGGACAGCTTGACCGCTTTTAGGTTGTATAGCGTGAAGATTTGGAAGGGTTACGAGACTGAGCATGATCACCTTCATAAAAAATTAAACCTTGGTTCTTGATGTTTATTTATGGCAATAAAATGAGCGTAACACTCACATGATGAGCAGGTTCCTCTTCATAGCCTGCTGAACATCTCCAACATCACATTAACAGGTGAAAGACAATGAAACACTGATCTCCAACAGCATCAGCTATCAAAGAACAGAGCATGTACGTTGCATGTTTATCGGCCCAGGTACCTCATCCCAAAGAGGTGGAGGACCACCGAAATGCTCAGATTACCCTGAAGTGCATCTCATTCCTGTAATTGCTGCAGATGGAGCAGTTGCTCAGCTGGAGATGACGGGGGAATAGCTGGTGTGGGACTGTGAGCAGCCATGAAGGTGATCGCACAACTGTGTCACGCTAAAGAGAGTAAAAATACCGCAAAGCCCTGATAGATACTTATGCTGGGACACACAGACACAAGAGTGAATGAGTGAGAGTTGTGATCTCTTCAGGTGTGTCTGGATTTCAACAGCTCTGTTCCAAAGCCATGACAGCTGCATATACCCAGACAACACTCCTGATGTTTCAAACAACACAGGCGGCAAAGTTTTTAAATTTTATCCAAACTCTAAGACTTCAATCAATCCTAGAATGCACTACAAACTCAATGAAAATTAACGAGGGAAACGATGATCTTATTAAACCCAAAGACACCATCATTAGAATGCTTGGGGTCAGTAAGATATTTTGCTGCTGTTGAAAGGAATTAATACTTCTATTCATCAAGGATGCATTAAATTGATTAAAAGTGACAGTAAAGATACGTATAATGTCACAAATTTCAAATGAATGCTGTTCTTCTGAACTTTCTACTCATCTGTGAATTCTGAAAAATTAAATGTATCACAGTTTCCACAGAAGTATTGGGAAACACAACTGTTTTCAACATTGATAATAATCAGAAATGTTTCTTGAGCAGCAAATCAGTATATTAGGATGATTTCTGAAGGATCATGTGACACTGAAGACTGGAGTAATGATGCTGAAAATTCAGCTTTACATCACAGAAATAAATTACAGTTTAACACATATTCACATAGAAAACAGCTGATTTAGATTGTAGTAATACTGTACAATTTGTACTGTATTTTTGATCAAATAAATGCAGCCTTGGTGAGCAGAAGAGACTTCTTTCAAAAATGACAAAATTATACTGACCCCAAACTATTCATTTAATGCAGTTTGAGGGGAAAAAAATCAATAGTCTGTTTTTAAAAAGATAATCCTTTTGTCTTTTGCTCTCTCTGTACATAAAAAATATATATATATATATATATATATATATATATATATATATATATATATATATATATATATATTAATGCTGTCAAATGATTAATCACAATTAATTGCATCCAAAATAAAAGTTTTTGTTTACATAATATATATGTGTGTACTGTTTATATGTATTATGCATATACAGTATAAAGACACACACATACAGCATATATTTTGAAAATATTTACATGTATTTACATGTATATATTTCTATTCATATAAATTATATCATATCATATATATATATATATATATATATATATATATATATATATATATATATACACATACATAACTAGAATATAACTCAGAAATGTATTCAACCCACATGAACTACATTGCAATGAAACTCTCTGAGCTCAGCATAAATGCAGGTTCTTTTTCTTTTCTTTTCTTTTTTTTTCAATCTGTTCAAACAACTTCGTCTGAAATGAACACATCTGAGAGTTTATAGCAGTTTGTTGCATTTCACTGCATGTGGTGGTTTTAGCATTTTCAGCAAAGAAACTGGAGTGTTTCAGTAAACATTACATCAGTGACAGAACTAGAAAAGCAGTCAATAGATGGAGATTCGATCAATTTCACAGCACTATTTACTGGCAGCTACAACAGCTAATTGTAGCAGAGGACTTGAGCAGCAGCGGCTGCAGCAAACAGCTCAGTATCTGCTGACATCTTCAGGTCTTCTGCTCAGCTTGAGGAGCGGCGCTGAACTGCTCGTGTCTGTTCGCTCTTTCAAGCCCCTTCACTGCCTCCCACACAGAGCTCACTGAGACGATCTCAGATCTTTCTTCATGCAGTCGGCTGTTTCAGACTCCTTTCTTATAATCGCCCAGAATCCTCCCCCTGTGCCGGGCCACAATAATGCTCTCTTCGCCTGCCTTTATCTGCCTGTTCCTACAAGTTGTTTTGAATAAAGAAGTCATTATCTTCAGGGCCACAATGGCTCCAGACATCCACGCTCAAGATGTTCTATGCATGATGTATTGATCAATCTGTAGTGACTAATGAGACGGTAATGAATGGAGTAACGCTGAGCTAATGAATCTGCCTCTGCAGACTGAATGAAGAGCTTTGCTCACTGCAGTGAACGGCTGGATCTGCTGGAGAACTGTGTGCTTTATGTTACCTGATGGATGCTGTAGTGATCCACAGTTTTATTTAAGTGTCAACTTTATCACATATCTCTTCTAAAAAATAATAATTACTCTGAAAATGATTTGGACGATATCATGTTTTTTTTGTTTTTGTTTTTTTTGTTTTTTTTGTGCTGTTATTGTTATAGTTGTGGTTTGGACTCTGCTATTTGTTTAGATTTAAAAAAAAAAAAAAAATCTGGTCCCACTTTATATTAGGTTGTCTTAACTAATATGAGTACAAAAAATAAGTACAATTTACTTTTTGTGTTCATATTGTATTGCAAAACACTTCTGCTGCTATTGAGGTGAGATACGGGTAAGGTTAGGGACAGGTTTGGTGGTATGGGTTGGTTTAAGGGTGGATTAAGGTGTAAATGGGGCAAATTTTTGAGCAATGTTGCTTGGGCACTTTCCCATTGAGAATGTGTAATAAATTTCTATCTGGATAAGTTTAGATCGGTCGTGGGCCCTGTGTCTCACTGGTTGCCTGTTGATGGCAACATTGCCCAAAGTTACCCGGCAACATTGTTAAAAGTTTCCCCGTGTATCATCAGCCTAAGGGATGGGTCAACTATGTAATAATAAATGTAATTATAGAAATTAATTACAGATGTTATTACATGCAGGTATTTTTTTATTTTTTTATTATTATTTTTTTTTTTTAAATATAAGTAAAATGTGAAAACATGTATGTACAAATTCTCTGTATCAAATGATTAATTTAAATGTAAGTACATAGTAGTTAAGGCCACTTAATGTAAAGTGAGATCCTATTTCTTCATCATTATCATTATATATATTTTGTCTCGGGGCGTGCACACAGAAAGCTGCCTTTCAGAATGCGAGTAGGCCTACAGAATTCTTGAGTTCTCTTTCACAGCATACTGCACTTTTATTAACTCATCTCTCGCTTTATTACTCATGCTTTTAATCTCCCCAACGGGTCAATAAGTCCTGTCCACTAAAACCTGCATTGATATATTTGCATACTACAATATATAAACGAAACAGAAAATATTCAGTTGTTCACACTTTATATATTCACCAACATATAGCTAGATTGCCATATCACCCAGCCATAGCAAGCAGTAATGCTTAAAGTTTAATAAATACAACTGACTAGCTAGTTGATAAAACCAAAATGTGACCAAAATAAAAAAAATAAAAAATAAAAATATCAAGCCTGACTAGCTAGCTCTAATGTCCAGTGCTAGTGATAATTATTAAAATGGTTATTTTCCCCTTGTTAGGAAATAGATAATTTTGATACCCAACATTTTTGAGTTGTGCAGCCCATAAACTTTAAACATGGGGAAAACAGTTGCTGCTGCGACAAGCATGCTTTATCACCTCATTTTGATATAATGCATATAGAACTGCAATAACTATTTCAAGCATTTTGTATGTTTTATACACAGCAAAATAGCATGTATTTGACAGAAAATCCAGAATTGTCAAGCTGACAAAGTAAATAGTGCTGTGAATGTTTAAATGGTTGTCAACGAATGGGACATTTTACTCAAAATTAAATATCTTCAAAAGATTTTAGCTTTAATAAAAGTTCCCCAAGAAACATGGGGTGCTCCATGATTCTTTCCGACAGCAAAGCACTTGAATGTGACAAGCTCGTAATCATAACTTCAGAAGAGGGAAGTAGGAAATTCCCGCACATGAAGGCAGCATTATTCCTTATTTCCTTACAGGAATCATCAAAATTCACTCACCCAAATCTAGATGGACTTGTACAGCTGCAGCTCACATGAAAGTGGCATCTCTGAACTAGTTGACACAGGAAATCAACTGCATAATAAAGAGGTTGACTGGCAAAAAGTATTTTATGTATTTTAAATATACAAAAATACTAAGCTTAAATGTATTTAAATACAAAATACAAAATAGTATTTTGTATTTCAAATACGTATTTTAAATATATTTATCAGAAATACTGCCCATCCCTGTCTCCATTTAATTTAGAAAAATAATATTATATAGATGGAAATCTATTAAAAGTGTTCATGTTAAAAATCATGAAATTAAAATCAGGGTAATTCATATTTAATTACTTAAAATATGCATCAGGGTACATGCATTAAATATGCATATTTAATTATAACCTATTTTTATTTTTATTTATGTCAGCTAGTCGCCAAGGCAATATATCCATTTCATTTAACTTGATGTAGCCTACTAAAATAACTCACCTGAAATAATACTAAAACATATAAACAAATATATATATATATATATATATATATATATATATATATATATATATATATATATATATATATATATATATATATAATATTAAAATAAAATTAAAAATTAAAAATTAAAAATTAAATAAAAAGAAAATTAAAAGAAAATACATGAATAAAAACTAATTAAACATACTAAACTAAATAAATTTTGATACTGAAATAACACTGGTGGAACTAAACCCTGACTAAATTATATTTTAGCAGATATACACATCAAAAATGTACAGTTTGGGTTCAGGAAAAAAAAAAAAAAAACATACTGATGAGTCTGACAATGTTTGATCTATTGAAAGACAAACTTTTTTTACAAATCGGGACAAAATCTACATTCAGAAACACCTAGTGCTGTGTGTAAACCAATGCTTCTCCCTCAGGTCAGATTATGAGAGGACAATAAAGAGCTGGAGCCAAATAAAACTCGCTTCACCCACTGAAGAGGAGCATCACTGCGGTCTCCCCCTAACATATGTCTTAACAGAGCAAATTTCTGGCCGTTATCTCAGATTTATAGGGTTATTTTTCATAGCGTTATATTCGTACACATGATGGGAACAAGCGCAAAGACTGTAGGGGAAACACAGCGGCCTGAAGAGCATTATTGTGGCCTAATTTATTTTGCTCTATCAGCAGAGTGAAACACAGTGCACAGAACCCACAGGAATATCTATTACTGACAGAACGGCCTGATAAAGGCCTGCATTAGCTCGTATGTCAGACACACATAGGCTTTCTCTGTAGAGAGCTTTAATCTTGCTCCGTTATGAATAATGCTAAGTATATTACTCTCTGACATCTCACAATTCCAATTTATGCACCTCAACTCGCAGTGCCAAGTAAAATTTATAACTTTCAATATGCAAGGCATCAGCAATACATTAGAGAGATAGGACTGAACCAGCGCCGGGAAGAGACCGGAGAACCCAGACCTGAATGCTGAGAGGATTTGGACCGAATCGCCTTTGAGTCTCAGACTTCCTCTTTAATCCCGACAACAACAGTGAATGACGGCCAGCTGAATGAGGAGAAATTAATAAAGGCCACTTAAGACAGTGATGACAAACACAGTGAGAGGTATCACATTAAAAAAAAAAATTCAGTTAAAGTAATCTATTTTACAAAATGGATTACTCATAGTGTAGTTCAACTACAGTCAAGTTACCTTTTAGAATTAGTTACACTTCAAACTAGTAAAGAAAATCATTTCCTTGAAGCAATTAAAAACTCAGTATTGTTTTAAATATAAAACCATCAGATGATATATATATTTTCAGGCTTAAATTAGTGATAATTCAACTTGAAGAAATTCACTCTAAATGCATATAATTAAAAACAGTGACAAACAGCAGACTACTATCTCATTACACGAGGGACGGAAAACACACTGCATTATACTCAGGGCCTCAAATGAATCAGTGAGTCATTTTTGTGCTGGATGAACCATGAACAGATTCTCTAAGAAATAAATCCCAACATCACAAATTATAGACACACAGTTTAGAAGAGCACATTTTATTATTGAGTTTTCCATTCATTGTGACTGTGTGTGCAATACGATATGACATAGAGATGGTGATTTCAAGTTTTTATTTCATTACACTATGACTTGTTTCCAGAAAAGCGAAACTATTTTGGGGGGAAAAAGTGTCTAGCGACTGAAAAAAAGTATAGCTAAAGTAACGTTAGTCACTCCCAACCCTGCTGTAGGATGAAAAAAGTCATGAGAAAATGACAGGCAGGTGTTTTTGATTTGAGCTATTCTCTCCAGGATCAGAGCTGACCATCCCTGACACTGTTTTCTTGTACAGTAGCTCAAAAAGTAGAACATGGCATAGCAACACAAGGTCATGGGTTCGATTCCCAGGGACAGAAAGGATTGATCAAATGTGCATCTCAAATTCAAGTTGCTTTGGACTAAAGTTTTTGCCAAATGTATAAATGTACAGTAGATGATGACAGAAAAGTCAGTTAAACTTTGGAAGTGCAAGTTTTTTTTTTTTTGTTTTTTTTTGTTTTTTTTTAAACAAACACTTTTACATGCAAAAATGAAGTTTTTTCAATGTTTTTGAAAGAAGTCGCTTCTGCTCACCAAGGCTGCATTTATTTGGTCTGAATATACAGTAAAACGGTACTATTCAATTCAGTTTTAAATACATCTGATTCAATGTAAAAAATTATAAAAATTACACTTTTGATCATTTTTATGCGTCCTTGTTGAATAAAAGTATCAACTTTTGAACGCTGGTGCATGCATTTAGAATCCACTTGACACAAAAATCTGCCAAAGGGCAAGTGCCATTTTGGGCAGGCATGCCTCATATAAAGATACATAACAAGTAGATAATATTCAATCAGAGACCTAATTCTGCTGACGCAGAACCTCTAGGAAGGAGAGAGGAGGCAGCGCTCGACATGATGTCAGCTTCATCACCTTCATCACCTTCGGACCAGGCAGCAGAAACTCCGGGATCTGTTTGGACTCAACAATGGCACCCGGTAAAGCGCTCAGTGTGAGAGTGAGCGTCGGAGAAGCAGAAGAACGGCCTTGTTTTCTGGGCCCGCGCGGCTCCTTGAATAGATTTGTTAAAACCCCACAGTTGATTTATGCTAAGCGGAGCCCATGCAGACGCGGGCTCGCCTCGCCAGAACGCTTTCTAAGCCTCGACCCACACTTTGATGCTTCCGTTCGAGGTGCCCAATGAAAGGCCGCCCCGCTCCCCCTCACCCCGCCTTTTCTTCAGTTTCTGCCATGCAAAGATAATCAGGTTTATGTAAAGTATGTGTGCTCCTTTGACAGTCTACGCTAGCTCATTAATTCAATCACACCCGACGCCATTGTTCTGCCGGTGTTTGAAATGCGTACGGGGACGGGGGGTTTCCTTAATCCTGTCAATCACTGTTAACATTTTTCTTGCTGTTGCCATGGCCGAGGCCAGAGTTCATGAAAACAGCGAATATGAGCCAACAATAGGAGAATAAAGAGTTATTTCAGCCACTTTTCTCTAAAAGGCCATCAACCATGCACAAAAACACAAGGAGTAAATGTAGACAAGTTTGAACACTACAGGCCCGGCGAGGGAGGGGGCGAGCATTTGAAAACCAAACAGGCCCTATAAAAACTTGACCCGGGAGGCTCTGGGAAAAACCTCCTGAATCGGCCCCCGGAAGAACAATGTGCTTTCTTGTGTGGCTTCTTCAGGGCCACAATGGCCGCTACAGTCTAAACACATGCGGGAGATGGCCCGAGAGCGCCGTAAGCCAGATCAGCGCACTAGAATACTGAGTGCTGATCGCCGTTGAGAAGTAGACAAAAACAGAGAGCGAGAAAGAGGGAGGGATTCGGAGAAGAGCTGTTCCCAGAAACTCTCAATGTCGAGATGTTAATTCTAAAGCGACATTTCAGCTCTTTAGTGGCCATTACGATATGTTGTACCATATCCACTGGAACAATCAGCATTTTCAAGTGATTCAATCTTATTGACGTACTACTCAATAAGACATTACATTTATGCATTTATTAAATGTTTTTACCCAAAGCGATTTGCATTGCATTCAAGGTGCACATTTGACATTTTATTGGTTTTTGCTCTCTCTAGGAATCAAACCCATGACCTTGGTGCTTATAGAACCATGCTCTAGTGTATGAGCTACAGGAAAGCATAATAATACTTAATACAAGTAGTACTTAAAGGGTTAGTTCAGTCGAAAATGAAAATTCTGTCATTAATTACTCAACCTCATGTCGTTCAAAAACCAATAAGACCTTGATTCATCTTCGGAACACAAATTAATATATCTTTGATGAATTCCAAGAGCTCTCTGATCCTCCATAGACAGCAAGAATACTATCAACGCACAGAAACATAGCAAGGACATCAGTAAAATAGTCCATGTGACATCAGGGGTTCAACCGTAATTTTACGAAGCTACGAGAATTCTTTTTGTGCACAAAGAAAACAATAATAACATAATTTATTCAGCAATTCTTCTCCCCGAGTTACCATCATACGCCATTTTAGAGAGTATCCCAGAATGTAATCAACATAATCAATGTTATTTACATTCTAAACATACACAACAATGATTGCATTGATTACGTTCTGGGATACTCGCCAACATGGCAGAAGATAGTAACTTGGGGAGAAAAATTGTTGAATAAATTATGTTATTATTGTTTTCTTTGCGCACAAAAACTATTCTCGTAGCTTCGTAAAATTACAGTTGAACCCCTGATGTCACATGAACTATTTTACCGATGTCCTTGCTACGTTTCTGTACGTTGGTAGTATTCTTGCTGTCTATGGAGGATCAGAGAGCTCTCGGAATTCATCAAAGATATATTAATTTTGTGTTTCATTATACATATTATAACAAACAAATAAAAGTAATCACTTCAACTTTAAAAAAAAAAAAAAAAAAATTATGTAATTAAATATTATACATATTTATACAAATAAATATATTTGGCACACAAAATGAGATGACAGAGACCATTTAATTAGATATTTGAAAAAGTAACTGAATGTCACATCATTCACATCAACTCTGTAAGTGATAAGACTTTTTTTTTTTTTTTTGGATAAAACATCTTATTAACAACATAATCTCTCTTAAAATGCCTTATAGGGTTATGATAATCAAAACAGTCCTGAGCTAGATCAAGCTTTGATCTCTGCAAACCAAACTATCACTGAAATATTCCCCCCCCCCACTAATACAACTATTTTATCATTAGCTAGCTCCACACTGGAGAGCTGCTTTATAACAGGAAATGAAGTTGTAATTCTAACTGAAAGCAACAATGACTCTAGTTTTTTTCATGTTAAATACTGTAAAGCTGCTTGATTTAAGGCTATCTATTGCACAAAGTACTATAGAAATAAATGTGACTGGACTTCACTAGAGTACTGAACTGCAGAGCTTGTGCAAACATCCACATCACTCTAATCAGATGCTTTCTTAACTGCTGCTTTCTCACCGCTGTCAGTTTTTGTTGTGTTTTTTTACATTATTGAGAGGAAAGCATGCAGCATATTTTTACATATTGATCCAAATGTGCTCAGCAGCTTCAGGTTCGGCTGCATTTGCTCTGAAGTGCTGTGTCTTCTTCTCTTGGCTGAATTACAGTCTTGCAACTACAGCACCACACTGGTCAAACCGCATTATTGCAGGCCCTTACATTAGGTCATATAAGATCATACAACTACTCGACAACAAAAATATTTGTGCATTGTTGATAATGTTGAATAATCGTTTCAGCCCTAATATATTTAATTATTTGATAAAATATACTTATTTTGCACATGCTTGCTGATGCATTGTAATTAAAGTATGTGCTTTTAATTAACATTTGTAGATAGACTGTTAACTTTACCCCCAACCACAACCAAACCCTTACCCCAAAACCTACAACTATAACCCATATAACCCTAACCCTAACCTTACCTTCACACTCCTATACCATACCTCAAACTCATTAGCAGTAAATGTGTGAATTTTCTAGAGAAACATGCAGTTACACCATAAATCCATATTATTATAGGTATTTAATGTTAGTATATAGTAGTTAAGGCCACTTAATATAAAGTCTGAGCAACAATAGAAAGTGATTCCAATGATATTGTTTCTCTGTGCTGTTATTGTTATAGCTGTGGTGTGGACTTCCAATATTCTCATAGAATTAGATCCATTATTAAAACTTTCTAGTTATAGTTATCATCCTTCAGACTGATTCAAACCAAATGCTTATGAGTTTGAAATGGATTTGTGAAGTTTTTTTGCAACCCAACAGAGACCTGCTTTCTTCTAAGGTTAATCTGGCCGTGCTTCATTGTAAACTCTGTTTAAAAGCAAAGCTGTACTTGTGTAGTGTTTGTACAGTCAAAGTGCAGAGTGTTTTACTCGCATCTCACAGCATGACACATTAGCAGAAACAATGCAAGCACGGCAGCTATTTAGCCCAACTCGATTCCCGCAGAGAGAGGCCTAAACGACTGTCTTTGGCTCCTACGACAAATTAGAGATTAAAATATGGTCTACTTAAGAACAAACGCTTTTCATTTCTCTCAAAGAGTCACCCTTTGTTCAAAAATGTTAACACGGGAACACAATCGCATATCCCGTGTAGACAAAAAAAATACTCCTCGAAATCCAAACGTGCGACGTAATCTCCTGGCAAAAATTGCAAAATAAAGGACAGATTTTATTCTGGTGGGAGGAACTGAGAAAGGAAAACACGCACGATCTTTGCACATTTAACAGCCAATCTTGAATAAGAATGTAAAGCAAGGGAAGATTAAACCATTCAGACGGCAGTCACAGCCTACGCATCGCTGCTTCTTTTCAAGCAATTTAGCCAGCGTTTGTTTATTAGTGCCTTACGCGCAGCATTAGCACTCTGCTTATCGCCGCTCGCACACAGAGCGAGGCCCGGTAATGTGGCAGCGTTCAAAGCATGATATGGGACTTCTCATTTGTTTCCTCGCAGAGCTGACCTTGTTTAAGTGTAGACCATGGGAGACAGGACTTATTGGACAACGATACTCATACAAGCTATGTAAACATGCTCGCTGGCTTAGTCCCCTACCCTCTGCGATTCGACAAAGGACTTCAGAGGGGCACGAGGAGATTTGGCTGGGCTAATCTGCTGTTTTCCATATATGCATGGGCTATCGCCAGACAGAGCTCCGTTTGAGAAATACCTGCACTCGCTATCTGATTTCTGCTATTATCTCTCTCCTCCTCAGCTTTGTCACAGAACTGCATATCTGCATATTACTCTTACTTAGATGCTTATGTGAAAAGAGCGGGCCTCATATATCTGCATTCCTATCGTAGCGTCTCCTATCAGTGGAAATGCAAATGCAAAACAACACAGTGACGCGGAGCCATAAAACAAGCTAATGCTAGACAAGTTTGGCTTTCTTTTTCAGCAAGAGTTGCCTGATGGGCAGCTTTTAAATGAAACAATACACTGAACCTGGAATTAAACGCAATTAGCAGGCCGGTCATGGGTGAAGGGACATTTAGCGGAGAGATTGTCTTCAAATTGACCACTGAGAGGCAGCCTCCTGTGTGAAATAATATTGAAACTGCACAGATGAAGCGTCCCATTAAAGATTAAGTGAGTCGTATTGCACACAGCCATACAATGTCATCAGAAGGAATCCCTGAACGCGAGCTTACAGCCGAGGCTCCAGGAAGCTGGTTAATTAAATTAGCCCTGCGTTTGTCTACTACATCCTCTTATCTAGGGGTGAGGCTTGCAGGGGAGAGTGTCCAGGTTGTTCATGGTGTCCGAGGTTTGATTTAGTTTCTCTTTCGGCTCAGCTGCGGCTCTGGAGGAGGCCATTCGGGGCAGCAGAGCGTGCAGGAGACACAGAAAACGACTGAGGCCTGCGACACAAAGGTCATATCCAGTCTTAGCCTCAGACGGCTCTCCCACTGTTCACCTTACTGACCGTGTCATGTGGATTCTTCATTTAAATGGCAAGAGCTGTAATCTGATTGGCTGCTGCTGCTTCCTGGAATCAGGGTACACAGGTTTATATCAGAGGTTTCTTTAGCAGTTAGCAGGCTGCTACAATGAACGAAGAAGTACACTTTTAAAAACAGCACTTATTACAGACTTATTATACATTAAAAGAATATTCAATGTCTCTGGACACGTAATTGCTTGTTAATTACATTTATATGAAAATGTATGTTACACTTTATTTTAAGTTGTCCTTGTTAAAGTGTAATTATACATTTAAGTGCTGAGTAATATTAATCAACTACTTGCACTTACTATATATGACCCTGGACCACAAAAATATAAATTGGAATTTAGTGGGCAGCCATTGCTCCAGCGCCCGGGGAGCAATTGGGGGTTCGGTGCCTTGCTCAAGGGCACCTCAGTCATGGTATCGAAGGCAGAGAGAGTGCTGTACATTCACAATCCCCACCTTCAATTCCTGCCGGTGTGAGAATCGAACCGGCAACCTTCAGGTTACAAGACCAACTCTCTAACCATTAGGCCACGAGTTCCCCCAAACGCATTTTATATATATATATATTATATATATATAAAATTACACATTGGTAATAATGAAGTTGTAATTTAGTACATTTAAAATATATTAATTTTAATATCAAATAACACACTGCAGTTTAAATCATAATCAAGTATTTTACATGTGCTTTAATATGTTTTTCAACACATCAACATAAGTTAACTAGTTTAAAGCATGGCAAAATATTAAATGTTTATTTACATTTCTGCATACAAGTAAAACTTATTTTTTCATTATTTCAAGAAGCACTTTATAAAAGTTTACTTGTGTGTTAATAAACAGTCATGAAAGTGTCTCTAAGTCAATTAAGTAACTTTTTATTTCAATAATATAATCTGCAAATGCAGTCTATAAAAATGTACTTTTAAGATTTGAAGTGCACTACAAGTGCACATTTAATACAATTAAGCACACTTTTTAAATGTATTTATTTATATTTTAACAAGGATAGTGATTTGCATATTTGACAAAATTTACTAGGTTTGTTGATCAAAACTTTTAAAGATGAAACACTTGTTTGAAAAAAGTAAACAAATAAAGATATCCTTATATCCTTATTCCACTGAGTGATGCATGTGAATAACTGCCAGTGCTTATTATTGTTCATACAGTAGTTTGGTGTTCAAAACAAAACAAAACAAAACAAAAAAAGTGAAATATTAAACTAATGCACCTAACTTGTTCAGTACTTTTTGTGCTACATATTGTTATACTGCAAACATTTTTTTAAGTGTTCAGATTTACAGTTGACACAGTAATACACACACTTACACACACACACACTTCCACTGGATAGGAGACTAGAGGGAGGACGCTTTTGAGTTCAGCTAGCACACAGAACTCCCTAACAACAGCAACACTCAGTCAACAACTCACAGCACACTGAGATTCACACAGACCTCAGAGCATGTAAACATTTGGCCTGATGAACAGAGTCTACACCACTTTCTGACTCGGCAGTGCCATTCATTGAATGAGCTTCCACTCACAGCTGTTCATTAGTGTGCAATCACTGATATCAGATTTACTTGCTTCTAACATCACATAAAAAAAAATACTGAACTGTAATTGGTCGATTTAGATGACAGTCAAACAGCTTTTTCCTGTCTAAGTGTGACGTTACCTGCAATTATACACAACACACACATACACACACACACACACACCACCATTTGCTTTTTGTTAATGTTTCTGAAATAAGTTTCTTCTGCTCACCAAGGCTGTATTTATTTGATCAAAAATACAGTACAAATAGTGAAATATTATTACAATTTAAAATATCTGTTTTCTATGTGAATCTATGTTAAATGTAATTTATTTCTGTGATGCGCAGCTGAATTTTCAGCATCATTTCTCCAATCTTCAGGGTCACATGATCTTCAGAAATCATTCTAATATTCTGATTTGCTGCTCAAAAAAACATTTCTGATTATTATCAATGTTGAAAACAGTTGTGCTGTCCAATATTTTTGTGGAAACTGTGATACATTTTTTTTTCTTTTTTCAGGATTCACAAATGAATAGAAAGTTCAAAAGAACCGCATACATTTGAAATACAAATCTACTGTAACATTATAAATGTGTTTACTGTCACTTTTGATTAATTTAATGCATCTTTAATGAATACAAATATTTCATTTCTTTTTCCATGTGTGTACTGTATATGGATATATCTGAGGATTGCCTGTGGAAGCAAACCCTTGGCTGGTTGAGTACTGGTTGAACAGCAGGGCTCCTCGGGCCCCGGATCCTCGGAGCCTCAGTGTCGTCTGGGAACCCCAGCAGCAGCTGATCCTCCAACACTGAGCACCTGTTCAACCAACGCCGCTTCTGCCCTCCAATGTTCACCCATTAACCCACGGGCCGACCCGGGCGTAATTAGAGCGAGGCCTTCGGAAACACGAATGGGAAATGTCATTTAAAGCATATGATTGATGACCGTCTCTCTGCGATATTAGATTTCAGTCATCGTCGCACTAAAGCAAAACTAAAACCAGCAGCGTGCTTTTTCTCGCAGGCACTTACAGTTGCAGTTTCACCACTGCGGCAATGACAGATTTGATCAGGATTTGATTACATAATCATACGGGAAGCATATAGGACCATCAGCAGAGCTTTGTTAGGCATGAGTACTCTTTCATTTAATCCAAAATGCGTAGATTGCAAAAGGAAAAAATCCGCCGTGAGACACGGAAAGCGAGAGATTATTATGTTAGCTCAGACGACGTGTGCTTTCTGTCACGACGGGAGAAAATCATTTTACTCGCTTAATAAAATCTACACTAGTCCCTACAGTGTCTCTCCACACAAATCCAGCCAAACGTGTCCGATTCCCAACACCCAGGTTATTATCACCTCAGCTCCGCACATGAATATCAAATTTTCAATTGCTTCCTCTGATTCGGTTCCATGCAAACAAAAGCCTGCTTTCCCTTATTTTCATGTAAATGTCTCTATATAGGGAGAGACAAGTGTAATCAATCATCTTCATGACAAGGTAGGAGGGCCGGGATTATTGGTGCTTAGTAGCAGAGGGATCATAAAACAGGGAAATTGAAAGTGATATTTAATTGACACTGCCATTTCCAGTGTAGCGGGCAGAACAGCACGCAGCCTCCCACGCCGAGAGAGAGAGAGAGAGAGAGAGTGAGAGAGAGAGAGAGATACAGAGAGAGAGAGAGATACAGAGAGAGAGAGAGAGAGAGATACAGAGAGAGAGAGAGAGAGAGAGAGAGAGACAGAGAGAGAGTGAGAGAGAGAGAGAGATACAGAGAGAGAGAGAGAGAGAGAGAGAGATACAGAGAGAGAGAGAGAGAGAGATACAGAGAGAGAGAGAGAGATACAGAGAGAGAGAGAGAGAGAGAGATACAGAGAGAGAGAGAGAGAGAGAGAGAGAGATACAGAGAGATACAGAGAAAGAGAGAGATACAGAGAGAGAGAGAGAGTGAGAGAGATGCCCGCAGGAGAGACGAGTCCAAACAAATTTCCTCACAAAACTGCGCTTGCTGCGAAAGCCTAAAGTGAGGTGTCAATCTCGGCCCTGAATGAAGAAAACAAGAAAGTTAAGCTGCTGTCGAGCAAACTTTAAATGCCAGCCACTCGCTGCAGGATAGCTGGAGCTTCACCTGTACAGGCACATACAGGTGAACCTGACGAAAACACGCAGCCCAACATAATAATAATAATAATAATAATAACTAGATAAAAAAGTTTGTCGAGACAAACTTTAAGTTGGCTTGAGAAAGCCGAACCAGAAAGTTTAAAAAAGTTTGAAAAGTTTAAAAAGTTTTAAAAGTTTAAAAAGTTTAAGTTTGAAAAGTTTGGAAAGTTTTAAGTTTGACGGTTTTCAGTCTGAATTAGTTTGAAGTTTAACGTAGTTTTAAAAGTTTAAAGTTTGATAGATAGATAGATAGATAGATAGATAGATAGATAGATAGATAGATAGATAGATAGATAGATATGCTCAGATTATAGATAGATAGATAGATAGATAGATAGATAGATAGATAGATAGAGTCAGATAATAGATAGATAGATAGATAGATAGATAGATAGATAGATAGATAGATAGATAGATAGATAGATAGAGAGTCAGATAATAGATAGATATATAGATATATAGATTTATAGATAGATAGATAGATAGATAGATAGATAGATAGATAGATAGAGTCAGATAATAGATAGATAGATAGATAGATAGATAGATAGATAGATAGATAGATAGACAGATAGATAGATAGATAGATAGATAGATAGGCTCAGATTAAAGATAGATAGATAGATAGATAGATAGATAGATAGATAGATAGATAGATAGATAGAGTCAGATAATAGATAGATATATAGATAGATAGATAGATAGATAGAGTCAGATAATAGATAGATAGATAGATAGATAGATAGATAGATAGATAGATAGATAGATAGGCTCAGATTATAGACAGATGGACAGACAGATAGACAGAGAGATAGATAAATAGATAGATAGATAGAGTCAGAAAATAGATAGATAGATAGATAGATAGATAGATAGATAGAGTCAGATAATAGATAGATAGATAGATAGATAGATAGATAGATAGATAGATAGATTCTAAGGACCTCAGAGTGGTTGCTAGGGTACTTAGAGTGGTTGCTATGATGCTTGCTAGGCTAGCTCTGGTGGTTGCTAAGGCGGTTGCTAAGGTGTTGCTATGCGGTTGCTATGTTACTCAGGGTGGTTGCTAAGGTGTTGCTATGTGGTTGCTAGGGTGTCCAGGGTGGTTGCTAGGGTATTGCTTAGCGGTTGCTAGGGTGTTGCTATGGTACCCAGGGTGGTTGCTAAGGTGTTGCTATGCGGTTGCTAGGGTACCCGGAGTGGTTGCTAAGGTGTTTCTATGTGGTTGCTAGGGTACTCAGGGTGGTTACTAAGTTGTTGCTAGGGTACCCGGGGTGGTTGCTAGGGTGTTGCTATGCGTATGCTAGGGTACCCAGGGTGGTTGCTAAGTTGTTTCTATGCAGTTGCTAGGGTACTCAGGGTGGTTGCTAAGGTGTTGCTATGCGGTTGCTAGGGTACTCTGGGTGGTTGCTGAGGTGTTGCTATGCAGTTGCTAAGGTATCCAGGGTGATTGCTAAGGTGTTGCTATGCGGTTGCTAGGGTACTTGGGCTGGTTGCTAGGGTCTTGCTATGTGGTTGCTAAGGTATCTGGGGTGGTTGCTAGGGTGTTGCTATGTGGTTGCTAGGGTACACTGGGTGGTTGCTATGCGGTTGCTAGGGTACCCGGGTTGGTTGCTAAGGTGTTGCTATGCGGTTGCTACAGAACCCGCGGCGGTTGCTAGGGTGTTGCTATTCGGTTACTAGGATTCTTGGTGTGGTTGCTAAGGTGTTGCCCTGTGGTTGCTACGGTCCCCCGTGTGGTTGCTTGGGTGTTAGTAGCATGTTTTTAACATGATTAGCAAATTACTAGCATGTTACCAGCATGATTAGCATGTTACTAGCATGTTGCTAGCATATTTCTAGCATGATTAGCGAGTTACTAGCATGTTTCTAGGATGATTAGCATGTTGTTAGCATGTTTCTAGGATGATTAGCATGTAGATAACATGATTAGCAAGTTACTAGCATGTTGCTAGTACATTTCTGGCATGATTAGCATGTTACAAGCATGTTGTTAGCATGATTAGCAAGTTGCTAGTATGTTGCTAGCATGTTTCTAACAATTTGCTAGCATGACTAGCAAGTGACTAGCATCTTGTTAGCATGACTAGCAAGTGACTAGCATGTTTGCTAGCATGACTAGCAAGTGACTAGCATGTTACTAGCATGATTAGCAAGTTACTAGCATGTTGTTAGCATGACTTGCAAGTTACTCGCATGTTACTAGCATTTTTCTAGCATGATTAGCATGTTACTATCATGATTAGCAAGTTACTAGCATGTTGCTAGCAGATAGATAGATAGATAGATAGATAGATAGATAGATAGATAGATAGATAGATAGATAGAAATAGTCAGATTGTAGATAGATAGATAGATAAATAGATAGAAATAATCAGATAGATAGATAGATAGATAGATAGATAGATAGAAATAATCAGATAGATAGATAGATAGATAGATAGATAGAAATAATCAGATAGATAGATAGGTAGATAGATAGATAAATAGAAAGAAATAGTCAGATTGTACATAGATAGATAGATAGATAGATAGATAGATAAGAAATATTAGATAGATGAGTTTGAATGAGTTTGAATGGGTTAGAAATAGTACATAGAAGGGCAGTCTGATTGAGTCTAATGGGCTTCAGTGTGTTTAGATTTGAATTTTTGACAGTTGGAGTTTGAATTGTCTTGGCCCATCTGAACATTCCGTCAATGTAAGTCTATGGGATTTTTATGATTTTTAATCTTCATTTTTATGAAAACCGTAAGTCCGATCAGTTAGAAAAGATATAGCAACTAACTTCAGATCAGTCTGAAGATCTGGGCTGAGTTTGGAGTATGTAGAGTTAAAGCTCTAGGAGGAGTTAGAGTTGATAATTTTAGTCTCAGAAGAATAATAATAACTAGATAAAAAAGTTTGTCGAGACAAACTTTAAGTTGGCTTGAGAAAGCCGGACCAGAAAGTTTAAAAAAGTTTGAAAAGTTTAAAAAAGTTTAAAAAGTTTAAAAAGTTTAAGTTTGAAAAGTTTGGGAAGTTTTAAGTTTGACGGTTTTCAGTCTGAATTAGTTTGAAGTTTAACGTAGTTTTAAAAGTTTAAAGTTTGATAGATAGATAGATAGATAGATAGATAGATAGATAGATAGATAGATAGATATGCTCAGATTATAGATAGATAGATAGATAGATAGATAGATAGAGTCAGATAATAGATAGATAGATAGATAGATAGATAGATAGATAGATAGATAGATAGAGTCAGATAATAGATAGATAGATAGATAGATAGATAGATAGATAGATAGATAGATAGATAGATAGGCTCAGATTATAGACAGATGGACAGACAGATAGACAGACAGTGAGATAGATAAATAGATAGATAGATAGATAGATAGAGTCAGATAATAGATAGATAGATAGATAGATAGATAGAGTCAGATAATAGATAGATAGATAGATAGATAGATTCTAAGGACCTCAGAGTGGTTGCTAGGGTACTTACAGTGGTTGCTATGATGGTTGCTAGGCTAGCTCTGGTGGTTGCTAAGGCGGTTGCTAAGGTGTTGCTATGCGGATGCTATGTTACTCAGGGTGGTTGCTAAGGTGTTGCTATGTGGTTGCTAGGGTGTCCAGGGTGGTTGCTAGGGTATTGCTTAGCGGTTGCTAGGGTGTTGCTATGGTACCCAGGGTGGTTGCTAAGGTGTTGCTATGCGGTTGCTAGGGTACCCGGAGTGGTTAATAAGGTCTTTCTATGTGGTTGCTAGGGTACTCAGGGTGGTTACTAAGTTGTTGCTAGGGTACCCGGGGTGGTTGCTAGGGTGTTGCTATGCGGTTGCTAGGGTACCCAGGGTGGTTGCTAAGGTGTTTCTATAAGGTTGCTAGGGTACTCAGGGTGGTTGCTAAGGTGTCGCTATGCGGTTGCTAGGGTACTCTGGGTGTTTGCTGAGGTGTTGCTATGCGGTTGCTAAGGTACCCAGGGTGGTTGCTAAGGTGTTGCTATGCGGTTGCTAGGGTACTCTTGGTGGTTGCTAAGGTGTTGCTATGCGGTTGCTAGGGTGCCCAGGGTGATTGCTAAGGTGTTGCTATGCGGTTGCTAGGGTACTTGGGCTGGTTGCTAGGGTGTTGCTATGTGGTTGCTAAGGTATCTGGGGTGGTTGCTAGGGTGTTGCTATGTGGTTGCTAGGGTACACTGGGTGGTTGCTATGCGGTTGCTAGGGTACCCGGGTTGGTTGCTAAGGTGTTGCTATGCGGTTGTTACAGAACCCGCGGCGGTTGCTAGGGTGTTGCTATTCGGTTACTAGGATTCTTGGTGGGGTTGCTAAGGTGTTGCCCTGTGGTTGCTACGGTCCCCCGTGTGGTTGCTTGGGTGTTAGTAGCATGTTTTTAACATGATTAGCAAGTTACTATCATGTTACCAGCATGATTAGCATGTTACTAGCATATTGCTAGCATATTTCTAGCATGATTAGCGAGTTACTAGCATGTTTCTAGGATGATTAGCTTGTTGTTAGCATGTTTCTAGGATGATTAGCATGTTGTTAACATGATTAGCAAGTTACTAGCATGTTGCTAGCACATTTCTGGCATGATTAGCATTTTTCTAGCATGTTGTTAGCATGACTAGCAAGTTACTAGCATGTTAATAGCATTTTCTAGCATGATTAGCATGTTATTATCATGATTAGCAAGTTACTAGCATGTTGCTAGCAGATAGATAGATAGATAAATAGATAGATAGATAGATAGATAGACAGATAGAAATAGATCGTAGATAGATAGATACATAGATAGATAGATAGATAGATAGAGTCAGATGATAGATAGATAGATAGATAGATAGATAGATAGATAGATAGATAGATAGATAGATAGAAATAGATCGTAGATAGATAGATAGATAGATAGATAGATAGATAGATAGATAGATAGAGTCAGATGATAGATAAATAGATAGAAAGATAGATAGATAGATAGATAGATAGATAGATAGATAGATAGATAGATAGATAGATAGATAGAGTCAGATAATAGATAGATAGATAGATAGATAGATAGATAGATAGATAGATAGATAGACAGATAAATAGATTAGAAATATTAGATAGATGAGTTTGTATGAGTTTGAATGGGTTAGAAATAGTACATAGAAGGGCAGTCTGATTGAGTCTAATGGGCTTCAGTGTGTTTAGATTTGAATTTTTGACAGTTGGAGTTTGAATTGTCTTGGCCCATCTGAACATTCCGTCAATGTAAGTCTATGGGATTTTTATGATTTTTAATCTTCATTTTTATGAAAACCGTAAGTCCGATCAGTTAGAAAAGATATAGCAACTAACTTCAGATCAGTCTGAAGATCTGGGCTGAGTTTGGAGTCTGTAGAGTTAAAGCTCTAGGAGGAGTTAGAGTTGATAATTTTAGTCTCAGAAGAATAATAATAATAATAATAAGAAGTTTAAATAGGATTTCAGTAAGTTGGCTTTCTCAAGCCAACTTAATAACTAGATAAAAAAGTTTGTCGAGACAAACTTTAAGTTGGCTTGAGAAAGCCGGACCAGAAAGTTTTAAAAAGTTTGAAAAGTTTAAAAAAGTTTAAGAAGTTTAAAAAAGTTTGAAAAGTTTAAAAAAGTTTAAGAAGTTTAAAAAGTTTAAGTTTGAAAAGTTTGGGAAGTTTTAAGTTTGACGGTTTTCAGTCTGAATTAGTTTGAAGTTTAACGTAGTTTTAAAAGTTTAAAGTTTGATAGATAGATAGATAGATAGATAGATAGACAGACAGAGAGATATTATCCCTTATTATTATCATTGATTATCCCTTACATATACATACATACATACATATATATATATATATATAGATAAAACAACTAAAATGGCTAAATAAAAAATAATAAATAAATAAATAAATAAATAAATAAATAGTAAATTGTTAGTTTGGCATGTTTAAACCCTCATCCATTCCTCCCGAACCTATAACAAAAGTGTCCCTCGTGGGTCCAAATGTCCCGAAGGCATTCAACGTTAATTTTTTTTCAGTCCTGAAATTCTTTTTTTATCTATTTAAAAAAAAAAAAAAAAAGTAGGTTTTGTTATTATTTTTGGTGATTTATTTTATTTTATTTTCCTTAAATTCTGAATTTATGGAAATTAGCATATTTGCATACATAATTTCACCAAAAAAAACCCAAAAAAACAAAAAACAAAAAAACAAAGACAATTTCTACTTTAAACATCATTATCCATCAGGAACTGGGTCACTGAGTGTCTCTGAGGCCATCTGGCTGGAAAAATGACAAAATTGCATTTATATTTTCAGCCACTAGATGGGCCTATTGAACCCTATGGAGATTCTCAACAGAGCTCAACCAGTGAAATCTTCAAAACTACACCAACTTCAGGCTTCATTTAGCTTTCAGATATATCTCAAGGCTTTCAGATATATATAAAAACATTTAAAAATATATATATATGTAAAAATAAATAAAAATAAATAAATAAATAAAATTATACTGGATTTTAATCCAAACATATGTATAGCCATACATTTTCATAAATATGAAATAAATATAAAAGATCAATTTAAAAATATAAATATGATATCAAATCATTAGTCTTTACCTCTTCCCTCAAATTTATAAATGAATGGCTCTCTATGGGCCTCTGCTGGATATATATATGGTCATTACACTATTCTTTCAAAAACTGATTTCTACAAGTTTTTCTCTAACCACCAGATGGCAGAATTGTACACCTAACACCTAGATCAATCTCCAGAAACAATTTAAATTAAATTTAGATCATCATTTAAGAGATTTATTCATAAAAAATTTAATATTTCACATGCAAGCTAATGGTGTAGTTGAGGATTTTTGTGTTAAACAGGTACAAAAGTACTTAATTTCTCCCAAAACACAGCATTAATGTATAGATGAGAAGTAAACAAAAAAAAAAAAAAGATATATTATTTGTATGATTAAAAATTTATAAATGTTTTACAATTACTCTTTCAATTTTGGGGTCATATTGACCCCAAAGGACACAGGTGTAAACAGGAAAAACAGGTCTTATGAGGGTTAAGAAATAATGCTAATACAAATGCGAATAAATGCAGTGTATATATTATATATTTCACATTTTCTGTCTATTTCTTGTGTGTGTGTGTGTGTTTGTGTATGTGTTAAATAGGGAAGGTATGTTTGTTTGTTTGTGTGTGTGTGTGTGTGTGTGTGTGTGTGTGTGTGTGTGTGTGTGCGTGTCTGTGAAAGATAGATCTCAGATAGATAGATAGATAGATAGATAGATAGATAGATAGATAGAGTCAATGATAGATAGATAGATAGATAGATAGATAGAGTCAGATTATAGATAGATAGATAGATAGATAGATAGATAGATAGATAGATAGATAGATAGATAGATAGAGTCAATGATAGATAGATAGATTAGAAATATTAGATAGATGAGTTTGAATGAGTTTGAATGGGTTAGAAATAGTACATAGAAGGGCAGTCTGATTGAGTCTAATGGGCTTCAGTGTGTTTAGATTTGAATTTTTGACAGTTGGAGTTGACGGAATGTTCAGATGAGCCAATGTAAGTCTATGGGATTTTTTATGATTTTTAATCTTAATTTTTATGAAAACCGTAAGCCCGATCAGTTAGAAAAGATATAGCAACTCGAGTCAGACCAGTCTGAAGATCTGGGCTGAGTTTGGAGTTTGTAGAGTTAAAACTCTAGGAGGAGTAGCAGTCAGAAATTTTAGTCTCAGAAGAAGAATAATAATAATAATAATAACTAGATAAAAAAGTTTGTCGAGACAAACTTTAAGTTGGCTTGAGAAAGCCGGACCAGAAAGTTTTAAAAAGTTTGAAAAGTTAAAAAAAGTTTGAAAAGTTAAAAAAAGTTTAAGAAGTTTAAAAAGTTTAAGTTTGAAAAGTTTGGGAAGTTTCAAGTTTGACGGTTTTCAGTCTGAATTAGTTTGAAGTTTAGCGTAGTTTTAAAAGTTTAAAGTTTGATAGATAGATAGATAGATAGATAGATAGATAGATAGATAGATAGATAGATAGATTCTAAGGACCTCAGAGTGGTTGCTAGGGTACTTAGAGTGGTTGCTAGGATGTTGCTATGTGGTAGCTAAGGTGTTCCTGATTGTTGCTAGGGTGTTGCTATGTGGTTGCTAGGGTACTTGGGGTGGTTGCTAGGGTATAGCTATGCGGTTGCTAAGGTGCTCTGGATTGTTGCTAGGGTGTTGCTATGCGGTTGCTAGGGTACTTGGGGTGGTTGCTAGGGTGTAGCTATGCGGTTGCTAAGGTAGCCAGGTCGGTTGCTAGGGTGTTGCTATGCGGTTGCTAGGGTACCTGGGGCGGTTGCTAGGGTAATGTTATGCGGTTGCTAGGGTACTCTGAGTGGTTGCTAAGGTGTTGCTATGCGGTTGCTAGGGTGCCCAGGGTGATTGCTAGGTTGTTGCTATGGGGTTGCTAGAGTTCCTGGGATGGTTGCTAGGAAGTTGCTAAGGTAATCTGAGTGGTTGCTAAGGTGTTGCTATGTGGTTGCTAGGGTACTCGTGGCGGTTGCGAGGTTGTTGCTATGCGGTTACTAGGGTACTTGGGTGGTTGCTAAGGTGTTGCTATGCTGTTGCTAGGGTACCCAGGGTGGTTGCTAGGGTGTTGCTATGCTGTTGCTAAGATACCCGGGGTGGTTGCTAGGCCGTTGCTAGGGTACCCAGGGTGGTTGCTAGGGTGTTATTATGCGGTTACTATGGTACCCAGGGTGGTTGCTAAGGTGTTGCTATGCGGTTGCTAGGGTGTCCAGGGTGGTTGCTAGGGAGTTGCTAGGGTACTCCAGGTGGTTGCTAAGGTGTTGCTATACGGTTGCTAGGTTACTTGGGGTGGTTGCTAAGGCGTTGCTCTGCGGTTGCTGGGTGGTTGCTAGGGTGTTGCTATGGGGTTGCTAGGGTTCCTGGGGTGGTTGCTAAGGAGTTGCTAGGGTACTCTGAGTGGTTGCTAAGGTGTTGCTATGCGGTTCCTAGGGTACCCGCCGCGGTTGCTAGGGTGTTGTTATGCAGTTACTAGGGTACTTGGGGTGGTTGCTAAGGTGTTGCTAGAGTACTTGGGGTGGTTGCTAGGATGTTCCTATGTGGCTGCTAGGCTCCCCAGAGTGGTTGCTATGGTGTTTCTATGTAGCTGCTAGGGTACTCAGGGTGGTTGCTATGTTGGTTTGGCTAGTTGCTAGGGTGTTGACAGATAGATAGATAGATAGATAGATAGATAGATAGATAGACTCAGATGATAGATTGACAGACAGACAGACAGACAGACAGACAGATAGATAGATAGATAGATAGATAGTTAGATAGATAGACTCAGATGATAGATTGACAGACAGACAGACAGACAGACAGACAGACAGATAGATAGATAGATAGATAGATAGATAGATAGATAGATAGACTCAGATGATAGACAGACAGACAGACAGATAGATATACAGATAGATAGATAGATAGAGTCAGATTATAGATAGATAGATAGATAGATAGATAGATAGATAGATAGATAGATAGATAGAGTCAGATGATAGATAGATAGATAGATAGATAGATAGATAGATAGATAGATAGATAGATAGATAGATAGATAGACAGACAGATAGATAGAGTCAGATTATAGATAGATAGATAGATAGATAGATAGTTAGATAGTTAGATAGATAGAGTCAGATGATAGATAGATAGATAGATAGATAGATAGATAGATAGATAGATAGATAGATAGATAGAGTCAGATTATAGATAGATAGATAGATAGTCAGATAGAAAGATAAATAGATAGATAGATAGTTAGACAGATAGATAGATAGATAGATAGATAGATAGATAGATAGATAGATAGATAGATAGAGTCAGATGATAGATAGATAGATAGATAGATAGATAGATAGATAGATAGATAGATAGATAGATAGATAGATAGATAGAGTCAGATTATAGATAGATAGAAAGATAGTCAGATAGATCGATAGATAGATAGATAGATAGATAGATAGATAGAAAGACATATATTGTAGATAGATAGATAGATAGATAGATAGATAGTCAGATGATAGATAGATAGATACATAGATAGATAGATAGATAGATAGTCAGATAATAGATAGATAGATAGATAGATAGATAGATAGATAGATAGATAAGAAATATTAGATGAGTTTGAATGGGTTAGAAATAGTACATAGAAGGGAAGCTTAATGGAGTCTAATGGGCTTCAGTGTGTTTAGATTTGAATTTTTGACAGTTGGAGTTCACGGAATGTTCAGATGAGCCAATGTAAGTCTATGGGATTTTTTATTATTTTTAATCTTAATTTTTATGAAAACCGTAAGTCCGATCAGTTAGAAAAGATATAGCAACTCGAGTCAGACCAGTCTGAAGATCTGGGCTGAGTTTGGAGTTTGTAGAGTTAAAGCTCTAGGAGGAGTAGCAGTCAGAAATTTTAGTCTCAGAAGAAGAATAATAATAATAATAATAATAATAATAATAAGTTTAAATAGGATTTCAGTAAGTTGGCTTTCTCAAGCCAACTTAATAATAATAATAAGTTTAAATAGGATTTCAGTAAGTTGGCTTTCTCAAGCCAACTTAATAATAAGAAGTTTAAATAGGATTTCAGTAAGTTGGCTTTCTCAAGCCAACTTAATAATAATAATGTGCTGGAAAATGGAGCCTGTTTTAGGACAGCTGTGATATTACTGTATCTAAATCTCTTTATTAATCAAGTATGTGAAAATACAAAAATGTGAATTGGTACATTCAAGAATATACTGTATACATGTAAGTAAGTAAATACATAAATACATAAATAAATACATACATATACCATAAAAGATCCGGCATTGATTTTTATTTATTTACTTTTTTTTTTCCTTTCTCAAAATTATCATTATTCTCATTTATCCATCTAATTATTAAACTAAATTCTAGGTATATTCTTCTTACTTTATAAATAAATAAATAAATAAATACATACATACATACATACATACATACATACCATACATAAATAAATAAATAAATAAATAAATAAATAAATAAATAAATAAATGCTATGATGTGCAAATACTTTAAAACTTAAATAAATCATTATAATCACACACACACACACACACACACACACACACACACACATACACACACATATATATATATATATATATATATATATATATATATATATATATAGACACACACTGTATGCATTGTGACAAGTGTCTCTATAATAATAATAATAATAATAATGATATTAATGTTGTTTTTATTTTTATTATAATTGTTATATTTTTATTATTAATTACTAATATTTAATCCAGATATATACATTGATTTTCTTTACATGTGTAAACTATATTCAGTCTGATGATGATGATGGTGAAGATAATGATGATGATGATGATGATGCTTTTATTATTTATTTATTTATTTATTTATTTTATTTTATTTTTAGTCTCTTCTGGTTTAGTGTGCTGTGCGTCTGAATTAGAGCAGACAGAGTGTGTGTTTGATGATGAGGTGTAATGAGAGCAAGGCATTGTGGGTCACACACCTGTCTCTCCATCACATGACCAAACCTGAGCCGCCGCCCCTCAACAAGACCCTGACAGGACGTCTGTAAAACACCAGCGACCCCTGAGCGCTCCGTGATTTATAGTGCGTGTGAATGAGGCCACAGAAACACGACTGCTATTTTCCCAGCGCGGCGGCGTGACACGAGCTCGGGTGTCTGAGCGATTCGGTCCCAGCCGTGCCTCAGCCACTTAAAAAAGCATTAATCACCACCCAGTTTATAAATCAAGCTGGCCAAGAGGCGACGAGCGATTATGAGGTCAGAGCGCTGCAGAAGTACTTAACCAATTCCCAGCGCTCCGAGCCAATCCGGGCGGCACATTCATCATCATTCTCCATCTCCGGCATAATGGAGCCGACAGCGCCGCTGACCGATCGCCAACACGGTGAGGAGCAGGAGGAGAAAGAGATGGAGATGGTCAGAGGAGGACAGGAGGCTGACAGAGGCCCTGTCTAATTCCCTGACCATATCCACTTTGGTCCCTGAACCTTCAAAGACAAAACCTAGACAAATGTCTTAAAGATGGGCGGCTGGTGTGAGAGGAGCTTCTCCAGTCCCTGTGCTGTGCATCAGGAGAGAAAACGCTACTAAAGAGTTACAGTACATCATACTGCAGCAAATGGCTTGTGCTTTTGTTTCTAAATCGCCTTTAGTTCACATCTCAGCCATCAACATGATGTCCAGTCACTGGTCATTGTCAGGCGGCTTCAGAAGGATAGAGATTGAAAGAACAGAAAATGAGGAATTAGTATTTGTTGGTCCTGTCAAAGAGAGACCTGTGATTTCATGGGCTTTTGTAGAACAACATCAAATCAAAGCTGACCCTGTAAGTTTTCTAAACGAATGTCCCTGATCTTATACTGTAGCACGATAATAATTTTTTAAATTATTTATTTAAATAATTTTTTAAATTATTTATTTATTTATTTATTTTTATCCTGCTTATGTATTCAAGGTCCTGTGAGCAGAGAGTAATAATTTTAAAGTGTTCATTCAACCAATAATAAAAAAAATAATAATTTACTCATCCTCATGTCGCTCTAAATGTGTCTTTTTTTTAATGCAATAAATCCACTGAATCAATATGAAAGTTCCCAGCAGGCACAAAACAGGCACACAACGTCATAAGACGTTGATATTTGGTTAAATTTCGGTTGCGACGTCGGGTGACCAAAATTCAACGTAAATTCAACGTCTTATGTCAATGTTAAATTGATGTCCAATACCGACGTCAGCTGACGTTGAGATTTTGTTGTTTTTAGGTTGTTACATAGACGTCTGGTGCCTGCTGGGTTATTTTTCATATTGAAACTGTTGAAAATACACAACATAGTAAGTTGATCCAGATATGACAGCCTCTGAACTTGGTCATAATCCAAACTGGGAGAAGCCGATTAGTCACCAGTAGAGACGGACGTAAGTGACGTAAGCGCGTAAGTGTTGTTGTAATACTTGTTGGTAGATCTGTTGTTTAAATTATTTACTTGCTGCTAGGAAGGAATACTTCGTTTCCTACCTATTTCTATTCTGCTTTTTCGTTGAGGTTGATATTTTTGATTGCACTTACTGGTAATTATAATAATTTGCGCCTCGGCTAAGAAGGAGCCTGTGTCATTTGCATTGCTCCTTGCGCTAAGTGTTAGTTTCGTCTTGAGCTATTAGCACTCCGTTGGGCTATTGGCTGGGCTAATCAGAAGCCGGCCACAGCTGTTTTCACTCTAGTCTGTTAGACTGTGTTTTTATTTGATGTCCGTGCGCTGACGCGGAAGCGTCTGCGGAAGCGTCGTGTTCAGCCTCCTCGTGTGAAGACCGACGAGTGTAAAGACGAACGACTTTTTCCGGCGCGACTTTAACCGAGCAACGAACTTAAGTATCATTTCTATCTTCCCTCACACACTCTCCTTTTCTGTCCTCTTCCTTTCCACCTCTATCATGTGTCTCCAAACCATTCCGGTTATCTCTCAACCACGCTCTAACATCACACGCAGACGGCAACGTAATCCTGCTAACCTGCGCCCTATCTCTACATCTTCTACCGCACCTCTTTCTTTCTCTGTGGGTCTCTGGAACTGTCAGTCAGCGGTCAACAAAGCTGACTTCATTTCTGCTTTTTCTTTACAATCCACGCTCAGCATCTTGGGCTTGACTGAGACCTGGATTCGTCCAGAAGACTCAGCAACCCCAGCTGCTCTCTCTAACAATTTCTCTTTCTCTCACACCCCACGTCAAGTTGGCCGGGGTGGGGGTACTGGGCTGCTCATTTCAAAGAATTGGACATACTCAACCCACTCTCCCCTATGCAATTACAACTCATTTGAATGTCGTGCGATTACTGTAACAGCTCCTATAAAACTCCAGATTGTGGTAATTTACCGTCCCCCTGGCCAAATTCTAGCCACCTTCTTAGAGGAGCTGGACGGGCTGCTGTCCTCTTTCATGGAGGTTGGCACTCCACTCTTAGTCTTTGGCGATTTCAACATTCATCTAGACAAGCCTTATGCTACAGACTTCCATTCACTCCTAGCTTCATTTGATCTCAAACGCCTTACCACTTCTAGCACGCACAAATCAGGCAACCAACTTGATTTAATTTACACACAAAATTGCACTGCAGATAACATTCTGGTGCAACCACTACATATCTCTGACCATTTCTTCATTTCTTTTACATTACTTTTTGATACCCATGTGCCATCAACCCCCTTACCGGTTACTTTTAGACGAAACCTACGCTCCCTTTCTCCCTCACATCTGTCCTCTGTAGTATCCTCCTCTCTTCCCTCACCTACCCATTTCTCATCTCTGGATGTGAATGCAGCTACTGACACTCTATGCCAGACCTTAACCTCTTGTCTTGACGACATTTGTCCTCTCTCCTCCAGCCCAGCACGGGTTGCCCCTTCTAACCCCTGGTTATCCGAGGTTCTTCGTGAACATCGGACCAAACTCAGAGCGGCAGAGAGAAAATGGCGCAAATCAAACGATCCGGCGGACCTGAGTAGGTATCAGTCCTTGCTCTCATCTTTCTCTGCTGAAGTCCACACTGCCAAATCCTCACATTTCCACGACAAGATCAACAGCGCTCCAGACATGCGTAACCTCTTCAGAACATTTAATTCTCTCCTCTGTCCCCCTCCACCACCTCCCACCACTTCTATAACAGCTGATGACTTTGCCACTTTTTTTACAGGCAAAACTAGAACAATCAGTAGTCAGTTCTCTCCTCCACACACACACGACCTCCAACCAACCACATCCACTGCTAAAACTCCCATCTTCTCCTTCTGTCCACTCACTGAGGCAGAGGTATCCAAACTTCTCCTCTCCAGCCATCCTACAACATGTCCTCTAGACCCAATCCCATCACACCTTCTCCAAGCAATCTCTCCCACACTCTTACCAGCACTCACACACATCATCAACACATCTCTCCTCACAGGCATTTTCCCCACTGCGTTCAAGCAGGCTCGGGTAACCCCACTGCTCAAGAAACCTACATTAAACACTTCTCTTACTGAAAACTACAGACCTGTCTCTCTCCTTCCATTCATAGCGAAAACACTCGAACGAGTTGTCTTCAACCAGGTCTCATTGTTTCTTTCACAGAACAACAAACTGGATGCTAAACAGTCAGGTTTCAGGAGTGGCCATTCAACTGAGACGGCCCTACTCTCAGTCACTGAAGCCCTGCGAATTGCAAAAGCAGACTCCAAATCATCAGTCCTCATTCTGCTGGATCTATCTGCTGCGTTTGACACTGTTAATCATCAGATCCTCCTGTCTACCCTCTCATCTCTGGGCATCACTGGGATTCCACTTTGCTGGTTTGAATCCTATCTCACTGGCAGGTCTTTCAGGGTGGCCTGGGGAGGTGAGGTATCCAAAGCACATCAACTGGTCACTGGGGTTCCTCAGGGATCGGTTCTTGGACCCCTCCTCTTCTCCGCATACATGACATCACTGGGTCCCATCATACAGGCACATGGCTTCTCCTACCATTGCTACGCTGATGACACACAGCTCTATCTCTCTTTTCAACCAGATGATCCAACAGTAGCTGCACGGACCTCAGGCTGCCTGGCGGACATCTCGGCATGGATGAAAGAACATCACCTACAGCTCAACCTGGCAAAAACTGAGCTTCTTGTCTTCCCTGCTACTCCAACCCTACAGCATGACTTCACGATTCAGTTAGGTTCATCAACAATTGCCCCATCAACTTCGGTCAGAAATCTCGGTGTAATCTTTGATGACCAATTGACCTTCAAAGAGCACATTGCAAAGACCGCTCGATCTTGCAGGTTTGCACTACACAACATCAGAAAGATCAGGCCCTTTCTGACAGAGCATGGTGCACAACTTCTTGTCCAGGCCCTTGTCATTTCTAGGCTGGACTACTGCAATGCTCTTCTGGCTGGACTTCCATCAAACACAATCAAACCTCTACAAATGATTCAGAATGCAGCGGCACGTCTGGTCTTCAATGAGCCCAAAAGAGCCCATGTTACACCTCTCTTTATCTCCTTGCACTGGCTACCAGTTGCAGCTCGGATCAAGTTCAAGACACTGATGCTTGCATATAGAACAACCACAGGCTCAGCACCCGCCTACTTCCACTCAATATTACGAATCTACACCCCCTCCAGAAGTCTGAGATCTGCTAGTGAGCGACGCCTCGTGGTACCATCACAGAGAGGCTCAAAATCACTCTCCAGAACATTCTCATTCACCATTCCTGGCTGGTGGAATGATCTTCCCACCCCTATCCGGAATGCTGGATCCCTACCAATCTTTAAGCAACAACTGAAAACTCATCTCTTTCAGCACTACTTGACTTCATCCTAAAAAAAAAAAAAAAAAAAAAAATTCTTTCTCTTTATTTATTCCTTTCCTTTCTAGCTTGTACTTATTTGAACAATGCCTGAGACTTGTTGTTACAAGCACTTCCTCTGTCTGATTGCCTCTTCTAGACGAATCGCTTTATGTATTCCCCAATTGTAAGTCGCTTTGGATAAAAGCGTCTGCTAAATGATTAAATGTAAATGTAAATGTAAATATACAAGCACTGGACTAAAAATACATCCATCAGACATCGCTCTCAATATGAATTCAACGGGTCATCTTGTTTGCTAAAAATTAATTACAACAATAAAATGAAATTTCATCATGAACAAGAACATGAACAACAACATCACATTAGACCACAGAAATTCCAAAATGGCATTTTCCTTACATTCAACTTCCAAAAGTGCATTCATCTTTAATGTTCATTTAGTTGACTAGTGCTATATGCTGTAAACATAAACATAAATGGCATTAATAAAAACACTAACACTGACAAGCTACGCAATATCGCGTTCATAATCAAATGCGATTCATCTGCGATTATGATCGTGATATTGCATAGCTTGTCAGTGATCTGCGGCTCTGTATATTAAAAGCACGTGATGGAGATTTACCGGTACTATTAATCACAGAATTGGCTTTACTGACGAGATGCGCATGACAATCACATGCGATTTATAGTGCAGCCCTTGTTTGTTGATCACAAAGTACAAAGTAGATGAGGAAAACTAGGATGCCGGGTGTATTCAAAGCACAGCCATTACTGTCTAGAGTGTGTGGAATGCTGCGCTGTGATTGGTTGAGAGGATTTATCGCATTCTGGAGAGAAAGGAGACTGGCGTTTGTCGTGGTTTGGAAAAAAAAAAAAAAGGAGAAAACATGACCTAATAACTCGGCAGATATTGCATTTTGCGTAACATTAAAAATGGACTTTTCAATATTGACCAGATACAATATTGATTTTGGTGGAAACACATTTTTTATTTTTTATTTATTTATTTTTTTTAATGTCGCTTATCGCGTTTTGGAACATAACACTTTATATATTGTCACAGTCCTGTCTGTCTTGTCTTGTGTGTTTCCCCCTCCTTGCCCATATTTGGTCCTTCCTGTTCCTGTCCTTGTTAAGTTTGATTGTTTATCATTTCTTTCAGGTGTGTGTGTTAATTATCATGTGTATTTAGTTCCTGCCTGTTCTGTTCATTTTTGTCTGGTCTACTCGTTACTCCCCGGTGTTCCTGTGTGTCCCAACCTTGCGTTGTCTTGCCCTGTTTGTTTTGGATTTATTAAAGACTGTATTTTGAGTTCATCCTCGTCTCCTCGTTTCCCTTGTGTGTGTGCACCGTGACACATATACATATATATATATATATGTATTTATTTATTTATTTATTTTTATTTTTTTTTTTTTTACTTTGGTGAAAAAAGAAACACACTTATTTCAAACGTTTCTAAGAAGTTGCTTTTATTACTATTATTTTATAGAAATTAATGATTTTATATATCAAGGACACATTGATCAAACATTATATTTCAAGTAAATGCGTTCTATTCATATGTGAATCCTCAAAAAAAAAATTAAATATATAACGGTTTCCACAAAAATATCGGGCAACACAAATGTTTTCATTTTAGTAGCATTGCTAATAATCAGAAATGTTTCTTGAGCAGCAAATCAGAATATTAGAATGATTTCTGAAGGATCATGTGACACTGAAGACTGGAGTAATGATGCTGAAAATTCAGCTTTGATCACAGAAATCAATTACAGTTTAACAGATATTCACATAGAAAACAGCTGTTTTAAATTGTAATAATATTTCACAATTTTTACTGTATCTTTAATTAAATAAGCGCAACCTTGGTGAGGCTTCTTTCAGAAATGTTTTAAAGTCTTTTCAGCCCCAAATGTATGAACAGCAGTGTATTTTCAGAAGTATTTCAAAAATATTTTTCATATCACAATATCAAAGCTGCGCTACTGCTGTAAAGCCAGCCGCTACTCCGAAATGCATGGTCAATCTAGCCGCCGCACTGATTTGATGTGCGCGCATATACTGTGCATTACGGCGATCTTCCGCCGACCATTTTTTTTTTTTTTTTTTTTTACAAAAAAAGGCATTTTGGAGGGCTTTTATTTTGTAATGCAACATCAGACTTGCCTGATTTTTGGTGAGTGACAACCTGAGGAGGTCTACTATCAGTCTGAAGTGAAACTAGTCTGTGGTAACAGAGACTTTTCTTTTTAGCGCTATCTGAAATGCCAAGTAAAACACACTTTATATGAGATTTTGGAGGGCTTTTATTTTGTAATGCAACATCAACCTTACCTGATTTTGGGTGAGTGACAACCTGAGAAGGTCTACTATCAATCTGAAGTGAAACTAGTCTGTGGTAACAGGGACTTTCCTTTTTAAAGCTATCTGAAATGCTATGCAAAACAGGTTGGGAATGAGATTTTGGGGGGCTTTTATTTTGTTATTCAACATCAGTTATTTTGATATCATTCTGTTTGAACTTTAATTATTAGGCTGTTACTTAACACTTTTAGACAATTTCATTTTATAAGACCTATTTTAAATACATTTTTTAGAGCTTATTATAATAATATTACAGACAGTTAATCTGATATTAATTTATTAATTAGTATAATTAATTTTCTTAATATACATATATTACCCTTACTCTTATTTTCCTGTTATTGTTTGTATTTATAAGTTAAGTAGTAAAAAAAAAAAAAAAAAAAAAAAAAAAGAAAATTGGCTGGCTGAGTGAATGCAGGCGAAAGACCGCGGAAGATCGCCGTAATGCGCAGTATATGCGAGCACAACAAAACAGCGGCTAGATTGACCATTGACCATGCATTTCGGAGTGGCAGCTGGCTTGACCGCAGTGCTGCGCTCTAAGAATCCATACACAGCACATGTAGGCTACTCCATGCAATCTTAAATTAATGAACACTAAAAACGTTAGGCTCTCTTTTTAATTTCCATCCTCCTGATAAAGTCGCTGATGGATGGCGTGTTTGACTGGAACATGTCTAATATGGCAGTCGGCTGAAGACAGCTAATTGACCGCTGTGACACAGGAGACGCTGCTCAACTAAAGCAGACGAGACACTTTCCATTTCTTGAGCCTTTCACCGGAGAATCAGCTCTGGAGGCCGCCTAAACTGCGCTTTAAAAACAACGTAATGATGTGTAATAATTGTCCGTCAGTGATGCGCTAACAGACGGAGGATTGGAGAGTTTCCTCAGAGGGAAGTGTGTCGCAATCAAATAACACTGCTAAATCACCAAAACTCTGCTTTTTCATCCTACAAAAGCATAAGACGCTAATGCCGTCCTGAAAGGGAACAGGTGTAGGAATTTGATAGAACTGGGAAAAGCTTGAGATGTCCACACTAATTTTATTGCTGGTCTATTAATCCTCACAGAAGCACCAGGTCATGAGATCGTCCCGCTCTGGTAAGCACTCAGGGGTTTATACAAAAATAACCTCAGTTCATCCACACAAAGAGCACCAGATTCCCCATATCATGATACAAAACGCCTCCTTCATCTCCAGTCCCTCCCTGAAAATAAACCCGACTGAACCTCATCCTCTGCATGCAATAAAGCCTGTAAGAAGCTGTTTATCAAATAGTTGGCTCTGCTTTAACAGGTTTATGAAAGTCAAAATGCAGCTTAAAGCAGATGTTCATGATCAGCAGTTTTGTTTTGGACAGACCATCAGAAAAAGGCGAGCTTTTCTTCTCCTCCAAACTTTCCCTCTGGAGCTCCGAGCCATCGGCGAACGCCCTTATTTTCCCAGACCGAGCCGACGGTCTAAACAAAGCCTTTATCTTTGACACGTGTAATTTAGGAGAAATAAAGCACCAGCTACCAAGCATTAATACTTCATCACAAGCTCCAATAGAGCAGGGAATCGGCTCCTCTGACTGATTATGGTATCATTTTTAGTGTACTGTTTTGCATAAATACGCTCAGGTTTTCTGGAACGGAGTGAAGGGCGCATCTCTCACACAAAAGATCTGGGCTCATTCACTTAGAGAGCCTGCTTATTGTTTCTTTTAAATGTATGTGTAGTCAAAGAAGTTTCTCGTGTATATGTGTTGCCAGTTAGTCCTGACAAGGAAAGAGCTAAAGGAACCCACTGCACCAACACAGTAGGCCTGCATCAGAAGATCAGCTTCTTCATTAAGATCAACCTGATCCGTGCTTTGTACTTTACAGTTCAGACAGATAAGCATTTTATTGCTCAAATGTTGCTCTTTCATAGCTCTTGAGGCTGAGTTGAATTTCTTGTAGAAATTTCAATGTTATCTCAGATGTTTCTCCTACAATGCTTAGACTTAAATGAGTCTGTTAACGTATAAATTAAAATGCATGTAATTAGGGCAGCTCTAAAACCATGGTCTTGTTACATCTGAGCACATGTGAGATGTCTTTTGAAACTCTTGAGAAGAAACATGAGATATTTCTGGGGTTTCATTTCTTTTCTCAGGAGAAACATCTGAGATGCAGGAGAATTAAGCAAAAGTCCAGAACTATTTAAAAATGTAGAATGTGACTTCCAAAAAATCCAGGTTTGCTGTGCTTGTTTGTAGAGCTGCACAAATGTACAATTATATATCAATATGGAATAACAATAATAATAATAATAATAATAATAACAACAACAACAACAAGTAATAATAACTATTATAATGTTTTTTTTAATGTAAATCTGCAAAATAAAAAACAGTATTTAAGAAAAATAATATAACAATAACAATAAATGCAATAATAATAATAATAATAATAATAATAATAATAATAATGCATTATTAAATATTATTAAAATAATACAATAATTACAAAATAATATGATAAATGAATACAAAATAAAATGACAATGAATTTACTACTAATTCTAATAAATATAACAATGTATTAGTAGTAGTAGTAGTAGTAGTAGTAGTAGTAGTAGTAATAAAATATAACAATTACTCAAAAAATACTATTGTAATATAAAAAAAAATCTTAAAACTGAAAAAAAAGATTATATTTAAGAAAAATAATACAACAACAATTATAATTTTATTTTAGATTGCATCTGTAAAATAATCTGTTTCACTCTGAAACACACAGCACATTACTGAAATAAATCGCAGCTCTTGTGATTTGATAATCGCACAAAACCATATTATGGTTTCGGTTTTGTTTCGATTAATCGTGCAGCCCTACTAGAAGAAACAACTGAGATGTTAAAGAGATTATAATACTGACAGCAATCAATCAAACACTGGACCTGCACAAACTCATCCTGAAGAATTACAGTAACACAGCCTACACTGAAAAAAATGACTCATTGAATTTACTAAATGTTTTTTTTTTTTTTTTTGAAGGTAAGTGGTTGCAATCAATTTATTTTAACTACATTTAAATAAACAAATTTAGTTGACTAACTTTCAACACAATTTGTTTATTTAAATGTAGCTAAAATAAATTGATTGCAACCACTTACCTTAAAAAAAAAAAAAAAAAAAAAAAAACATTTAGTAAATTCAATAAGTAATTTTTTTTTTCAGTGTATAAGTGTTTCCGTAGCTCTTAATAATGCATTAAGCGTTACGGAGACGTTCACCGTAAACATCCGCATGTTTACAACACAAAAAATAAATAAATAAATAAATAAATAAAAAACATAAAAATAAATAAATAAAAAAAATCATTAGCACGGAGTACTCTTTTAAACTGATTGTGCATTAATGTTGAACACAAAACACAATGCACGTGAAGAATAATACATGTATGTGAGAATAAATAAAAGGCTGGGGGAAACTAATTCAGCGCCGCGGCCGACGAGCGAAGCGGGAACTGTTGTTATTTGTTATTACACAAGGGCTAAATGAGAAAATGTCTTTCTCGCCTCGTCCTGCATCCTGTGCAGATTTTTATACAGTCCGCTTGTTTGATCATAAATTGTTGAGTGCAATGACTTGTCTCCTCCACTTTCCTCACTGGTCAGGGCAGATTAAAAAGTCCACCACACTTCCAACCGGTCTCAGCATACTATTAGCATATATATGAGATTTGAGACATTTTCTAATATTCTCCAGCAGAACTCATCTGTCAACGCTTCTGATGAATTATAAAAGGCTTGTTTATAAGGAGAAAGTCACTCCTTCCTCTGTTCACCTTACAAGAGTAACCTTTACTGTTCTGGAGGAAGCTAAAACTACTTTCCGCCGCGTTAATGCGACAGAGTTATGCATGTTATTATCTCATAATGCTGTGTGAAGTGGTCGCCAATGCATTTACTGAGGGGAAAAAAAACATGAAAAAGTTGATGGCTACAGGATTTTCCACTGCTAACATGGCTTTATTGATATTAATACATGTATCCGTCACGAGGTGGACTGTTATCGCTGATCTCTAGCGCTTCAACTATCATGATGATCATCAAACTCTGAGATTTTGGAGGAATCCATTAAATGCTATGACAGACACACAGAAAACATACTAGAGAGGTTTCTGACACAGATACATCGAGCATCATTAAACGTGATTGCTATAACAGAACAACACTTATTTTAAAACACATTTCATTTAAATGTAATTTAAATCTATACAAAACAAAAGGACACCTGCATTTGTCTTGAAAAGCATTGAGCTGAATCATCTCTAGACAAGAGAAATACATGTTACTAAAATATATTTGAGAAACATGCAATGATTATAAGTCATCACCAGCACCAGTTTACTTTGTGGATAAACACCATACCATTTTTACACACGGAAACACTCAGATGTGGTTTACTCTGGAGAGAAAAAAAAAAAAAAAACACTTTTACACCAAACTAATGGACAAAAACCCGACGTCAAACAGAATGAGACTCTTATACTGAACTCTCATGGGAAAGAAGGCCTACATGTCATAATTTAGCGGGGATTCATTTTATTCTTTTTTTTTTTTTTTTCAAATAAATTAATACTTTTATTGCTTTTATTTGATAGATGTAATGCAAGGGTGCATTACATCTATCAAAAGTGCCAGTAAAGGCATTTCTAATGTTGCAAAGGATTTATATCTGAAATAAATGCTGTTCTTTTGAACTTTCTATTCATCTGTGAATCCTGAAAAATAAAATGTATCACAGTTTCCACAAAAAATATTGTGCAGCACAACTGTTTCCAACATTGCTAATAATCAGAAATGTTTCTTGAGCAGCAAATCAGCATATTAGAATGATTTCTGAAGGATCATGTGACACTGAAGACTGGAGTAATGATGCTGAAAATTCAGTTTTGATCACAGAAATAAATTACAGTTTAACAGATATTCTCATAGAAAACAGCTGTTTGAAATTGTAATAATATTTGACATTTTTTACTGTATTTTTGGTCAAATAATTGCAGACTTGGTGAGCAAAAGAGACTTCTTTTTTCTGATGCACCATTTTTGCGAGCAGCAGGACTGAAGTCTCTCACTGAATAATCTGCTGGGTTTGAGAGAGAAGAGGCTCTTCAGAAGGGCTGCTGTTAGTACTCTAAACACAGAATAAGTTTGAGCCGGATTTCATTACAGTCTCTGATACTCGTAATGCAACACATCCTTCAATACGTCACGCACCGAGCTCCAGCGTCCGACCGCGGAGTGAGTGCGGTTTACAGCCCTCCCTGCAAACACACATTACACACAGCCGCCCAACCTGCGTCTCAAGGGTGACAAAGGACCTAAGCCTTTAGATCCGCACCCGTACGAAACCCGCTTTAATTAAACGACTAAAAAGTGCAGCAGCCTGTGTCCTAAATTAATTGCTTTCTATTAGATTACGCCGTCGCCAAATTATTAACATTGTCGTGCATTCCCATACATTCAATTTCCATCGAAAGAAACTCCCTCCCTTTCGAGCCGTGATATTCCCGCGTTCTGTTAAAGTGGATTTCGCTTTGTTAATTAAACAGGCTAAAAGGGCAGCGGCCTGGATCCTATTTCAATCGGATCCATAATTTAGCACATTTACAGCGACCTGAGATTATTACAGCCGCTGGAGGAATTTCAGCGCGACGCCAAATGCGAAGCGACCGGTAATGGCTGTCGCTAACTCAAAAGCGAAGGGATAAATTGTATGCATTTGTTAATTAAATGAGGAAACAATCGGCGGGCTGCGTCTTCAGTAACGACGGAGGACTCATGAAAAAAGAAAAGTAATAGACAATCTCACGGCGCGGCTCGTTTTTGAATACAATTACGCTGGGTAATAGAGTTTGGCTCGGGCGACTTCCACACAGCTGTCAGAGGGAAGAATGTCTCGCCTTTATTTATTTATATATTTCCCCCTTCAGATTTTTTTTTTTTTTTTTATTAAATGACTAAAAGCAGCAGTCTGTATCCGATCTAGCCTATCTCAGCTATTGCATCGACTGCATCGGATTATTTTACATTTTGATTGAAATGATGTCAGAGGCAGATAAAGGCGGCCTGACCATTGTAATTGAATCAGCTGGAGTAGTTTATTCTGGTGATCTACAGCAGTGATTTGCTTGTCCTAACACCCAATGCATAAAAGATCCCCTCTTGTTTACACCCTACTGATTAGATCTGTTTAAAATGGCAAAACTATGCCATTCGTGTCCAAAAACAGACAGGCATAAAGATTATACATAAAACAGGACGGAGAGGGGAGGAAATCCTCCTGTCACGTGTGTGTGTGTGTGTGTGTGTGTGTGTGTGTGTGTGTGTGTTTGCCCCATCTGCTTAACTTTCCATGTGTGACCAAAACTCTCAATAAATAAATTTCACATGGCATGGATGCCAGATGCAGGCGGCAGTTTGACTGACAACATTTAAATAACAGTTAATGGGAAAAAGCAAAAGTAACAGCCTCTCGTCCCGCTCGCCATCCTCTGACACTTTCAGGAATTTAAAACAGGCCTTTTGTGCTCGCCGTCTGATCCCCAACACGGATTTTCTGCCTGAGCTCAGATGGAACTGATTACAAATATAATGCAACAGCGGATCTTACATTATCACATTATGAGATGGGGGGAAATAATACACTTGGAGGTATTGGAGAGAGACACACTCCGGATCAATTATGTAATAGGAGACGCCAGATAGAAGCGTTTATCGGCGCATCTCGTATCAGGATCGTATCGGTGATTTAAGCTTGTATTGAATGAATGGAGGATTTAGTAAATACAGAGCAACAACGTGAAGGCAGGCATACAGGTACATCTCAATAAATTATAATGTCATGAAAAAGTTTCTTATTTCAGTAATTCAACTCAAATTGTGGAACTCGTGTATTAAATAAATTCAATGCACACAGACTGAAGTAGTTTAAGTCTTTGGTTCTTTTAATTGTGATGATTTTGGCTCACATTTAACAAAAACCCACTAATTCAATATCTCAAAAAATTAGAATACTTCATGAGACCAATAAAAAAATATATATAATAATAAATAAATGAATAAATTCATTTTTAGTGAATTGTTGGCCTTCTGGAAAGTATGTTCATTTACTGTATATGTACTCAATACTTGGTAGGGGCTCCTTTTGCTTTAATTACTGCCTCAATTCAGCGTGGCATGGAGGTGATCAGTTTGTGGCACTGCTGAGGTGGTATGGAAGCCCAGGTTTCTTTGACAGTGGCCTTCAGCTCATCTGCATTTTTGGTCTCTTGTTTCTCATTTTCCTCTTGACAATACCCCATAGATTCTCTATGGGGTTCAGGTCTGGTGAGTTTGCTGGCCAGTCAAGCACACCAACACCATGGTCATTTAACCAACTTTTGGTGCTTTTGGCAGTGTGGGCAGGTGCCAAATCCTTCTGGAAAATGAAATCAGCATCTTTAAAAAGCTGGTCAGCAGAAGGAAGCATGAAGTGCTCCAAAATTTCTTGGTAAACGGGTGCAGTGACTTTGGTTTTCAAAAAACACAATGGACCAACACCAGCAGATGACATTGCACCCCAAATCATCACAGACTGTGGAAACTTAACACTGGACTTCAAGCAACTTGGGCTATGAGCTTCTCCACCCTTCCTCCAGACTCTAGGACCTTGGTTTCCAAATGAAATACAAAACTTGCTCTCATCTGAAAAGAGGACTTTGGACCACTGGGCAACAGTCCAGTTCTTCTTCTCCTTAGCCCAGGTAAGACGCCTCTGACGTTGTCTGTGGTTCAGGAGTGGCTTAACAAGAGGAATACGACAACTGTAGCCAAATTCCTTGACACGTCTGTGTGTGGTGGCTCTTGATGCCTTGACCCCAGCCTCAGTCCGTTCCTTGTGAAGTTCACCCAAATGGATTTTTCTTGACAATCCTCATAAGGCTGTGGTTCTCTCGGTTGGTTGTGCATCTTTTTCTTCCACACTTTTTCCTTCCACTCAACTTTCTGTTAACATGCTTGGATACAGCACTCTGTGAACAGCCAGCTTCTTTGGCAATGAATGTTTGTGGCTTACCATCCTTGTGAAGGGTGTCAATGATTGTCTTCTGGACAACTGTCAGATCAGCAGTCTTCCCCATGATTGTGTAGCCTAGTGAACCAAACTGAGAGACCATTTTGAAGGCTCAGGAAACCTTTGCAGGTGTTTTGAGTTGATTAGCTGATTGACATGTCACCATATTCTAATTTGTTGAGATAGTGAATTGGTTGGTTTTTGTTAAATGTGAGCCAAAATCAATTTAAAGAACCAAAGACTTAAACTACTTCAGTCTGTGTGCATTGAATTTATTTAAAACATGAGTTTCACAATTTGAGTTGAATTACTGAAATAAATGAACTTTTCCATGACATTCTAATTTATTGAGATGCACCTGTACTGTCAATTATGTATGATGAAAAACACAGCATCAATAATTATTATAAACAAATATAGCTTGTGTCTTGTTAAGAAGAGGCCATCAGTTTAGACTTGATCTGACTTACTTTTTACCTGTTTGATGATAAAACAGCTGAAAAACCCCCACAGACTTACACTGAAGGAGTGACCTGAGTCACATCTAGAGAAAAGATGCCTATGTCTGTATAAAATAAAATAATAATAATAATAATAATAATATTAATAATAATAATAATAATAATAATAATAATAATAATAATAATAAAATAATAATAATAAAACTTTATTTGAGAATATGATTAATATTTTTAAAAAATTATGCAAAAAGAAATGCATTAGAAATCTTTCCAATTTTTTGTTGATGAGAAGTTATTTTATCACTCTTATGATTTTCTTATGATTTCAACGTTTTTGTTAAAATATAAATGTTAATTTAAATTAAATAAAATATACAAAACCTTAAACTTATTTTATTTTAGCTTGTTTCCAAGACATTTCTCATTTTCATTTAACTGTACTAAATATTAAATGTTCTAAAATTAACTAACTAAAACTAAAACTGAAATAAAAAGTAATAAAGCTATATAGACATATTTAAAAACAAAACAAAAATAAACATTTAAAATGTGCAAAAGCAAACAATAAAATGACTAAAACTTTAAATAAAATTAAAATGAAATCAGAAAATATGAAAATAAAATCTAATTCAAAATATTAACAAAAACTATAGTAGTATTTCAATGATATGTAAATAACACTGTATAAACTGTAAAAATATTGGTTTATTTGAGAATTTTATGAATGCTTCCTAAAATATATGCAAAAAAAAAAAAAAAAAAAAAAAAAAAAGCAATTGGAAACATCTCCAAATCTTGCAATCGGTAAATACCGAACACTAAGTTTACTGATGCGGCATTGTGCAACATCTCCTTCACTCACTCATTCATTAAACATCCATGGCCTGATCTTCTCTCATCTCTGGATTGGTTAAGATTTTAGCAAAGACGCAAATCATGTCCTGAATCCCGCGTGAGCTGCTCTCAGGCCAGCCTCCATCAATCAGCTGCAGTAACAAGCCTATCTCACGCTCCACATGCACTGACCCCAGACCAGCTGAGCGCAGATAACATCACCTGCAGATCCCAGCCTTTACTTCACCTGAGCATAACACCATACTCAACACTAGCAGTAGCTGGTTCACCTACAGTATGTGCTGCAGGTTTGAGCGAGAGTCTGGCTTTTTCTGCACAGTCAGAGTTAACTGTGCTTCAATTCTGTCAGATCAACGCTAGTGTGAAATACTGCAATGCATTTACAGTAACTGCATTATTCTTTTTTTTTTTTTTTTAATTTAGATATATTTTCAAAAGCTTTTCAAGTCCTTTATTTTTGATTTATTTATTTGTTTAATTGTTTATTTACATTTTAATGGTAATTCCTTCTCTCAATTTATTTATTTTTTTTTCAGCTTGTCCTTGGATTTTATTACTTGTATTTTTAACACTAGTTCAGTGTTGTTTTGGTATATGTTTGTTAGTTATTTAATAATGATAATATAGTTTTATTTATCAAATAAGTCTGAAATCACCTTGTGCTATTCAAAAGACCTTATTTTTTATTATTTTGCATGCAGAAAAATAAATGTAGCAATATTATATTTTGATGTACACAATGGTCTGTGATAGTGTGATATCTCATTACACATGTAAACTATATTATCGATCAGCTCTTAGCTAGATATATAAGCATGTCCAAGTTTATCCACATACATACAATGCTCTCATATAAAGTGATATATACTCTATAGCAAATCACAAATGGTTTATTGTTTATATTGCTGCAAAATGTAACTACATTATCATCCAGCTCTAATCTGCTGGAAGCAACTATGAGGCATGAAGATATTAAGAGATTATAAACATTGACATCATAATTTTCTGTAAAGCTGCTTTGAAACTACTGTATGTATATTGTGAAAAGCACTATTGCATTTGAGTTGACTTGACATTATTGTTTCAATGCAAACCATTTTGTGAGAGTAAAATCACTGCAGGGATCGGATCCGTTCGACATTCCCAACACGAGTGACCTTTCCCCGCTTCGTTTAGGTCAACAATCTGAGAACAACACCTCAGTGATCCCAGCCGAACATTTGCGCTAACGCATCGCTGTTAACCGCATGCATATAAAATTTGGATGGCCGTTAAATGGGATGGCAGCTTTTACAATATAGATTTCCTTTCCATTAGGGTAATAGTTTTATTGTGGCACAATTACGCAGAGAAAGCGAGTGCGCCGCTCTACCTGGCAGGCCTCGCCATGTATCAGGCACTCTTAACTGTGCAAATGTAGCCACACGCGAGTAACACGGGTCAATTGCAGACAGCATCGTGGATAATGATTAAATCATTAAAATTTTGTCTATGCTTCACGGAGCATGGAGAAAATTAACTTCACCACCAACCTCATTTTTCTGCTGAACATGAAATAATGATTTTCTGCCAGTATAATTACAAAGCTAACATCTGATAGAGTCAGCATCCAGGGGGGATTATCACATGCATGAGTATTAGACCTCATTACCAGCTTGACTGCAAAATTATTACATCTTGTAATTGGATGGTGAGATTTATATACAGATTGGCCGGGTTCTCTGTAAGATTGTAATTACAGGCTTGGTTGCTTTGCTACTTATCACCGGGCGCAGGAGGAGAGCGGAAAACAAGCGCGGGGAGCGAGCGTTTCATTAAGCTGTTACCCTATCGATAGACGCGCGCCTCTGTATTTATTAGGCCAAACGCGGCTGTTTGAGGGGAGGGGAGGGGAGCCGCCGCCATTTATTACCGCCTGACAAATGGGATTTCATTTATTTAACCTCCGTGATCTATTCCGGCGAAATGTATAAACAAGTCATCCGTTTTATGATTCCAGAGTCGACGCCTCAATTATCTAAAGGCTAACTGACTGTTAAAACACCCATCTGCTCGCGGGAGCGCGTTGATTTAATTTGCCGTATGTTGGCGAGAGCTAGAGAGAGGACAGTCTCGCGCTGAAGCTGCTTTCCTCTGGATTTTGAGAAGCCGATCGATGACCGGCTCGAGCCGCTCCGTCGCTCCTACCCGATCTCATGAAAGTGCGTATCAATAGCATGAGTTTATGATTTGATTTGGCATACTATTTACACACAGAAAATGACTTTGGCGTGCACGTGATGCAATGCGGGGGGTTGTGGGGTAGATGTGTAGGCTATCTTATGCATCTAAACTGTGTATTATATGCACAGCAACAAATTGCGTATCATATGCACGCGAATACTGCATATTATATGCACCTCAAACACGTGCAAATCATTTACACGCCAAAGTCAGTTTCTGCGTATCAATAGCACAAGTTTATGTTTTGATCTGGTGTACCATCACGCAGAAATGGACTTTGGCGTGCATATGATATGCAATGGGTAGGATTAAGGTTGTGGGGTAGATACGCACGAGAAAACAGCATATTATATGCACGCCAACAAATTGTGTATCATATGCACGCGAAAACTGCGTATTATATGCACCTCAAAGACGTGCAAATCATACACACGCCAAAGTCCATTTCTGCGTATCAAAAGCACAAGTTTATGTTTTGATTTGGTGAACTATTTCTACGCAGAAATGGACTTTGGCGTGCATATGATACGCAATGGGGAGGATTAGGGTTATGGGGTAGATACGCACGCGAAAACTGTGTATTATATGCACCTCAAAGACGTGCAAATCATACACACGCCAAAGTCCATTTCTGCGTATCAAAAGCACAAGTTTATGTTTTGATTTGGTGAACTATTTCTACGCAGAAATGGACTTTGGCGTGCATATGATACGCAATGGGGAGGATTAGGGTTATGGGGTAGATACGCACGCGAAAACTGTGTATTATATGCACGCCAACAAATTGCCTATCATATGCACGTGAAAACTGCCTACAACCCGAATTCCGAAAATATTGGGACGTTTTTTTTTTTTTTTTTGAATAAAATGAAAACTTAAAGACTTTCAAATCACATGAGCCAAAATTTTATTCACAATAGAACATAGATAACAAATGTTTAAACTGATTAATTTTACAATTTTATGCACAAAATGAGGTAATTTGAAATTTGATGCCTGCTACAGATCTCAAAATAGTTGGGACGGGGGCATGTTTACCATGGTGTAGCATCTCCTCTTCTTTTCAAAACGGTTTGATGACATCTGGACATCGAGGTTATGAGTTTCTGGAGTTTTGTGTTAGAATTCTTGCCTGATATAGGTTTCCAGCTTCTGAAGAATTCGTGGTCGTCTTTGACGTATTGTTCATTTAATGATGCAGCAAATGTTCTCTATAGATGAAAGATCTGGACTGCAGGCAGGCCAATTCAGCACCCGAACTCCTCTACTACGAAACCATGCTGTTGTAATATCTGCAGTATGTGGTTTTGCATTGTCCTACTGAAACACACGTCGTCTGGAGGGGAGCATATGTTGCTCTAAAACCTTTATATACCTTTCAGCATTCATAGTGCCTTCCAAAACATGCAAGCTGCCCATACCATATGCATTTATGCACCCCCATACCATCAGAGATGCTGGCTTTTGAACTGAACGCTGATAACACGCTGGAAGGTCTTCCTCCTCTTTAGCCCGGAGGACACGGCGTCCGTGAGTTCCAACAAGAATGTCAAATTTGGACTTGTCTGACCATAGAACACTTTTACACTTTGAAACAGTCCATTTTAAATTAGCCTTGGCCCACAGGACACGAAGGTGCTTCTGGACCATGTTCACATATGGCTTCCTTTTTGCATGATAGAGCTTTAGTTGGCATCTGCAGATGGCACGGCAGATTGTGTTTACCGACAGTGGTTTCTGGAAGTATTCCTGGGCTTATTTACTAATGTCAATGACAGAATCATGCCGATAAGTGATGCAGTGTCGTCTGAGGGCCCGAAGACCACGGGCATCCAACAAAGGTCTTTGGCCTTGTCCCTTACGCACAGAGATTTCTTCAGTTTCTCTGAAACTTTTGATGATCTTATGCACTGTAGATGATGAGATTTGCAATTTGACGTTGAGGAACATTGTTTTTAAAGCATTCCACAATCTTTTTATGCACTCTTTCACAGATTGGAGAGCCTCTGCCCATCTTTACTTCTGAGAGACTCTGCCTTTCTAAGACATCCCTTTTATGTTACAGACCTGATGCCAATTAACTTAATTAGTTGCTAGATGTTCTCCCAGCTGAATCTTTTCAAAATTTATTGCATTTTTTTGAGACCTGTAGCAGGCATCAAATTTGAAAAGAGCTCATTTAGTGGATAAAAGTGTAAAATTGATCCGTTTAAAAATTTGTTATGTTATCTATGTTCTATTGTGAGTAAAATATTGACTCATGTGATTTGAACGTCTTTTAGTTTTCATTTTACATTTAAAAAACATCCCAACATTTCCGGAATTCGGGTTGTATTATAGGCACCTCAAAGACGTGCAAATCATATACACGCCAAAGTCAATTTCTGCATATCAATAGCACAAGTTTATGTTTTGATCTGGTGAACTATTTATAAACAGAAATGGACTTTGATGTGCATATGATACGCAATGGGTAGGATTAGGGCTGTGGTGTAGATGTGAATCATATGCACGTGAAAAAATTATGTTTTATTAACAAGGTTCGGGAGGAGCACTATCAGATAATTAACCAATCCAGCACAGGTGGAGCTCGTCTAGTTGATCAATTTAATTAGCATGATATGCATATATATATATATATATATATATATATATATATACACAGCCATCTCACCTCTGTCCCAAAACAGTTTTCCGGCATCCCTCCTCCAGCCCAACACCTCACTCTTAAACTATTCATTTTAATTCAGTTAGCTTTATTAGCTTTATTGGCATGGCAATGCATATTTTAAGCATATCATTCTCAAACTATTCTATTCTTTGGTGTACTATTTATACGCATTTTTATGAGACCGGGCTCGGCTGTCCGGGGAACACCTTCGTTCTCCTGTAACCAGTCATCTCTGCTGCAGAATGAATATTGACACGCTGGCTGCTTTGCTGCTAATTTCGTGGCCGTTGGCTGGCATGCGGTAATAGAGTTGTTATTTGAGTCCATTACAAAGGCATGCGGATCGATGCACTGCGAGAATCCAGCTACGACAGAGTGCTTACGTGAGGAAAGCGAGTCCTTGAGCTCCTTCCTGACATCTGTTTCTCCTCCTCTCTCGCAGAGTCACGCTTTCTGTGTGCGCCGGCCAGCCGGCTGGAGAGATGAGTTTACTGTATCTGCAGAGGTGGACAGTAATGAAGTACATTTACTTGAGTATTGTACTTACAGTAAGTACACTTTTTGAGTATCTGTATTTAATCTGTATCTGTATTTAACTTGAGTATTATATTTTTTCTGGAAACTTATGACTTTAACTTCACTACATTTGAAAGACAAATATTGTACTTTTCACTCCACTACATTTCTATCAAGGTTCTTTTTGATTATTAACATTTTAAGAATTTAAGAATTAAAACAGAGTCAGAAAATTCCAAGCAGGAAGAGAAACAAAATTGAAATAGTAAGAAGAAGAAGAAGAAGAAGAAGAAGAGGAAGAAGAAGAAGAAGAAGAAGTAAATAAATAAATACAATACAATATAATAAATTTAAAAAAAAAAAAAAAAAAACACTTGACCCTCTATCAATTGCATATTTATTCTCTAACTGCTAGATTTTCTTGAAAAAAACTAACACTACCTTTCTTTTCTATATTCTATCTACTTGTTTTCTTTAAAAAAAAAAAAAAAAAAAAAAAAAAAACTTTGCTAAGTGTACTGCATTACCGTGACTTGTCATAGCGCTTGCATGTTGTTGATCTTTTGTTGGTTTTGATTGCTTCTATTGTCCTCTTTTGTAAGTCGCTTTGGATGAAAGCGTCTGCTAAATGACTAAATGTAAATGTAAAGGGGGTGTTGCAGTGATGAACCATTTGTGCTTCACAAAAGATCCTTTCAGGGAACAGTGCTTAAAACAACTGTTTTTATTTAATTTTTTTTTTCCAACTTAGTGTGGATAACATTTTTTTTTAACCTAAAGGACCTCATGGATCCAAGTTTCATGGATTTTAAAGGTTCTTCATGGAACCATCAATGCTAATACAACCCTTAATTTTCAAGAGTGTATAGCAGCATCTCATTTGGCTCCATTCACTGCCACATATCCGTCACTGACCGCTAAGCATCTGGATAATATAATCGCTGACCACCATATATGCACAATCAAGACAAGCACACTTTTGTCACTTTGAAAAGTCGATTCAGATGGAAAACATCCTTATTACATTCTGCAAGCTGATTGGTTAGTTACTTCAGCCAATGCAAAGCTCCTGACAGACGCAAACCATCATTAATGCTATTGACAGGATCACAGGATCAGAAGTCCTGTGTGTTACTCGAGCCCACACCTGTGACCCAGGCCTCTCCTACACATCCTATCTGCAGTCTCAGACCTCCCATGATTCCCCACTCACTGCTGTGTCATGTGATCTGGCCTGCAGTATTCCCTGGCCTCGGGCCGGGTCAATAATTTGGTATTTAAGTGAAATGGCGCCCATTAACCCAGGCCGAGTCGGACCTCTCTTCTAAGCATTGATTAGATAACCAGCGGGGATATTTTATTACAGCCCACTGACGTAAAGTGTGTAAAACTGCACTCTGCTTGTGTGAAGGGGATAAGAGCAGACATACAAGAGCGAGCGAGAGAGAGAGAGAGAGAGAGATGGGGCGAGAGAGGTGCAGTGTGAGCAGGTCCCTCAAGACCATCAGAGGGAATTTAGTCGGTGTGCTGCACCGCCTCCATAAACGGCCCTCAAACTGCACTGGGTTTTTTTATCTGGCCGCCGAATCAAATTAAAACACTTGTCAGCCTTTGACCCTGCCATTAATCAGAAACAGGAGTTCCTGCCCCTATGAATTTGTTAGCACAACCTTGTTTTTTTTTGTTTTTTTCTTTTTTTTCTTTAGCTAGTATTTATTACCATGGGTTTTATTATAAGTAAAACCCATGGTAGCCCTAAACAGGATCTGAAAGAGAGGGTAAATTATTGCTGGATTTTGTCTTTGCTGCTACCACACACATGTAATGTAGAATTGCCAAATGTGCAGTAGGCTAAAGGCATATATTTATTTTTTCTTTTTTATTTATTTGTTTTCTTGTTTATATATATATATATATATATATATATATATATATATATATAACAAGCATGGATGAATTGACTGAGTGAATGATTCAATGACTCACTCATAAATACAACCGCTTCATTCATTCCTGGATGAATCAATTGAGTGAATGATTCAATGACTCACTCATAAAGGCCATCCCTTTTGGTGCATCCAAAATCTCATACTGAGTACATACTATATTTAAATTTGAATTTATTTCAAATCCGTTTTAACATCCATTAAAAAAGAAGGTATATAGTATGAATATGGGCAGTATGAGTGAAATGTGATCTACAGTGTCAGTTATGTCGATTCACAAATCCTCTTCCATGGCCTCATGGGATAACGAAGCGTCAGTTGGATGCACACTTCAGAATCTCACTGGTAATAGTAGGTAATCCGGGGACTTTTTTTGCATACTGTTTGGTGAATATGTATTTGGGCATACTACTCTTTGGGCATACTGTTTTTCACATATTATATGGTAGGGTTGCATTTGATATCAGATGCAACATTTCTTTTGTTCTTGATTGAATCAGTGTTGTTGAACAAATCAGTTGAGTGAATAATATCAATGACTCACTCATAAAGACAATCATTTGTCGCCACCTACTGATGTAAAAATGTAACCTGCAAAATAAAGCAATAAGCCCCAATACAGCTAAGGGATGTTGTTAGGCACGACGCGAAGTGGAGTAACCCCCCTTAGCTGTTATAAATTCACTGTAAACCATGGCTTCACGAGGCATAATGCTTTTATAAAACGGTTATTCCATATACTTAGTAAGGTTTCACAAAATAAAATAGAGCAAATAAGTGTAATGATATTAATAAAAACAGTATTCTTCCACCAAACAATGTAGTTCCTCAGAAACAGTTGTGGTTGGAACAAAGTGGTTGGCAAGCAACACACAAAGTAAACAAAGGTGTAGGTTTGTAGTGTAATTTACAACGGCTTCGAACGTGGCTGAACCAATCAGAATGAAGGACCGGAACTATCCGTTTTATAAAGATGAATTTAAATTCCCCACCACACAGGAATTTCTTCGTAAATTCATTAGACAATTGTCTGTTTGGTTAAAATGTTCCTTGTTGTTCCTATCATGAGTTGTATAAAACATAGCAGGTCTATTCCTCAACAAGTCCTGTGTTTTTACTGAATGCAACATCCATATAGTTGTGAAATGAGGAAATATCCTCTGAATCCATATACAGAGGGTAAATACAGTTGTCAGCTAGTTTTAATTGAATGTTACAGTCGGAGTCTGAAAGCTCTGACATTTGATTAAAGAGCGTTTCTGCCAGTCTAGCGCACTCAGGAGAGGTAATTCTCATGCAATCTGACACTCCGCATGATAGATGTGATATTTGGAGTGTTTTTCATTCCACTGGATGCTCGAAAAACACAGATGATGAGCAAAGACACTGACAAATCCAACTTGAAATTCATCACCATCATTTCTAATACTGTTTTATCACATTCACCAAACAATGGCAGCAAATACAAATTTGCAGTGCATTAAATTGTAAACTGAAATAATTTGTCATATCTGTAAGAAATCTGTTAAAATCAACATGAAATGGCATTCACATTCATTTTATTTCTGTAATGCTCTATATTTCTGAGTGAAACAGGATATTCAATGAGAAAAAAGACATGTAGGGCAGGACTTGATTTTATCCATCGGATCGATGATTGACCAGATCATAGAAAGTCTCTGTATTTGACAGGTGGTTGGAGGGATGGAGTAGGTCGAGAAGGAAAGTCAGTGCAGCGGTGGACCGAGTTATGGGTGAGCCAGTCACCTCTGACCTCTGGCAGTCATTAATCAGGGAACAGATGAAGAAGTGAAGCGATAACGGTTATGGCAGATACCTCTTCAACAAGCTGTCTACAACTGTCCAAAGCACTTGAAGGTCATTAATGCCGAGCTGATCTATGGCCTGGCAAACACAGGTTGAAACATAAAGACAGGCTTGGGGATTGAAGACCCGCTGGACAATCTGCCTGTGCGTCTGGACTCCATGGAGGAGGTCTGGGGTGTGTGTGTGTTTGTGTGTGTGGGTGTGTGTGTGTGTGAGAGAGAGCAAGATATTTCTGCTGAAGTCAGTACTGGACCAGATTAAAGTGAGACAGGGTTTCTGCAGGTCTTCTGAAGACAAAATAAAGACTTAAGACTATTTTAAGACCAAGAAAAAAAGAAAAAGAAAAAAAAATCATGCCAATATGGTATTTAAATGTAAATGTCTTTAAACAACACTTCAAAGTTCAAAAACAAAGAAACTATTTCCAGTTTACTTTATATATTTTTTTTTAAATAAAATAACTCAATAAAAATAATATATATATATATATATATATATATATATATATATATATATATATATATGTGTGTGTGTGTGTGTGTGTATATATATATAATATATATATATGTATATGTGTGTGTGTGTGTGTGTGTATATATATATATATATATATATATATATATATATATATTTACTTATTTATTATTTATTTATTTTTTTCAGAATTTAGTCAGGAAAAAAATCATCTGAATTCAAAAGGAAGACAAGTTTTCATTTCCCATTTACAGATGTTTATTGTTGTGGTAAGCTTAAACGCACACACACACACACACACACACACACACACACACATATATATATATATATATATATATATATATATATATATATATATATATATATATATATACACACACACACACACACACAGGTGCATCTCAATAAATTAGAATGTCGTGGAAAAGTTCATTTATTTCAGTAATTCAACTCAAATTGTGAAACTCGTGTATTGAATAAATTCAATGCACACAGACTGAAGTAGTTTAAGTCTTTGGTTCTTTTAATTGTGATGATTTTGGCTCACATTTATCAAAAACCCACCAATTCACTATCTCAACAAATTAGAATACTTCATAAGACCAATAAAAAAAAAAGAAAAAAAAAAAAAAAACATTTTTAGTGAATTGTTGGCCTTCTGGAAAGTATGTTCATTTACTGTATATGTATGTTCATTTACTGTATATGTATGTTCATTTACTGTATATGTACTCAATACTTGGTAGGGGCTCCTTTTGCTTTAATTACTGCCTCAGTTCGGCGTGGCATGGAGGTGATCAGTTTGTGGCACTGCTGAGGTGGTATGGAAGCCCAGGTTTCTTTGACAGTGGCCTTCAGCTCATCTGCATTTTTTGGTCTCTTGTTTCTCATTTTCCTCTTGACAATATTTCATAGATTCTCTATGGGGTTCAGGTCTGGTGAGTTTGCTGGCCAGTCAAGCACACCAACACCATGGTCATTTAACCATCTTTTGGTGCTTTTGGCAGTGTGGGCAGGTGCCAAATCCTGCTGGAAAATGAAATCAGCATCTTTAAAAAGCTGGTCAGCAGAAGGAAGCATGATGTGCTCCAAAATTTCTTGGTAAACGGGTGCAGTGACTTTGGTCTTCAAAAAACACAATGGACCAACACCAGCAGATGACATTGCACCCCAAATCATCACAGACTGTGGAAACTTAACACTGGACTTCAAGCAACTTGGGCTATGAGCTTCTCCACCCTTCCTCCAGACTCTAGGACCTTGGTTTCCAAATGAAATACAAAACTTGCTCTCATCTGAAAAGAGGACTTTGGACCACTGGGCAACAGTCCAGTTCTTCTTCTCCTTAGCCCAGGTAAGACGCCTCTGACATTGTCTGTGGTTCAAGAGTGGCTTAACAAGAGGAATACGACAACTGTAGCCAAATTCCTTGACACGTCTGTGTGTGGTGGCTCTTGATGCCTTGACCCCAGCCTCAGTCCATTCCTTGTGAAGTTCAACCAAATTCTTGAATCGATTTTGCTTGACAATCCTCATAAGGCTGCGGTTCTCTCGGTTGGTTGTGCATCTTTTTCTTCCACACTTTTTCCTTCCACTCAACTTTCTGTTAATATGCTTGGATACAGCACTCTGTGAACAGCCAGCTTCTTTGGCAATGAATGTTTGTGGCTTACCCTCCTTGTGAAGGGTGTCAATGATTGTCTTCTGGACAACTGTCAGATCAGCAGTCTTCCCCATGATTGTGTAGCCTAGTGAACCAAACTGAGAGACCATTTTGAAGGCTCAGGAAACCTTTGTAGGTGTTTTGAGTTGATTAGCTGATTGGCATGTCACCATATTCTAATTTGTTGAGATAGTGAATTGGTGGGTTTTGTTAAATGTGAGCCAAAATCATTACAATTAAAAGAACCAAAGACTTAAACTGCTTCAGTCTGTGTGTATATATATATATGTGTGTGTGTGTGTGTGTGTGTGTGTGTGTGTGTGTGTGTTAAACTGCTTTAAATTAATTTTTTTTCCAAGATCATTTTACACTCCATACACCATAATGACAAAGCAAAAACAGATTTGTGACAACTTTGCAAAATTTATTAAAAATAAAAAAACTGAAATAAATTCATTGCATAAGTATTCATACCCTTAACTAAATATTTAGCTGAAGCACCTTTACAGCAGTAAGCCTTTTTGGGTATGATGTGACAAGCTTTGCTCATCAGCATTTAGCTATTATCTGCCATTCTTCTCCTCACCTCTTCACCTCTCAAGCTCTGTCAGGTTGGACGGGGGCAGATGCACATTTTCAGGTTTCTCCAGAAATACGTATTTGATTGGGTTCAAGCTCAGGCTGTGGCTGGGCCACTCAAGGACATTCACAGAGTTGTATATAAGCCACTCTTGCTGTGTGCTTAGGGTTATTGTCCTGTTGGAAGGTGAACCTTCTGCCCAGTCTGAGGTTCTGAATGCTCTGGACTGGGTTTTCATTAAAGCTATCTCTATATTTTGGTGCACTGATCTTTTCTTCTACTCTGATGAGTTCCTCAGTCCCTGCCGCTGAAAACAGCTCCACAGCATGAGGCTGCTATCAGCACTCTTTACTTTTGGGATGGTACTCTGCAGGTGATGAGCAGAGCTAGTTCCCTTCAAACATGATGCTTGGAATTGAGATTAATCAGACCAGAGAATCTTGTTTCTCACAGTCTGAGAGTCCTTTAGGTGTTTTGTTTTTTTTTGCAAATTCCAAGTGTGTTTTCATGTGTCTTCACTGAAGAGAGGATTGAGCCTTGCTACACCAGCATAAAGCCCAGATCGGTGGAGTGCTGCAGTGATGTTTGTCCTTCTGTAGGTTTCTCCTGTCTCCACATATGATCATGGAGCTCAACTAGAGTGACCATCAGGTTCTTGGTCACTGCACCAATCAAAGCCCTTCTCTATCAGTTGCTCAGTTTGAAGAGATGTCCAGCTCTAGGCAGAGTCCTGGTTGTTCCAAACTTCTTCCATTAAGGGTAACAGAGACTACATGATTCGGTGAACCTTCAATGCAGCAGATTTTTTTTTTTTTTTTTTTTTCTTAACTCTTCCTCAGATGTGTGGCTTAACATAACCCTGTTTCTGAGCTCTACAGGCAGTTCTTTTGACCTCAGGGCTTGGTTTTTGCTCTGATATGCATTATCAGCTGTTAGACCTTTTATTAAGACGTGTGCCTTTCCAAATCATACCCATTCAAATGAATTTGCCACAGTTTAAATTCACTCAAAGTATAGTAACATCTACAAGTGATATGAGTGCTCCTGAGCTAAATTTCAAGTGTCCCAGAAAAGTGTATGAATACTTATGCAATGGAATAATTTCAGTTTTTTTTTTTATTTCTAATAAATTTGCAAAGATGTTACAAACCTGTTTTGTGCTTTGTCATTATGGTGTATGGAGTGTAGATTGATGTGGAAAAAAAGTAATTTAAAGCAGTTTAACATAAGGCTGCAACATAACAAAATGTGAAGAAAAAAAAAAATGAAAGGGTATGAATACTTTCGCAAGGCACTGTATATACAGTTGTGCTCAGAATTATTCATACCCACGGTAAATATGATCAAAGGTGGCTGTGAATATAAATCTGTATCATTAATCCTTTTGATCTTTTATTTTAAAAAAATTACAAAAATCTAACCTTTCATTGGAGAATAAAAATTTAAGATGGGAGAGAAATCTCATTATGAAATAAATGCTTTTCCGTAATACACATTGGCCACAATTAATCATATCCTTTTATTCAATACTTTTTGCAACATCCTTTTGCCAAGATAACAGCTCTAAATGTTCTCCTATAATGCCTGATGAGGTTAGAGAACATCTGACAAGAAATCAGAGACCATTCCTTCATGCAGAATCACTCCAGACCCTTTAGATTCCCAGCTCCATGTTGGTGGTGCTTCTCTTCAGTTCACCCACTCATTTTCTATAGGGTTCAGGTCAGAGGACTGGGTTGGTCAGGGCAGAAGCTTGTTTTTGTTCTCAGTGACCCATTTTTGTTTTGGTTTTGATGTTTGTTTGTGGATCATTGTCCGGTTGGAAGATCCAACCACGGCCCATTATAAGATTTCTAGCATGGTAAGTTTTTTAATTTTTTATATGTTGGTATTTAATTGAATCCATGATGCCATGTATCTAAACAACATGTCCAGTACCTCCTGCAGAAAAATAGACTCACAACATTAAAGATACATTTTTTTTTTTTTTTTTTGTTCTTGTTGTTTCATTTGACCATAGAAGCCAGTGCTATTTGAAGTTCCAGTCGTGTCTGACAACAGAATATGCTGGAGTTTGGTTTTGGATGAGTAAGGAGAATCACCACCCTGCTGGTGATGTAGGGGCTGTTCTTTTTTTTTCTTTTTCTTTTTTTTTCTTTTTTCTGACCCCGAGATTCAGCTAATTTCTGCAATTCTCCAGCTGTGGTCCTTGGAGAGTCTTTAGCCACTCAAACTCTCCTCCTCACCGTGCATTAGGACGATATAGACACACATCCTCTTCCAGGAAGATTTGTAACATCTTTAGTTGATTGGAACCTCTTAATTATTGCCCTGATGGGGGAAATGGGGACTTTTAATGCTTTACCTCTTTTCTTACAGCCACTTTCTAAATTTGTGAAGTTCAACAATCTTTTGTTGCACATCAGAAATATATTATTTTGTTTTACTCCTTGTGATTGATGATGAAGGGAATTTGGCCTTTGTGTTCCTCATATTTATAATCCTGTGAAACAGGAAGCCAAGGGTGGACAACTTCATATTCCTAGTCACCCTGGTGTGATAAAAAATACAAATATGAATGAGAATATACTGCATATTAGATATTTAAATCATAAGAATTTCTAGAGGTACCAATAATTGTGGCCATTGTGTAGTACAGAAAAAGTTATTTTCTAATGTGATTTTCTCCCACTTTCACTTAATTTTTAAATTAAATATCAAATGGATAAACAATACAGACTTATTTTCACAGCCTTCTTTGATCATATTTATCAAGGGAATGAATAATTTTGAGCACAGCTGTATATTTATTTGTATATGTATTTGTATTGGAAAATAATATACAAAAATAGACTTATTTTTTAACATTCTGCTACAATTTCTGCTTTGTGCAAATGGTATGACCCACGGAAACTCTTGTGAGAGAAAGAAAGCAAGATGAGAGAAAGGAGAGAACTTTACAGAAACATTTTACCAATAATCTTATTGCCCATTTTAGGCTTTCCTGTAGCTCAAACAATACATTTGCCACACCAAGGTTGTGGGTATTATTCCCAGGAAAAACAAGAACTGATAAAACATAAATATATACTGCATCTGCAAAATGCATAATGTTTACATACTCAGACCATTATTTGCTTTACATGAAAAAAGAGCAAAATGAGATTCTTCAAAATGTCTCTATTTGCTTCAAACTACGTTTGCGTTAATGACTGGATTTTCACGTTTTGTTCCTTTAAAGATGAAGGGATGAGTGAGAATGGGTGGTGTGGAGTGGTCTTCAGGGGATGAAGGCTCTACTCATTACATTATTGATTAGAGAGTGGACTAACAGATGCCGTCCATACGGCCCGTGCCTGGTTAAAGCTGCCCACACTCATTCTGCTGCTTTCACTGCTCATCTCATGATGAGATCCATAAAGTGCTCCCCGAGGTTCACATGATCCCTGAGAGGAGGACAAATCCATTTAAATCATCTCCTAGATTAAATGATGCCAATGAAAGGCATTATGGGAAAAAGGGATACATATTACAGCACATAATGCTGAAGACAGAACTGCTTGTGCATCCACTTCTTATTTACTGGTAAATTTAGCAAGGACGTGTGTGGACACACCCACAGGAAAGAAAAATCACATATACGATCTCTTTTACATCTCGATTGTTTCTCCTGTGCTAACATATCTGAAACATTTCTTAGCAAATTCCTCCAAGATCAAATGATCCACATAATCTCCGTAAGGCCATATGGACTCATGTGTTTGTATTTATGTAATTACATAAGTAACTTTTTCTGTTTAATTACTTTGTCCATTCCCAGCTTAATATGCAAAGATGACAAACACACCATTCATAGATTAATTTATCTCAAGGACAAGAAAATTGAGTGCCTCCTAGTCCACACATAGTGGGCCAATGGCGTGAGTTGGGGGCGGGACTATCAGTTTGTTCGACCAATGGCTGATGCAGGCCGTATTCAGAAAGCTGTTTTAAAAACATTTATTTTTGCAGTTCTGTTCATGATTCTGTAGTGCTGGAGAAACATACTTCAGCATTAAGAAAATGCCAAGAGAAACATCTGAGACAAAGTTAAAAGAAGCATTGTTATGTTAGTTTATAGTTATGAACGCCAGAAAATAATTTCATCTTTGAGTCAATTGTAGCACCTGCTTGACTCAATGCTACACAAAGTACCTAAAATTTAGTTCAACACACTGTGCTGAGTCAATGGGCCGGGCAGAAGATGCAAAGTCCCTTGGAGGCAAAGAGTACAAAAACACACAGATATTTTTTTTTTTCTTCTTTACATTTCTTTCTATTTACTATTGTATTTGTTTTTTTTTTCTTTCTTTCTTTCTTTTTTAAAGATAGAGTTAATGTAATGAACAGTAAACAATAATTAGGAGTTTGAAGGATGCATGACATGAAATGTCAACAGAATTCTTACAGGAAAGGAAAGGAAAAAAATGCAATCAACCTTAAGTTCTGTTGGAAAATGACAATTTTTAAACAGCAAATGAAATTTACATCTTCAAAAAAAACAAAAAAACAAACAAAAAAAAATACACTTTAGTTGATAATTCCCTCCAATCCTTTGTGAAATTTTAGGTTTTTTTTGTTTTGTTTTTGCTTTTGTTTTTGTTTGTAACTCTTAGTTTCTCTAATTTAATTATGCCTATGTATTGTAGACTAATAAAATTGATTACGATTTTAAGGCTCTATTTTCTGCTTTACTGTAGTTCAAACCATTTGGTTTTCAAAAAAAAAAAAAAAAAAAAAAAAGGCAAATTAAGATTCCAACCAAAAATCAATACACAAAATGGACTAACCATTCACAAGTTACCTTGAACAGTGCAAAATTATATAAACCAGATAACCCTTCTAGTCAGAAAATATGGGTAACCAACCAAGATGTGAACTAAGTCACACAACAGCAAACAATAAAGGTTATTTACCTCAGTCCATTCAATGAATCAGTTTGAGTTCGGGGAGAGAAAAAATAAATAAATATATTAATTAAAAAACCCTCTGTCCCTCAGAGTTTAAAAACAAAAGAATCCATCAGCAGCAGGGCCATAGCCAGGCTTTGAATTGAAAATTAGTGAGGTGGGTTTAAACATGTTTGTGAAAGATGTTTTCTCTGTTTTGGAGGGATGATCATTTTTAAATCATACCATATTTATTGCATCAAAATTTGTAAATACTAACTATAGCCTAGTTAGGGGTGGATAATTTTATCAGTTGTTTATTATTCATGCAACAATATTTTATAGTTAATAACCATTGCTGTACAGCTGATAACTTTGTCTAGTGCTCTTATGAATGTATAACATGATTTGTGAAAATTTAACTACTATACTGAATGACATAGCATAGTCTTCTTCATGGCTAATGTTTGCGTTCATTTCATTATGTAACTAGATATGTGTACTAGTGTTAAATACTGTTTTTTGACAGCGTTGATAACGTTTCTGACAGATAATATAATGATAATTTTGCGTTTTCCTTACCGAATGTCGTATCCTGTCAGCAATAACCTGTCTATGGGCTTTTTTGAGTGCTGTCAGTTTGAGTGCCGGCGATGCAGTGTTGCCAGATATTGCTATTAAAAACGAAAAAAAGCCTAAATAAAAATAAACCGAAACTATATCAAATATTTTGCAAATAAGACAGGATAAAGATATCTCTAACCCTAAACTACAACTTCCTACATTATTAACTTCTAAAGTGTCCAATTAAGTGGAAAATTCAAGTCTAAAAACGCTTATAATAGCTGGATCTGGCAACACAAAGGGTGGGCCCCGCGTCCTCTCTCATCACTGCTCTCTCGAGTTCACTGCGCAGCTTCTCGCAGCGATCATTTTCATTCCACGGATGCTAAAATTCTTGCAAACTGTCTAAACTGAATTGTACATGTCATGCAGACATTCATATGAGGATTTTAACAGCAAATTAGTCAATCAGAGAACAAATTTTATTTTTGAACATGAAATATTAACCGAGGTCCGGACCTCGGTGGCCTCATAGCTGGCTAGGGGCCTGGTCAGCAGAACAGACGATGAATTGCTGAGAAGATGAAAGTTCAAGGTTCAAACTCAGTCTATCGCCATCTTTTCTTTCCTCAACGCGGCTTGATGAATCCAAACCAGGCACGTAACTCACAGCAGAAAATCCGAATTTCAATGCATACGACTAAACTGGCCTGTACACACAGGATAACATTCTTAGAAACCTCATATAACTCTGTGTTAACAGTATACACTTTTCACACCAAGATTATCGTTCATTATTTACAGCATAGGACACACCTCACATACAATAACACATCTCTTCATTTTAACAGGCATAGTAATACAACAGTCCTAATTCATCACATGTACAAAAATAAATCTGCAACTCACCGATTCCTCTGAATTAACAGTGTTTTGAAAATCTTTTACACCACGAACTACAGCGACGACTCCATTAACTTCAGTTTGACGCTCCGGGTGAACAAGGCCATAACCAGGTAAGCTTCTTTACAAATTCCACAATTGATTAGTATTTTAGCTCTAAACAACTCATCTACTTTATTTAATCCTTGTGCAAAAACTCTTTGATATTTTTTTTTTTTTCTAAAATAAATTGGTTTTCAATCAAAAATTCTCAAGTTTCATTCACACGCGTTTTCTCTGTTCCTTCTCTGTAGGGATGGGCGGATCGATCCTTAAGTATCGATACTTTCGATACTGATGTTGTATCGAAAGGATCGATCCTCACATAAAAATATCGATTCTAAAGTGGATTTTTTTAACCATGAATTTGATTTATTTATCAAGAAATTCGGTGCTTCTAAGTGGAAAAATAGACACTGCCCATTTTAATCCCAAGAATTCTAATTTATGGGCAGGGTACTTTGACTCACTACTTGAAAGCCCCCGGTTCGCATAGGCAATAATTCTGACCTTTCCATACTGCTCCTGATAAAGAGCAGCACCCAGACCTGACATGCTTGCATCGGTATGCAGGATGTATGGCAATCTGGGGTTAGCAAAAGCCAGGACTGGCGCAGAGTTCAACTCATTAATGATAAGATCGAAAGCATCTTGGCAAGCGGTTGTCCACCTGCCATTAAAGAGATCTTTGGGGTTTCGGTACTGACTATTACTCCTTGGCTTTAGGATCCGATGAGTAGGGGGGGTAACCTGAAGTTAACCGCACTAGGCCAACGTTTCCTTCTACAATCTGCTTCTGGCGCAATTCCAGGGTCTTAAGAACTTGGTAATACCCAACAAATCCATGAAAGGAATGGAGTTCTTTCAAATTTTTAGGAACCAGCCAGGTTTTGACAGCTGCCACTTTATCGGGATCAGTCTGCTCCCCTTGGTCTGACACTATATGGCCAAGGTACTTAAATGAGGTTTGTGCAAAAACTCATTTCTCTAGTTCAAGCTTGAGTCCGTAATCTTTAAGCCTGTTTAAAACCCTAACTAGTCTTTCCTCGTGTTCTTCCAAATCTTTGGAGAAGACGATTATGTCATCTATCAACACAAGGACCTCGCAAAGGTTTATGTCTGCCATTCACCTTTCAATTATTTGCTGGAATGTGTTTGGGGGCGTTAGTGACCTCTTGTGGCATACGATTAAATTCATAAAACCCTAGCGGGCACACAAAATCAGTTTTAGCTTTGTTAGTTTCTTCTACCTCAATTTGGTAATAACCGGATTTTAGGTCAAGTACCGAAAACCACTTGGACCCAGTTAAGGCCATGAAAGTGTCTTCCCAATATGCCCATCTTCCCCACACCTGAAACAATAGCCTGGCTTTGGCCTAACAGAGTGAGGCTTTTCTGGTACTCTGGGTTTTTCTTTAGAACTGACAGCATTTTGTTTACTTGAGGATTTAAAAGTGTTCAACTTGGGGCTTGGCTTATCTTTGGACTGCTTTGATGTTAACAATGCAAGCTGACTTCGGAGTTCTGCTATTTGACTTGCCAAATGAGCAGTTATGGGATTAAGTTGAGTCACATCGTCCACAGTGGCAGATTGAGACTGCATCACAGCGCGCTGCTTAACACCTCCCAGATGCTGTTTCATGCGAGCATTTTTGGAAACATGTTTACTTTCTTCAGTGCGCAGTAAAGTCATTAACTCTGCAAAAGTCGGAGGGGACAGTTTCTTTCGCTCTAACTGCAGCTCTGTGATCAAAGAACTTTCCCAGCATCCTCTGCAGAATTGTTTAAGCAGATCCTTGTCTACATCAGAACCAAGAACTCCTCCTTGCCTCATGGTAGATTGCAGTGCTACATGCAACCGTTGTAGGTAAGCCGATGGTTTCTCTCCTGGGTTCTGGAAGATATTCAAGAATTTTGCAAATATTTCATCGCCATCCTCAATAGTGGCGAAAGCAGAATCTAGCTAGAGGCAGAGAAGGAACAGAGAAAACGCGTGTGAATGAAACTTGAGAATTTTTGATTGAAAACCAAGTTATTTTAGAAAGCTACATTTACTTCGTTACATTTACTTGAGTAAATGTTTTGGGTAACTAATACTTTGAGTATATTTAAAGATGGGTACTTTTACTCTTACTCAAGTACATTTTTTGTTGAAAAAACGGTACTTTTTCTTTGTTACTGTAGGCGACGCTCCTCTCGTTACTTCTTAATGCACTACAAGTTTAAAATGCTTCAATTTATTCCAAACGCACCGTCTACTTTTCTCTGGGCAATGAGCAATGCCCATTCGTGAATTATTCATTCTTTTGAGTCAATTCTGTTCAAAGGCTTGATCAAACCAGTGAATTGGTTCGCAAATCAGTTTGAATGATTCGTTCAGTTCTCTGCCGCACACGCTGAGTCGTCTGAAGTGGTTCTCACTCAGAGTTGTAACATAAAGTTTAAGAACATCAAGAGCATTGAAGACGTGGCTTTGGATCTAGTGTCAATTGAAAGCAAATCTGCAAAGGCTATTGTTTGCTAGCTATGAAGATCTTTATTAAATGAACACCGCATGTGCTGTCTACGGTTCCACAGGTATACAGTGGGTACGGAAAGTATTCAGACCCCCTTCACTTTTTTCAATTTTGTTATGTTGCAACCTGATATTACAATTGTTTAAATTCATTTTTTTTCTCATTAATCTACACTCTGTACCTCATAATGATGAAGTGAAAACAGAATTTTAGAAATGTCTGTAAATTTATTAAAAAGAAAAAACTGAAATATTGCATTTACATAAGTATTCAGACCCTTTGCAACAACACTTGAAATTTTGCTCAGGTGCCTCCCATGTCTCTTGATCATTGCAGAGATGTTTCTACACCTTGATTGGAGTCCGCCTGTGGTAAATTAAATTGATTGGACATGATTTGGAAAAGCACACACCTCTCTGTAAAAGGCCTCACAGCTGATAATGCATATCAGAGCGAAAACCAAGCCACGAGGTCAAAGGAACTGCCTGCAGAGCTCAGACACAGGATTGTATTGAGGCACAGATCTGAGGAAGGCTACAAAAGAAATTCTGCTGCACTGAAGGTTCCCAAGAGCACAGTGGCTTCCATAATTCTCAAATGGAAGAAGTTTGGCACAACCAGGACTCTTCCAAGAGCTGGTCCCCAGCCAAACTGAGCAATTGATGGAGAAGGGGCTTGTCTAGACTGGTGACCAAGAACCTGGTGGTCACTCTAGTTGAGCTCCATGATCATATATGCAGATGGGAGAAACCTACAGAAGGACAAACATCACTGCAACACTCCACCGATCTGGGCTTTATGGCAGTGTGGCCAAACTCAATCCTCTCCTCAGTGAAGACACATGAAAACACTCTTGGAATTTGCAATAAAGCACCTAAAGGACCCTCAGACTCTGAGAAACAAGATTACCTGGCCTGATGAACCTCAATTCTAAGCATCATGTTTGAAGGAAACCGGCTCTTCTCATCACCTGCAGAGTACCATCCCAAAAGTAAAGTGTGGTGGTAGCAGCCTCATGCTGTTGGGCTGTTTTTCAGCGGCAGGGACTGAGGAACTCATCAGAGTAGAAGAAAAGCTCAATGCACCAAAATATTGAGATAGCCTTAATGAAAACCCAGTCTAGGGCATTCAAAACCTCAGACTGGGCCGAAGGTTCACCTTCTTACATGACAATGACCCTAAGCACACAGCCAAGGCAACACAGGAGTGGCTTAGGGACAACTCTGTGAATGTCCTAGAGTGACCCAGCCAGAGCCCTGACTTGAACCCTATCGAACATCTCTGGAGAGACCTGAAAAAGGCTGTCAACAGACGGTCCCCATCCAACCTGACCGAGCTTGAGAGGATTTGCAAAGAAGAATGGCAGAAATTCCCCCAATCCAGTTGTGCAAAGCTTGTTGCGTCATACCCAAAAAGACTCGAGGCTGTAATTGCTGCCAAAGGTGCTTCAACTAAGTACTGAGTAAAGGGTCTGAATACTTATGTAAATGTGATATTTCAGTTTTTTATTTTTAATAAATTTACAAACATTTCTAAAATTCTGTTTTCACTTTGTCATTATAAAGGACAAGAGTGTAGAGTAATGAGAAAAAAAAGAATTTAAACAATTGTAGTATCAGACTGCAACATAACAAAATTGAAAAAAGTGAAGGGGGTCTGAATACTTTCCGTACCCACTGTAGATAGCCAGGCTACATTCGATTACAGTACACGATACCACTATGACATTACTAGCTTGTTGTACATGTACCTTATACATTAAATACAATGTATAATTTATACATTAAATAAGCTGTCACAAAGTATGAAATTAACACCTGCCAAACCCGTGTTAGCTCTGCTCAACAGTGCGCGACCTGTTCAGAGGAATGCCTTTGCCTAGATAAAATTAATATAGATATTTTCACAGTATTTACGCTTACAGAAATATACATTTGTTTCCATTTTGCAGAACAGACGGAAGAAGATCCGTCAATGTGTATTTGTTTCGTTATGTTCAGATGTTCAGTAGTGGTCATGTGAGGAGTTTTCACTCTTCTCCATGTCAGAGGTTACATACATATATACATAGACTATATAATACATAATTAATATACTTTAAAATATAATTTAAGCTGTTAACATCAGCTGTTACTCCAGTTTTCCAAGTCATATGATCCTTCAGAAATCATTCTAATATATGTTGTAGCATTTGGACCAATCAGACACACAGTTGTTAATTAGATTTAACAAATCAGTTATTCATTAGATTAACAAACAGTCACAGACGGTGCCTATATGTCTGTGAACGATCTCCTGGCCAGGACACCTCAGCCAGATCTGATAAGCTTTACGACCTAAAAGTATGTAGAGAGAATCTTCCTCCCTAAGCAATTCTCTCTAAAACAGACACATACTGCTATAGGAAATGACGTCATTCATTAATTCATAGACAAATTTTTCTATGACTTTCCTACCATGCATATCCCCATGTCTTTGTGTATGATTACTACTGTTCTTGTATATGTTCTTGTGTATTGTATACTGTTTTATGCATGCTTATGATAGATCACTAATTAATATCACCTTATACATGTTTGGTCTCTATAAATTTGTCTTCGGATGATCTAAGTGACAGTGTATATTACATGTTGATACCTATGCAACATGTTAGTGTCCCAAGAATCTTTAGTAGTTTTTGCATTAACCCAGGCAAATTATAATATGCAAAATACCATGGTCTAAGACAAAGAGTCATAAACTTTCCCTCCAAAAGTGAAAGTTACCATTGGCTCTTTGACTCCCCCAGGGGTGTGACCTCCATAGGGTTTAAAAGACCTCACTTCAGTGACCCGCCTAGTTTTAGTTTTTAGTTTTAGTCTTTTAGTCTCTTCACTTGTCTCCCATCCCCTCTCCATCTTCTGGTGGCTAGGTCCCAGGGCCGGCACTACTGCGTCTGGCAGGCCTCAGCACAACCAGTCTGCGGTTCTTTTAGATCCTAAGAGGATGAGGAAGATGTGAGCTCCTCAGCAACCCTTTAAGTTTTGCGCCAGGCCTTGCGGGCTTGACTTTCCATTCGGCCAACGATCCTCGGACATCTGCAGATATCTTTCTTAGCTCTTTTTCACTTTCTACCTGGGAAGAAACTCCCAATCACCATCGAGTCAGGACATCTTTGGAATTCATCACTCTTCAACCCGGAAGAACTTGGAGAACTCCAACACCACCAAATCTTCAAACCATCAGAACTTTCATCCGAGACTGCATTCTGGACACTCATCAACAACCAAGGCAATGCAAGTATCGTACATTTAACTATACTAAACAGAGGTTTAGTATAAGGTATAGACCCCGTTATAAACAGCGCTGATGGTTTTACTCA
>CM077226.1:1253732-1511232 GCA_039654775.1 Spinibarbus caldwelli | reverse complement strand
TAAGCTTCATATATGTCCACCAAACATGCACTTAATAAACAGCAAACAGAGATTTAGCTGCAAAGAGCAGGACATGTTCTCATTCAGATTTCTGTATCTGTTTTTATCATCAGCTGTCAAGTTGACACACTCTTTAAGATCACATCCAATTACTTAGCAGATTGTCAAAAATATGTCCCTCTTGAATCAATGGATCGACACCTTCCTCTGCCTCCTCTTAACATTAAACTCATTTGTCAAAGACACTTTAGGTTAATTACAGGTCATTAGTTCAGGTAGTGTCAAAATATAAAATGCAAAACAATGCATGAGATAATAAGTCATTTAGAAAAGTGAAAACATTATCTAATGAAAATGTTGTGTTCTACTGAGCTTGTTTAAGAAATACTGTACAAGACAGGATATAGATATTTTTCACAGGCCATACAAAAGCCTTTAATATGGATTTTTAAATCCTGGATGAACATAGTAAAAATGCCCAATCTCAAATATCGCAGCACTTTGCCACTTTGAGTTACTTAAAGTAAGCCTGGACATTCACTAAACATCTTTTCTGTTGCAAAAGAAAAAGGGGGTTAGTTTCAGGATTTTGGAAGGGAACTATTTATTTATAAACAACTCTGTACACATGGCCGCAAACCACGCAGATAACTCTTTGCCATAATGTATAACTTGAATGTGTCAGGATCCTGCCCTCACTGTCTTGTCTGTGTTGTCTTTGTTTCATGTTTCTATGTTTGTGTTGTGTTTGAGCACATGGCTCTGTCTTTGTTGTTGTCTGTCATGTGCTCCTCCTGTCCTGCCTCCTTGTTTCCCGTTTCCACGCCCCCTTGTTTAGTCCTTGTTTGTCTCAGTGTCGTCACCTGTCCCTCTCGTTCTCTCCTTGTTTGTCTGAGTGTTCTCACCTGTTCCTCATGTTCTCCTGTCCTTTATATTGTGCTCCCTTTCTCTCATGTGTTGTCAGTTTGCTGTTCTAACCTCTCTGTGTTGCTAGTTCATCCTTCTACCTTTATGCTACTGAACACTCCCCTATCTATTAACTAGTTCAGTTCTGTTCCAGTCACTTGTCTGTCTTCAGTCCTGTCCAGTCCTGTCCTGTCCTGTCCTGCAGGCTGAGCTACCTGTCTTTTCCCTGGGTCTGCCACGCAGATAAGCCAGTGCATTGCCCAGAAAGATCACGAGTGTGGAGTGGTCGAGCTTCATGTTCCTGTCGGTCCACCGTTGCCAACCTCCGGTCATCATCTGCACAGCCCCTTTCTCTTCTCTGGCCAACTCTCATCCGGGGCTGGACCCAACGGCCTCTCTCTCATCCTGCCTGACTGCTAGTCATCTCCCTGCCTATTGTTTGAGCTGTGTTCTTTCCCCTCTTCACCTTCTCTCGTCTTGTCTGCAAGTTTGTCTAATAAATCTGTTAACACTCACTCTGCATTTGAGTCCTCCCTCCAGATCCTTAACAGAACGAACTGACCAGCACTGGACTCAGCAGAATGAGTATCAAGAACCTGCCACCCGCTAATGCCCGGGAGAGACTGCCTCGCCATCGAGGTCTGTTTAACCTTCGCCAACAGGGCTGGGATATAGGTGTATTTACCCAGTTTTTCTGGACTATGTCAAGGGGGCTTGATTATGATGATACAACCCTCAAAGACCTTTTCAATGCCTGCTTGGATGATCCTGTGCCTAAGTGGGAGATGGATAACCTCAAGATTTTAAATTTCTGGGACTTCTCCAGGTCTCTTGGTCATCGCATCCAGTGGGGAATGCCTCCTCTAACTCCTAGGCCAGCATGCAGCAACCACTCCACTCCACCCCACTTCCCTTGTCAAGTCAAGACCTAGACCCCCTTCTGACTCCTACTCAAAAGCGCAGGGCAAGAAGGAAGGAGGCTCTTCAGTCTGCTGCATCCATTTATGACTCTGACACCTTCCCAGTCACCCTGTCTGAGATCGCTCATGTTTCCCCCTGAACCAGTCAGGTCAATTGATGTCATCTCCCAGACATATAAGTCAGTACCAGTTATTTCCGAGTCTGTTGGATCAACCTCCGCTTTCCCAGAGATAGTCAAGAGCGCTGCTGACGTCTCTATTCCAGTCAAGCCCACTCCAGTCACTCTAGATCCAGTCGAGCCCGCTCCAGTCACTCCAGAGCCGGTTAAGCCTGGTCCAGTCACTCCGGAGCCAGTCAAGCCCGTTCTAGTCACTCAAGAGCCAGTCATCCCTGCTCCTATCATTTTACAGGATGGCCAAGCTGGCAGCTATCCAGTCAGTTCCAGTCAATTCTAAGCCAGAGTCAACTTCAGTCATTCCTGAATCAGTCATCTTCACTATCATTATCCAGGAGCAAGTTGTGTCAACCACAGTCATCGCTCAGTCAATGAAGTTACTCAAGAATCGGTCAAGTCAAATATTGTCCCTCAGACTATTAGGTCTGTTCTCAACTTGTCACTATCTGCTGGGTCAATTCCTGTCTCCACTGAGACGTCCAAGATCACAGTCTCTCCGCCTGTGTTGGCCAAGTTAGCTACAGATACTACAGAGGCAGTCAGACACGCAGCTTCAATCCATCAGAAGAGGAGGAAGACGGCCCGTGTGGTGCAGTTTAATGCCCTTTCCTGTTATGTCCACTGAAGCCAAGCCTATGAGTCCTGACTTGTCTACAGAATGTATTCCTGCCTGTCATGTCCACGGAGACTCTTCCTAAGCTGGCTGCTTCTCCTGTCATGGCCACGGAGGCCGATGCAGAAGTTTTTCGTCTTGTCTGTTGGCCACGGAGGCCAATTCCAAGCCGCCCGCATTCCCAGTTGCATCCACAGATACCATTCCAGCCAGTCATGTCAAGTCTAAGAATGTTCCTGTCAATCAAGTCTTGTCCACAGAGGCCATTCCTGAACAGCCCACGCTCTGTTGGCCATGAAGGCCATTCCAGCGGCTCTCATTCAGCCCGTTACGGTCACGGAGGCCATCCCAGAGTTTCCTGCTTTTCCTGTTGTGCCCCCAGAGGCTGTTCCTGAACGGCCTGCTCTTAACGTTTTGGCCATGGAGGCCATTCCAGAGGCTCTCAATCAGCCCGATATGGCCACGGAGGCCATCTCCGAGCACCCCGCTCTCCCAGTCACAGTCAGTCTGCTCCAAATAGAGTGGTTCCTCCAGAGAGAGCAGTAGCAGAGCCCGCTCCAGAGAGAGCAGTCCCTGAGCCCGCTGTAGAGGTGGTTGTTCCTGAGTCTGCTCCAGAGAGAGCAGATCCCGAGTCCGTTGTAGAGGAGATTGTTCCCAAACCCGCTCCAGAGAGATCAGTCGCAGAGCCCGTTACAGCTCCAGAGAGCAGTCCCAGTGCTGGCTCCAGCCCCTGAGTCCGCTCCAGTGCCGGCTCCAGCCCCTGAGTCCGCTCCAGTCCAGGAGCCTCCAGGGTCTACTCCTGAGAGAGCAGTCACGGTGTCGGCTCCTGCCTCTGAGTACAGCCCTGTGCAGGTTCTAGCCCCCAAAGGCACTCTAGAGTCGAGTCCAGTGTCCACCCATGAAGCTAAGGAGGACATCTCCTCTGTTCATGAGAACGCTCCCAAGACTGCCCCTGTCACGATGCCCAGCTGGTTGCCCAGACCATCTAGGCCTGTCCCTGCACCTAGAAGCACCTCCAATCGGGCTCCCATCCCTCCCTTCCCACCCTCTGTTATTCCCAGTTTTGGTTTCTCCAGGGCTGGGACCTCCCTGGTCAGCCCCAAACCATTCCCATGGATTTTTTCACCCACCCTCTGTGTATTCCGGCTATTCTGGGACTTCAAGTTTCGTTAGGGCGCTTTTTGCTTTAATTACTGCCTCAATTCGGCGTGGCATGGAGGTGATCAGTTTTTCCCCTACTGGGACTTCAAGTGTTCTCTCCCCTCCTCACCTTCTCTCGTCTTGTGTGCAAGTTTGTGTAATAAATTTGTTAAAACTCACTCTGCATTTGAGTCTTCCCTCCATATCCTTGACAGAATGACCAATCCAATATGAATAAAAGCTAAAAGTGCAATTTACATAACTTGTTTTAAAAAAATAGTTTCTATATTTGATAATATATAAAACAATATATAGATCCCTAAAGAACCGCATCTCTCATCAGCAGAAGGGAACATGATGAGCTTATTGTTTTTAATAAGAATGTGAATAAATATGAAGCCACACTACGAAAACCTAATAATAAAAAAAACATAACTGAATATGTCTTGCGGAGGAGCATTTTTTTGGTTGTACTCCACTCTGCGACACTGTTGTAGGCTACACATAAATCTTAAAAAAAAAATGTCGTCTCAGTCTTCTGTTGTTTTGAGTAATTGGAAACATTGGTGTTAGAGAGCAACTGTATGGCTATCTATCACTTAAATAAAGTTTCTTACCTGTGAGGTATGAAGACCATTTCTGGGTCGCCTAATCGTTTCAAATCTCTGAGTTGTCTCCACCTCTGAAAAGCTGAGCCAATGTTGATTCGGGTTTTATTACAGACTCTATCGTTTTTCTCTGCTCTGCTTTGCTTGTAGACACTGCTTCGAGAAGTTTCAAAACCTTTGCAAAGCATTTGTTTTGAGCCAGTGATTCGCAGCGCGTATCAAATTGCCAAAGTCACTTGATTTAGGCTTCTTTACTCTTAACTGTTTTGAAATGTTTCTAACTTTCAAAAGTTCACCATTAAGAGGCGATCTCATCGAACCCATGAGCTAGTGGTTTACCTAATATTAAATCAGTTTTATAAAGTTGTAGACATTTGCGAAGCAATTGAGTCAAAGTTTTGAAAAGGCTTGTTTCTCTCATCACTAGTCAAAGGTCAATATTTCTCACTTATTGTCACAATTAACTAACTCACATACCATACAGGCCCTGGAGTAGGAGCTACTTCTCTCTGTTTACGGAAATTACATAACATATACGTACCAATGAATAACGTTTGTATGGAATTGCCCGCATAATCCTCCCAACATCTCTTGCAAAATAAATAAATGAATAACATTTTATATTATTATTATTATTATTATTATTATTATTATTATTATTTCATGGGTTTATAAAAGTGTTTCTGGGTATAGTAACAAGTTTGGAAGATGGATTATTTTTGCACTCTCTCATTAATATCCTTGTATTATTTTTTTCATTAAAAGAGTACACATTTAAGCATTTTAATTCTCAACTCAAATAATCAAGTGACAACAGGCTCTGTGATTTTGCCAACAAACACAGAGCAGAACTGATTTGCAGGATGAAACAGCATTCACTAAAAAAAATCAAATGTCGCAATTAAACATCCATTCTTGGACTTCATTCATTTGTTCATTATGAATCTTAACAGCTGTTAGATTAGATATGGTAAATCTCATTTTGATGTTTCAAGAGCGTGAGAGTTTAAATTTATTGTAAGTCATAATAACATAATGTCCCTAATGCAGGTCCAAAACTGATGGCAAACTGTGCTTCGGGCAGTCCCAGGTGCAAAGATACAATCAGACCTGCATAGACAAATAGATTTAGAGAATTCCAGCCTGTCAAATGCATCATAATGTGCTGTTAGCTGCAAGCAAGGAGCAGGAGTGTGTGCCACCCACTGCATGCTTCAATAACACACAGAGCGGTGTGTGTGTGTGTTCTCAAAGTCCATCATAGTGAATACAATGAAGATTCATTGAAGAATCTGCATGCATCATTACACTGAGGAGAGTCAACACAGAGAACCAAAGAACATAATGTGCATTATTTAAACTTAAAAACTGTTAATCATTGTGATATTCATTATATTGCCTGCTACATAAACATGGAGAAAAAAATTATACTGTAATGAAAACAGCACAAAATAATTAAAGTAATAGCTCAACCAAAAATGAAAATGCTGTCATCATGACCGATCTGTCTTCATGGATAAAAAAAGTAGTCCATATCACTAAACAACAGTCTCAATTCATTAATGATTTTAAGCAATACTTGTTGAAAATGTATATTAATTCTAATATCATAGTATGTGAAGCCCACATAATTCTGTTGATACAAATAAATAAATAAATAAATAAAATTAATTAATTAATTAAAAAAATTCTTGAAGGCTGAAATGCCTCAACATTTATTAAGCTCCACATTGATTTTATCTTAAATTGATGGCAATAATTTAGATTTCCTTCTGTTTCTCACACAAGGCAATCATAAGTTTAAGAAGACTTCCAATATATTGCATAAGTTACTAAATGTAACACTATAATGTTGCTTTTTTTGTTGTTGTTTGAGCTCTACAGTCCCTGTTCACTGCAAAAAATCAGTTGCTGCCTCACATTTTTAAGGTGAATCAAAGTGGCTATACAAGTTAAATTACACTAAACTGACTTAAAAAAATGAGTTGAATCTTATGTAACTTAAAAAATGAAGTTGAAATTGGTTAACTTATCTTGACTTAAAAACATGTTGCTGTGACGTATTATCCATACATATATATATATATATATATATATATATATATATATATATATATATACATATATATATTTTTTTTTTTTTTTTTTTTTTTTTTTTTTTACAGTGTTGTTATCCACTTGCACTGTATAGGGGGAAAGCAGCTCAGAAGTTCTTCAAAACATCTTATGGAAATAAAAATCATATTGGTTTGGATCAACATGAGAATGAGTACATGTTGAGAGAATTTGTATTTGGACAACTGTTATTATAAAACAGCGAGAGTCTCAAAACGTTCATAATTTCAGATTTGCTCATGCAGGTTTCTGTACTATAAAGCTTTCTAGATACAGTGATAAGCCTTCATCATTTACAGTGGAAATCACTCCATGTCCTTCAGAGAGTTCAAAATCAGACCTTTTTAAAAAAAAAATTCTAAAAGCCCAGTAAGTGTAAAACATACAGTTGCATCTCAATACATTAGAATGTCGTGGAAAAGTTCATTTATTTCAGTAATTCAACTCAAATTGTGAAACTCGTGTATTAAATAAATTCAATGCATACAGACTGAAGTAGTTTAAGTATTTGGTTATTTTAATTGTGATGATTTTGGCTCACATTTAACAAAAACCACTATCTCAACAAATTAGAATATGGTGACATGTCAATCAGTTAATCAACTCAAAACACCTGCAAAGGTTTCCCGAGCCTTCAAAATGGTCTCTCAGTTTGGTTCACTAGGCTACACAATCATGGGGAAGACTGCTGATCTGACAGTTGTCCAGAAGACAATCATTGACACCCTTCACAAGGAGGGTAAGCCACAAACATTCATTGCCAAAAAGCTGGCTGTTCACAGAGTGCTGTATCCAAGCATGTTAACAGAAAGTTGAGTGGAAGGAAAAAGTGTGGAAGAAAAAGATGCACAACCAACCGAGAGAACCACAGCCTTATGAGGATTGTCAAGCAAAATCGATTCAAGAATTTGGGTGAACTTCACAAGGAATGGACTGAGGCTGGGGTCAAGGCATCAAGAGCCACCACACACAGACGTGTCAAGGAATTTGGCTACAGTTGTCGTATTCCTCTTGTTAAGCCACTCCTGAACCACAGACAACGTCAGAGGCGTCTTACCTGGGCTAAGGAGAAGAAGAACTGGACTGTTGCCCAGTGGTCCAAAGTCCTCTTTTCAGATGAGAGCAAGTTTTGTATTTCATTTGGAAACCAAGGTCCTAGAGTCTGGAGGAAGGGTGGAGAAGCTCATAGCCCAAGTTGCTTGAAGTCCAGTGTTAAGTTTCCACAGTCTGTGATGATTTGGGGTGCAATGTCATCTGCTGGTGTTGGTCCATTGTGTTTTTTTGAAAACCAAAGTCTCTGCACCCGTTTACCAAGAAATTTTGGAGCACTTCATGCTTCCTTCTGCTGACCACCTTTTTAAAGATGCTGATTTCATTTTCCAGCAGGATTTGGCACCTGCCCACACTGCCAAAAGAACCAAAAGTTGGTTAAATGACCATGGTGTTGGTGTGCTTGACTGGCCAGCAAACTCACCAGACCTGAACCCCATAGAGAATCTATGGGGTATTGTCAAGAGGAAAATGAGAAACAAGAGACCAAAAAAATGCAGATGAGCTGAAGGCCACTGTCAAAGAAACCTGGGCTTCCATACCACCTCAGCAGTGCCACAAACTGATCACCTCCATGCCACGCCGAATTGAGGCAGTAATTAAAGCAAAAGGAGCCCCTACCAAGTATTGAGTACATATACAGTAAATGAACACTTTGCAGAAGGCCAACAATTCACTAAAAATGTTTTTTTTATTATTTATTTTTTATTATTTATTTTTTTTTTTATTGGTCTTATGAAGTAATTGGTGGGTTTTTGTTAAATGTGAGCCAAAATCATCACAATTAAAAGAACCAAAGACTTAAACTACTTCATTCTGTGTGCAATGAATTTATTTAATACACGAGTTTCACAATTTGAGTTGAATTACTGAAATAAATTAAGTTTTCCAGGACATTCTAATTTATTGAGATGAACCTGTATAGCTCAGGTAGGGGCGTCGCTAGTGGGGGGAAAAGGGTGACAGAGTGCATAGGGCCCAGAGGTCTGGGGGGCCCGCGATCGCCTACTGGCCATCGAGAACACCGGGACATTCTATTTTAATAGTGGGGCGATCGCCGAAACTAAGGAGACCTCCCCGATATTAGGCGCTGTTTTTAAATTACAGCGCATGCGAAACCGCATAAAGCAAATAGGCTAGTCTAAATGCGCGAAGCAGCGCTACCCAATGCATCCGCCAGCCGCGCGTCAAAGAGCGGATCAGTCTCCCGAACAGCGCTGAAGAACGTGCGCCGCGCTTCTGCCACGATTCATAAGAGATAAACAGCGCGAGTAGCTTGATCCATTCAGATGTGACACAGAATTGTTATACAGTCGTGTCGTGTGATATGAGAACATTAAAGGTGTTATAGTGATGCTGGCTAAAAACAATGATGTATATTGGAAAACGCCAGGCTTGTCAGTTCAGCACCATAGTAATTTAACTTGAAGTTAACACTGTACAAATAGCCTATGTATTGGCAGAAATGTATTTTTTATAAATGTTACTGTTATTACGTATTGGGGAATATGCTATTTTAATTTCATAGAAGCTGTTTTGTAGTTTCTTCAGTTTTTTTATATATTTTTTTATTTTTATTTTTTTTTTAAACTACAATTTTTATAGTTTATTATTACTTATTTATTTTAAAGTCCATATAACCATGGTAATGAGGACCATGTTTTACTTCTTGTGACCGTCCTACTAATACTAGTCAGTTAAACTCTGGATACTTTTTTTCCTTTTAGATATTTAGTTCTAATGAATTTTAATTGAAGTAAAATGTTAATTCAATAAGGGCCTGATTAAAGATAAATATCAGTGTCTTATATAAACTAGGTGCTTCTTACAAATAATAAAGTTCTTAAAGGGAGATTCACCCAAAAATGAAAATTGTCATCATTTACTCAACATCATGTCATTCCAAATCTGTAGGAATTTCTTTCTTCTGTGGAACATAATTTGAGAAATTCAAGATTTTTTTTTTTTTTTTTTCTGTCCATACAGTAGAAATCAAGGGTAACCAAAATGGTTTGGTAACATTCTACAAAATCTTCTTTTGTGTTCAACAGAAGAAAGTCACTTGGAACAACATGAGGGTGAGGAAACGACAGAATTTATAAGCAGTAACTTTCCAGCAGTCTAGCTCAAAATCAATGCTTTACTGTCATTATTAAGTTTGTTGTATTTGTCGCGAATTCAGTAGTATCTACCGTTTCTGTCCCCCCCCCACACACACACACACTAAATGTGATGTGATTTTGAGGGGGCCCCATAGCAAATTCAGTGCACAGGGCCCAGAATTCCTAGTGACGGCCCTGAGCTCAGGGTTGATGGTATTAAACTGGGCAGTTAAACTGAAGTCTGCCTCAGTGAACTGCACGAGTACAGAAGCTCTCCAGTGACATCAAACGTTTCAAATGGGTTAAAAACCTTCAACCATTAAATTCCCCCCAGGAGACAGAAGGAGTCAGGCAGACTAATGCATGCTGGTTAGAGCGTAATGAACTGAGCTGGTCAGGATGAGTTGACTCTCTGGGAGAGACTTTATTAATAGCCATGTTAACCTCTCGTTAAGACGCACCATCTGATTATCCTGATACCCAGTCGTCTTGCTGTACGTGCCTACATAGGCAGCTTCACTGAAACAGAACCTGATTTGGAACACTCTACACTCTATGCATCAAACTAGTTTGCTATTCGCGTGCTGCTAAGTTAATGCAATGATAAATGTTGAGTAAAATTGTCTGCTTTCATTTAGTCCCAACTGTTTTGAACAATAAATGTTGACACGGAGCATGTCGCAATGCATAATGGGATTGCTTTCATATATAGGCCTAAGTGTGATGGTATTTCTACCTTTTGAAGCAGGTTTTGCAGCACGTCTGCACCTATGATGCCTTCAAATTTTACCTACAGAGAGAAATCACACTGCATTGTGGGATTGCCTTTTCCATACATGCAATGCTGATTTATTTATTTACTTATTTATTTATTTTTGTAAAGGCTGGCTGTGTCAGTAACTCTCTAGACTGTAGGCAGCCAGGGCTCTGGCTATTCATAGCCACGTTAGGAATACAAAGCTATGGGATGCAACTGTGCGTTACAGCATCATTCCAGGGCAACATGTAGCTGGGAGTGCTTGGTCTGTTAGTAGCCGTATAAGAGTAAACTATGGGAGATACATGTAAATGAAGTTGCACAGAACTTAATGCATTTTGTTTTAGACATCTGAGAATCTTCTCTTTTCTTGGCTCAAAGTCTAAAAATAAGTTTGTGTATTTGTAGTCTGGGAATCCACAGGAGTTGTTATAAAGTATACATTCCCTAAATCTGGATCTGTGATCGGCTGATCGCTGATGGTTACAGTGTGTGAGCAGTGATTCATATGATTAATTGGGAACATTTCCCAGTTCAGTGGTCAAAATATCACTGAAATCTCACTTGTTATTATATATGAATTAAAAAATTATTAATGAATTAATTTAAAAAAAAAATGGGGACACATATTTTTCTGTCTTTTTTTACTGTTATTATTATGAATAATTATTATGAAATTATATCAAACTGACCATAATTCTCCAAAACCACACTATGAAAAATAGTGAATAGTAACCATTAACATTTCCTAATTGTATGTAATATTTTAATTTCATGTGGTGTATGTGTGAATTACTTCATAATATCTGTACTTTCAGGAAGGTTTAAGATAGAGAGCAAACATTCCCACTCCATTTTCAGGTTTTCACATTTTCAGATCTCGTTATGTCGTACATATGAACAGATGAGCGTGAGGATTCATTCAGTGAAGCAGGTCACGTCATCTCAACATGGTGAAAAAACTATAGAAAACACTTTATAGAAAAGTATGAGTACAGTCTTCATCTCATGTGAGTGCACCATTCAGATGACTCTTCACAAGTTTATTTTTTAATGTGTAAACATTACAATCAGTACCAAATTACTTTTGCTTCCGTCTCTCCCATTTCAGCGTCTCCTCTGGACGTCTCATTGCATCAGAATGTTCATCTGTGATGCATTGTGGGATAGAGGGACGAGAGCGTCTGGACGAGCAGAAATCAGCCCGCTGAAATCCTTTATCTGTCCCTCAGCTGACCTTCCTGTCTCCCCTTCCCAAGTCCTGTCAGTCCAGCCGTGGCTCTGACAGTCTATCTAAAACACCAGGAGCTCATCTGCATCAAACACACAAACAATTCACACATACATATATATGCAGATACACACGCATGTGCAGGGGTCCTTCATGAAATAGAGCTCAGGCTGCTTCAGATGGGCTTGACATTGAGTGCTGGAGACGCTGCATTCACACACACACACACACACCTATACCCGTTTGTCGGGCTAGAGGGACAATTTTTGACATTTATCACAAATCAGACTGGGCACAGGGTTGTGGGGACACCGGGTTCCAGTGGTGCTAGAGCTACAAAAAACATATCAAAAATCATGAAAAAAATCAGCGAACCTATACACGACTTAAAATTAAAAGATTTTCTTTGCACAACTGAGATATAAAAAAAGGCTCTTTTTCAGACTTTCTGGTGGTTTGTAAAGACTTTTCTGTAACACGGTCTATAAGGACAGTGTGGTGTACAAGGTCAGTGATGTCATCATACATATACACCAAGTATAACCTGCTTTGAAAGGACACATGGTGTGTAAGGCCAGTTCACCATACACACACACACCGAGTATAACCTGCTTTGAAAGGACACATGGTGCGTAAGGCCAGTTCACCATACACACACACACACCGAGTATAACCTGCTTTGAAAGGACACATGGTGCGTAAGGCCAGTTCACCATACACACACACCGAGTATAACCTGCTTTGAAAGGACACAAGGTGCGTAAGGCCAGTTCACCATACTCACACACCGAGTATAACCTGCTTTGAAAGGACACAAGGTGCGTAAGGCCAGTTCACCATACTCACACACCGAGTATAACCTGCTTTGAAAGGACACAAGGTGCGTAAGGCCAGTTCACCATACTCACACACCGAGTATAACCTGCTTTGAAAGGACACAAGGTCTGTAAGGCCAGTTCACCATACACACACACCGAGTATAACCTGCTTTGAAAGGACACAAGGTCTGTAAGGCCAGTTCACCATACACACACACCGAGTATAACCTGCTTTGAAAGGACACATGGATTATAAGACCAAAGTGACTGAGGCATACCATTATAATAATATGGAATATATTAAGAGGTCATTTTTGTTTTCTCTGTTGACCTCTGTTGTGCATTACAATTTGGCACACAAGTTGTAAATAACTCATCACATCGGGACATACTTTGCAGATAAATGTACATAAGGAGGACAATCACTCCATTCTACATTTCTTCCTCTAGAAAACATCAGCACCTCCAATCAAATTCTGTCAAGCTGTAAAAGTTTACAGAAAACACCACAGCTCTTATCTGATAGGATCTACTAACAGGTGGGCCAAGTGTCATTAAAACAACTAGGAGCATAACACAAAAACAGTGCTTGCATCCACTAGGACGAACTCAACCCCACCAGCACATGTATTATGGAGTTTTTCCATGTCCTGAACCAACTGCCAACCTGCAATCATGTTTCACAACCACACTGCGATCTGCATGTCCAGGGTCTGCCATTGCCCACTGCACCGGATCGTACATGACCTGAGAAAAGAGCCTTTTCAGAGTAACTATTGTTCCAATTGATTGAACATCATCACTGGTCAAAATGTTTAACAATAAAAGCATTACAGAGAAAGAAGTTTAATCACTTCTCTCACTTTCTGATCAAACACGATACATTTTACTGGTCCATAGCCCATAAAATCTACCTTTAGAAGTGACCTGGACTTTTAACATCAACAACATGCATAAATGAATCTCATTTCTCCAAATATAACTAACTACACTTGCTCCTTACCAACCCACTCTTCAAAAACATGTTTATCTACTTTGGGATATTGTCACAAATTACATAAAGTGAAGGTATATGTTAAAACCTATTTAAAAAGGATCTCTATCAGAGTTCATCGGCTTTACTAGCAATTTTTATAGTAAGGGTTTATAGAATGCAACAAGAACATAAAAAGCAGCAACATATAAAGGAGAACGAAGCCTAAATAGGCTAATAAGTAACTTGAAGGCCTACATGCTTTAATGTCTTGACTGAAAAGTTTTAAAAGAAAATGCACTCACCCACTCCCCTTCAACCAGTCCTGTTTGTAGAGCATAGGTTTATAGTCTCAATACAATGAAACAACCTCAATTCTCTCAGACAACCTAATCACATTATTATAATTCTGTCAGGACCACTATCGTCAAAGATGATTGATTATTAGCATATAGTTTGGATTGGCGGTATGGTTCTGTTCTGGGCAAGGACTCCCTGTGCATCCATGCAGCCTAGCATGGATAAGAGCAGGGAGAGCAGCAATAACCCCCTAAGGGTAAACAGAACAGAACCAACATAATGTATTGCAGATATAATTAATGTTGGTATTAAATGTACAAAATAATTCAGGAATTTAGTCTGATTCAAGGGGAATTAGAATACCAAATCCTGACTGTACAAGAGGAGGAGCTGGGGATGGAGGAGGGTAAATGAGCTCTGGAGAATGCGATAGAAGCTGATAATACTGAGGAGCTGTATGTATGTATGCTGTGATAGACGTCGTATTCCTATAGGTAGACGTGATCAGCTGACAGTCAGCTGATGCAAGCTTGACTAACGTTACCTGCCAGAACTGATGCTATACGCTTGATTTATGCTTGCTCTTTTGTTGTTTTGTGGAGATTGCGAATAGGATCGCAACTTGCTGAGGTCTCACCAAGTATATTTAGCTCATTAGTTGATTTCATTATGTTTGACTACTAAACTTAACTCATCTGCATTTAAGCTAAAAATGTTGAAAATAATAATCTAGGTTTGTCATTAACACACAACACAAGATCTGTTGAATTCCTGAACTATATTTGATTTAGTCACCTCAAGAATCAATTCCTTAAAGGACAGCATTGTAAAAATTAATAAAGGAAAATAAAAGTGAATCCTGACATTAAAAGGCCCAGGCTAACCACATAGCAAAACAAACAAAACACTGCCTGTGAGCAAAATAAATGAAGTTACCTAAACCACTTCTGAACACAGGACATCAACTTTTAAAACGTGCCTAGAAAGGTAAAGGCTCAGGCTGTCCAAAAGTGCATTTAGTGTTTAGCATTTGAACGCCTTTTAAAGGCCAAGCCTCTGTTGCGTACAAAATCTCTAATGTTTTGAATGGATCTTGTCTCCAAGATAGGTTGTTCCTTTTCCTTGCACTTCAGGCACTGCTCACTGGTGACAGTGACACCGTTTTCAATAAAAGGCCTCATATGTTTCATCACAGCTTGTATCTCCTCCTCAGACCATGGTCTCTTCACACACCGCCTTGATGAAACACGGAAACCTGAACAATTAAAAAAAAGATTAGAAGATTAAAAAAGATCAAAGATCCTGTGAGATGTACTTGCAGGTAGGGATGTTGCTGTTCAAAATTGCCAAACAAGCTGGAACTTGTGTAGACAAAATGTGTGTGATGATAAATTGACTTTAGATCTGCTAAAAATCAAGTTTGATTGTTTTCATTAACATGACATTTCATTACACTGCTTGTTAAAACAAAATATATCCAGCTTCTTTATATGCTTTATATGTCTAACCAAACATAATGTAAGTGTTGACTGCACATTAGCAAGTGTGCCTAGTGATGGACATGGCACTGCATTTAAATAATACCTTGCGTAACCGAGTCAGGGAGATGAGGTGAACCAGAAGTTACACAGGCAGCGTTCCCCTGGTCATCTAAAAAAAATATTGCACAGTATAAATGTATGGGCTTAAAGAGCCTGTGCCTACCAATCAAACACCATGGACATTGAGGGGATACATGTAAAACTGCAGACAGCCAATTCTATATAATAACTATACTCATGGCAAAGTTGTTGAAGCGGATGAAGTCAGGAGAGCATGAATATGTGCAACAATACCTTGAGTGATAATTTTACTAGGAAATGATGTAGATTTTACACAGGCCAAGTCTTCCCTGTTGTTTTAAAATGATCATGCAAACTACTGAACACATCAAAATACTAGCCACAAAGCATATGCGTCACAATTAGGGATGGAACAATTACCGGTTTCACAATAAACCACGGTAAAATGTAATGAAGTTTAGTAATATTGTTTAAAATTTAATTATTAAAACAGTGTTTGATTATCACGATTTTGAAAACTTGCAGTAAATCCTATCCAGCCAGCATCGGTCTGATGCAGACGTAGCGCGCAACGTTGTTTTTTGAATGAGAAGAAATGGCAGAAGGCAGTGACAGCGCCGGGAGATTTCAGCCTTCTAAAAGGACCAAATCTGAGGTGTGGTCATATTTTGGCTTTTACAAAAGTCCTGAGGGAAACTTAATAGAGTATGATCACCCTGTCTGCAGAACATGCAAGAAGAAAGTCGCTGCTATAGGGGCAAACACTTCAAATCTGCAAACGCAAGGCAAGTGGACTTTGACCTCAATACTAAAACTACATCTGGGAAATAATAACGTGAAGCTTCCATGAAGAAAAGTTCGCAGCAAGTGGCTTTGAGCCAAAGACGAACTAACAAGTTCAGACAAGACTAGGGTGACATTTAAGGGATAATAATGTATATTCATTGTGCACTTATTACACAGATTTTCTTTACCACATAAATAATTACAGGGACATATTGAATTGAGATTAATGTTTTAAATCTAACCTGCTTATAAATCCATTTTGTACAGTGTACAAAACAATCGTCCAGACAAGATGATCACAAGTTATAGTAATAACTATAGTAGTATTAATAGTAAAGTCTGATTTCATTTTCAATACAATGAAAAACAGAGACGCAAGTGGCATTAATGAAATGAGAGAGCGTGTCCGTTGTGATACGTGGATGTGCGCTGTTATAATGCGTTATTGCGCATTTCACTGGATATTCAACAATGTTTTTATCTGCCTGCATTGACACCATTGTATGCGAACAGGACTGTGCTGGACAATGACGTCACTGTTTTTATTTTTACAGTGCTGATATATAGATAAATTAACTAATTATTGATTTTTTACAACCGAACAAATCAATACTGAATTTACTTAAGCTGGACAAAATTATTCACCAGTTATCACTGTAAAGATGCTTTGACAATCTGCATTGTAAAAAGTGCTATATAAATAAAGGTGACTTGACTATTGACGACGGTCATTATAAGGAAGGAAATGCCACAGAATAGAATCTTGCTAAAAAAAAGTCACTCTAGTGAACTCTCTTCAAAGTGAACTCTAGTCACAATGAAGAGAGATGACAAAAAGTTAAGCTTCTAACAAAGTTTCTAACCATCGTACTACTGGAAAATTCCTGACTAAAATATTTTTAATATTCTCTAATGAACCTACAGATCCCAGCTCATTACATGAGATATGTTGGGCAAACTTTGGGTCCATCATTGAGATTATACCTTGAGCTGCAGTATCGGAGAGGTGAGGCGATCCAAAAGTCACAGAAGCCAACATTTCATCATTGTCTAAAAACAAAACAAGACAAAACCCCCCCCAATGGTATCAACTACACAGCAAGGAGGGTAGGCAATAAAAAGTTCATACATGTTTGAAATAACAGTAGGCTGTTATCTAAATATATAAAAAAAGCCTATTTTAAATATTTCACCAATACAACTGCAAAATCCACAACACAGAATACAACAATTTCAGTAGCCTTGGGAGCCAATTTTAACAGTACCTTGCAATGTGGAAACATTAGGGAGTTGCTGTGATCCGGTATCCATATCGTCTATGTCATCTATTAAATGATATTGTAAAAATGTTATTACACCAATCATATACACATACACCAAGTAGATTTAACAACATGTAAATGATGCATACCACCAATTTCGTCCAGAGATTTTCCTTGAATATCCTTCACACTTCCCTTCTCCATAGCCATAAGCAGCTTTGAGATCTTAGCCAGCTGAATTGTTGATTGGGGCAGTCGATAGTACTCCCTATGCACCCTAATGTCATGGCCGAGAAAATCGGCCAGCTGGTCCAGTTCATTATCTTTCAAGTTCATGACTTGGCTTATTGTGGCGATCTGTTTGCGAAGGTTAGTTGATCTGAGGTTTTGAGGATCTTCGGCTCCACAAGCATCTGCAAATTGACCAAACTGCCCTCTGTAGTGACCATCACTACAAGGAATAGCAAAGAGGTAATTGTTGTTTTCAGTTACTCCACACTCTTTCCTCTTACTAATGAGGAGTGACAGGTTAGCAGTCATATCAGGAGTCAGGATCACAGCAACCTTTCGTCCTTTTTTCCCCCTCAGTTCCACTCTGGCGAATTGTTTGCAAAGTCTCTTCTCAACTTCTGTAAGCCCAGTGCTTATGTCATCGTTTAGTTGGGACATGTCCCGATCTTCAAAATTTTTTACAGTCATCCGTGCCACTTCACCTTCCCTCCTCCTATTAAACAAAATAACTTGACAGAGGGTCACCTTTGCTAGTGCTGCATAAGTGCCTGCTGTTGGGTTATCGGCTAGTTTCTCCTTAGTCAATTCCACTTGCTGACCAAGATATAACTGTAGCTTCTGAACGTCTTTGGCCAGCGGAAGCCTGGTGCTCTTGTTGTATTTTGCCTCACTCAGGTTTGATAAGGCAGAATGGGAAACTAATTCAGACCACTTTGTTTCATGAAGTGTATGAAACCTCCTGATGGAATCGATCACCTCTTGGTCCTCTTCCATGAGAGCACGACACATAATGAGGTCACTTATCTTTCTGAGAGAATGCCCAATTTTCAGGGCCAAACTTGGGGCTTTGAATGTGCTGTTTCCGTGATCAAAACCTGAAACTCTCTTGACAGCACTAGTAAGAATAAAGAAGTTGCCTGGTTTTATTGCCTCTTCCATGTTATGGATTTTTGTTGTGTGGCGCAAAGTCACAAGTAATCTCCCAAGTTCCCTTACTTTCTGTCTTATATACTCATGCTTTGATCTGTCACTCCCATGCTTATTAAAGAGGGACTGGGCAAACTGCATGAGATAATGATCATTCCTTATTGCAGTGGACACGTCATCCTTGTGCATTTTGCCCAGCACTGACCAAAGTTCACTTGAAATTGGCTGGGACATTGTGGATTGAGCAGATGCTATACCAAAGACTCTCTCTCTCAACTCAGGTCCCTCTTCAACATTATTCTCTGGTCTTAGAGCACATCTTTTCATATGTCGAGAAAGTTCTTTTCTGGATAACATACCCTTACAGTACAAGCAGTAATCATACGTCTCAGGGCTGCTGCTCTGTTTGGAACTCCTTTTCACTTTAAGACAGCCTGATCCTGTGGTTTTAACAATTGAGTTGTGCTTGAAGTTGCCAAGGTTTCGGAATTTCTCAAGAAGAACCTTTCTGTTCTTTGATGATTTGGGGAACTGGAGTGCCTGTGCGATTTCAGCATTTTCATTTACATGCCTCTCGAGATGACGTGCAAATTTTGTTTGAGGTTGTCCACATACAAAACAATAATTGACTTGGCTTTTAAGGAATTTTGCTGATTTGGTTGGGGATTTACTTTGGCCAAGAATATCCACGGTACCCTTTTCGTTACACGCATCTTTTGTTTTCTGCTGGTATGACTCTGAGCTTTCTGGTTCTGGTTCGGGGTCACTTTGGAGATCACCAGTAGTTTCTAGATCCATCAGGATATTCTTACAGTTGTCCTGTATATCTATGGTCTGTTCTTGTTCACCAAAAGTAACGCCTAAATCAGGCATATTAGTGGTATGGGACTTTTTGGATGGTTCAGGCAACTCACTCAACTCTGTCCCTGAGCTTTCTGAATCCGATACAGACTCTGGGATGTACTCGTCATCAGATGAGACATCATCCTGTAAAGTACATTAAATTAAATTAATTAATTAATTAAATACAGCATACCTTAAATAACAGAAATACACATGGGAAGGATGGATGTCAAAAACAAACTGCTAAGAGCCATCATATTGATATTAAGCATATTATACTTCAATGTACACTTACATCTGATATATCCCAGTCTTCTGAGGATTTCTGGAGACAGATTTTATGCCACACACCACAGCATTCTTCACAGACAAAATTAAGCAAACCACAGCATTAGACTACAATTGATCAGTTTCTCATGCTGACCAATTACATACTCATTTTCTTATTAAATACAAACAGCTTCACACTTATGAAACATACAAAATCAAGAAATGCAAGGGTTCAGTACAAATGCACAGTTTGAGTGATGGCTAACATTTTCCATTTAGACAAATGTACACAGGTTTCGACCATTAAGGTAGAATTCACTGGAGTGGCAGAGCGTTTACATTACCCATTCAAAGTTAAAGATAAAAAAGTATGTAGTGATCCCACACATCACACATTAAATTCACTAACGCCACTAAACATAAGCATAAAGTGAACTGAAAGCTAAAGCATAAAGTGAGTTCAGAATGAAAAGCAGAATTTTTTGAAAAATGACTGTTCAAATGGTGCATTCTGATGGGATTTCCAGACTAGGGCTGCAACTAATGATTATTTTGATAATCGATTAGTTGGCCGATTATTTATTTATTTATTTATTTTCCGATTAATCGATTAAAAACTAATTTTTTTTTTTTTTTTTGGCAAAAAAAAAAATAAAATACTTCCACATTCTGCACAATGTCCTTCAAACAAATGTGCCAACTGAATGCTATGAAAACATACAGTGCTTAATTTATTAGACCACCTGTCATAAAAAGAGAGAAAAATATTTTAGGAATCTGTCAAAGAATTGTTTAAATCTAAAAATGTTATTGTCACTTATTTGGCAAATAACAAACTGAAAAAACTAAATTGTATTTATTCACATATTAAAAAAAAATGGCCTCCTGCCTTTCATAACAGCATGCATTCTTGCTGGCATTGTTTAGCTACTTTTTTGACTAATTGTGTATCTGAAAAAATCTTTCATAGATCTTTCATTCTTTCATTACAGCAATAATTACATTATAGAAATAGCCTACTGTTACTAAAGAGCTTACACATATTGGAGGACTAACCAATATAGACAGCTAAAAAATGATTTTAGTAAACACCAGTACTGTTAGTTTAGAGTAGCAGTGCCACAAACCTTACATAATTTGTTATAAACCTTTAGTAAATATGTTGAGCACTGTAGCCTATTTAAATCTCTTCATCAAAAATTAAGATATAACTAAGATAATAAAGACGAATAAAAACACAAACTCAGTGTTAACCAACAGGTAAGAGTAATGTTCTGCAGGAACACGTGTTCACTTTGATCACAGTCACGTTTACTGTAATTTCTTTATCCTGTAAAAGGCGGCTATGAAGTATCTGATATTTATATTCAGACAACTATACGCGGTTATCCCTTTACAGTTCCTACTCTCATAAAATACGTGCACTACGTGTTGACTTTTAAACCTTAATTTAACGTTCAACACATTTCAGCACAATGAATGTTTTTGCGCTGAATATTAATCGCTCTCTGATGCGCGTTCACGCGCTCGCGTTCATTCAGGAAAGATTTAAACAACACAGACAGTCAGGACGCAACTTTATGCAAAAATGGAAATGCTCGCATGAATTTGTGACATTTACAGATAAGGATATGACCGTAAACAGTTTTTGCGCTGACGCACACGCATCTGTCAAAGCGCCTGACAGAAGCAAGCCATTACGCTAATGCATTAACTTAAAGCTTAAAATAAAGAATTCTCTTGTTTTGTGCAGCTTGGATCACGTACTTCTCCCGCAGCATCTCATTCTGTTTCCTCCACTATTTTTAGATGCATTTTGGCCATAGAAATGCATTATTCAGTGCTGTAATTTAGATACGACTGGCTGAAGTTGGACATGCACTGTGGGCAGACCCGACTAATCGATAATGAGAATCGTTGTCAATGATTTTCATTATCGATAATAATCGATTTTATCGATTAGTTGTTGCAGCCCTATTCCAGACAGATACAAACCGATTTAAACTTACAAATATGATATATGGCATCGTCCTAACAATCAAGAGATTTGAGATTCTGATTATAAAACATTGTTATTGTAAAAACAGACTCATTAGTAGCCTGACCTGACCAAACACATTCTTTTTTTAATGTGTAATATGCAAGGTGTGAGGCCATATAGGCTACATTTCAGAATGCATCCTTGGCCCAAAGACTTCTGGCAGAATGGTCTAATGTGGAACAGAAATGCTGAAATGTTTATCCTACATTAATTAATAAGGCTTGTGAGAATAAAAGAAATTCTTCCAAAAAGTAATTGGAAATGTGTGGAGACACCTTCAAGCATTTGGATTGCCAATTGCTTGGTGGATCTATTGAATTAGGTCTGGATTTATTAGGCCTAAAGATTTTGTTCATCATGACTTTTATATACAGTATATTTATCATCTCAATTAGCCAAACTAAATTCGAAGTCCACTCGAAAAGCCCACTCAATCTATTATCAACTCAGATGCGTAAAGATAGGCCCAGTGACTTATTGGAAGGCACAAAGTAAAAAAAAAAAAGTTAGAAAAAAAAAACAAAAACACTTGGAAATGCTTATTGGACAGACACTTATTGGACAGACACTTTGAGTACATAGACATTCTAAGAAATTTGCAAGTTTGATGCAATGTTTGCTCGAAGGGTTTAACATCATCTTCCAAGTTTGTGAGCGTATGCGTAATTACAGAATGACTTCAGCAATGACCTGAGCACACCACGGACTTGAGGGCATTTTGCTTGTGTTGATACTCACTTAGACATAATGAAACGTTTGTGCATTATGCTTTTCAGCCAAGCTAATCTTTAAAAATACTAATGGAGCAGCACAAACATTGCCCTATATTCACATAGCGGATCAAACCAAGAACTGCGGTTTTTGCATTGGTAACGTCGCAAATATGAGCTTGTTGAAATTAGTCTATACAACAATTCAAACAGTGGCGTTTCGCTTATTGTGCACTTGGGTTAACATTGCAAATGAATAAAGTCCATGAAAGACGCATTTAGCCGAGCTGCAGCGAACCGAATGAAAGAGCGAAACATTTGCGAGGATTTAAGGTTGTAGCCTAACTTAGGGCTAAGTCTAATCAACAAAGAGCAATAGGACAATATAGATAGCCTAATAATATAAATGATAATAGCAAAGGAATTAAGGACTTGTTCAACATCCAAAGGCGAATGTCTCCAGGGATAGGGAAACCCTGCGTGATAGATTTGTGATACGGCTTCTCCGACTCGCCGACCCCCCTCCCCACCCCAAAATAAAAAATAAAAAAAATCCTTCGCTTCACGTCAATGGCCTATTTTGATTCCAAAATGGTAAATTTTTCCAAAAGGCGACTAGTTTGCAGTATGCTCTCTGTTCTCTGCCATATGCCTCAGCTTGCAAACTCACTTGCGTGATATGTCATAGTATCTGCCACTACAGTGTTTTTCACCGCAATGGTTTGAACTGATAAAACATTCAAGCAACATGTTTTTATGCTTTATAGGTGTGAGTCTGGAACTGATCCATGGCATGAAATTAAACTACTTATGGTATACTGAGAAATGCATTAATTAAAAGAAGATGAATAACACACTTACGTTTGCATCTTACACCGTGCCATCTGATAGAGGTCAAAGGTGAATTGCATATCCAGCATTTGTCAATTCTCACCAATTCAAAAACCAGCTTATGGATTGTACACTGTGAAAAAAAAAAAAAAAAATTCAAAACATGAAATAAAACACCTTTACACACACAAATTATATCATGAATTAAAAAAAAAAAAAACATTTGGCTGTTTTACTTTCACACAACCTTTTCTACAAATCCTTCAGGAGAGATGAAAAGGGGGAAAGAAGTTACTTTTGAGATATAATAGCGAAGCATATCTATTCAATTCCTGTGACTTATGTTAAGATTGGCTAACTGTTGGGGCGTCACTCATCACACACACAAGAGAAAGATATGCTTTACTTGGAACTCTTGTGACGATGGCAATTCCTCTAAATAATGAAGTAAACCTTCATCTGGCATTTAAAAAAAAACACAACACATCTAGTTTCTGAACCTGTATCCAAAGCCAAACTTAGATTTACCCTGCTTAACTTCTATTATCTGTTAAAAAAAAAAAAAATGCCAACAGGGATCTCTACCAATCAAAGGCTTTGCTTAACACTAAAAGTCCAAGGTCCAGGGTAAATCAACCTATAGCCCTGTTGTTTGAAGACAGCAAGTGCTGTAGGTAGGAAGAATGAGAATTTTCTACAATACAGACCACTAGCGAAACAGCGAGTAACTAACTGATAGGGGCAAGGAAACTGATTATTCTCTTCTTCCTAGCCACAGCACTACATAACCTCTAACTGCAAGGAAATAGGTTGATTAACCCTAATCTATTTAAGTAAAGCAAAAGTAAAAACAATTCTAAGAAACTAAAGTAATTTTGTGAAAAAAAAGGTAAAGATCTGTACACGTGTGTGTGACACAGACAAACTCAAGGTATGCAAGGACACTGTCCTTTGGACTTGTAATGACATCCATGCTCAAACCCTGAGTCTTCCACTGTTGAACTCCCAGTGTGTGGCACACTCAGAAAAACACGTGTTGGGGGGACACCGTGGTTAGAAAAGACCATCCATACTGAATAGAGGACATTTCCACCGCAGCTGCAAGATGTTTACTAAAACACTGAAAATTGTGTTCCATGGAACATCACAGTACTTCTAACCATTGGTCAATTTCAAAACAAAGGTAAATTCAAACTCACCTCACAAGCAGAGTCGTTTGGCGCGGCTCTGGATGATTGACACGCTGATCTCGATTCGGTCTCTGTACAAGGGAACACAGGGAGATTCAGTGCTTGGCTTTCCTCAACTCATAAAACCACATATAGACATAACATACTCAACTCTCATCCCTGACAGACAAAATTCTACTCAAAATATCCATCAAGACACAAAATAATCATCTAAAAATGGCCTGATATTGACATGTTTTTTTTCATGCTGCAAACCTTCAGGCATGCCATGCATTGCCGGAAGTTAACAACATTTACTCAAAACTTTAACTGACCACTGGTAAGGTCTGTTGAGAACACAGGGGGTGACACGTCCTGGTGCTGGACACCAACGTCTCCAATCCCCTCTTTCACAGAAGAAGTGCCATATTGACCTCTGACACAATGCACCTAAAAAAAGAACAGCAATATGCAAAGATGAACAGGCATCAACTGGTACAGTGTCCATTTCACCTAAGAGGGACACCTTCACCCAAACCTTTAAGTTTATGACACTCAAAATGATGTAGACAGGGGAACACAATGTTAAATGATGACTATCTGTACCGACAAAGATTTTCAGACTGTACCTGCAGTATAATTGTAATTAACTGATAAATATGTCCCTTACGAAACTACATCATTTCTACATCATTTACGAAACTAAACATTCATACATCCCGTAATAAACAGCTGAATTCAAACTAACCTCACGCTCAGGGCTGTCTGGTGTGGGACTGGATGACTGACACTCTGCTCTCAATTCTGTGTCTGTTGAAGAGAACACAGGACATGAAGGCACAGTGCTTTGGAAGACCCCAGTGTTTACCAGGCATTGCTTATTCAAGCAGGGACTCACCTCTGAATAAGTCTGTAGAGAAAGCATTGGGTTCCAAGTCATGGGCGTGGTCACCAAGCTCCAGAACGGAGTGTTGGCCAGAAGGGAAGCTTGCACTATTTTGCTGTGTATAAAAAGTTGAACAGATACAGTAAACATCTTGCAGCTGCGGTGGAAATGTCCTCTATTCAGTATGGATGGTCTTTTCTAACCACAGTGTCCCCTCAACACGCGTGTTTTTCTGAGTGTGCCACACACTGGGAGTTCAACAGTGGAAGACTCAGGGTTTGAGCATGGATGTCATTACAAGTCCAAAGGACAGTGTCCTTGCATACCTTGAGTTTGTCTGTGTCACACACACACACACACACACGTGTACAGATGTTCAATTTTTACCTTTATTTTATACAAAATTACTTTCTTTTCTTACAATTGTTTTTACATTTCTTGCTTTACTTAAATAGATAGTCCAGGGTTAATAAACCCTTCCCTTGCTGTTAGGGGTGGCAGTGTTGTGGCTAGGAAGAAGGAGAATAATCGGTACAGCACTGACTGAAGTTGTAGGCTAAAGCTAACTGAACCGGGCAGGGAAATGACATTGAAATGGACTTTCCTTCCCCTATCGTTTTGCAGATGAGAACTTGGATATCACCTATACGTTTATTGTAAAGTTGTACTAAGACAGAGTTTAAAGCCACATGTTCTAAATTTTTTCACAACTATGTAGGATGACAAGAAAAATAAAAAAAAACAAACATACTATGCTAACTACGGGGTAAATAATGACCAGAAAACATTTCATTACAATAATACAAAAAGTAAACAGTAAAAGACTGTACAGATATGCTATTATCCAAGTAAAGGAGCTTATACCATAAACCACTGCAAATTAATAAGTTTCTAATTGTCAAAATAATGATAATTCACATAGCTCCTTTTTGAATTGATGATGATAAAAAAAAATAAAAAAAAAAATAACAAAACTTTTGCATTGAGCTAATTCAAATTCCAATGTGATAAAAATCATTCCTCACTACCCCTGCTGTCATTTTATTGGAACAAAACTTCTCTACAGGTGCGGAGGAACTACATGATGTTTGAAGCACACCATTGCTATAAAAATGAAAATGCCAACAGGAATCTCTACCTATCAAAGGCTTTGCGTAACACTAAAAGCTAAACTTCAGGGTAAATCAACCTATAGACCTGTTGTTTGAGGTTACCGAGTGCTGTCAATAGGAAGAACAAGAACATTTTTTACACCATAGACTAAAAGCAAAACAGCAGGTAACACAATCCGATAGGGGAAGGAAAGTCCATTTCAATGTCATTTCCCTGCCCGGTTCAGTTAGCTTTAGCCTACAACTTCGGTCAGTGCTGTACCGATTATTCTCCTTCTTCCTAGCCACAGCACTGCCACCCCTAACAGCAAGGGAAGGGTTTATTAACCCTGGACTATCTATTTAAGTAAAGCAAGAAATGTAAAAACAATTGTAAGAAAAAGTAATTTAGTATAAAGTAAAGGTAAAAAAGTAAAAATTGATCTGTGCACGTGTGTGTGACAGACAAACTCAAGGTATGCAAGGACACTGTCCTTTGGACTTGTAATGACATCCATGCTCAAACCCTGAGTCTTCCACTGTTGAACTCCCAGTGTGTGGCACACTCAGAAAAACACGTGTTGGGGGGACACCGTGGTTAGAAAAGACCATCCATACTGAATAGAGGACATTTCCACCGCAGCTGCAAGATGTTTACTAAAACACTGAAAACTGTGTTCCATGGAACATCACAGTACTTCTAACCATTGGTCAATTTCAAAACAAAAGTAAATTCAAACTCACCTCACAAGCAGAGTCGTTTGGCGCGGCTCTGGATGATTGACACGCTGATCTCGATTCGGTCTCTGTACAAGGGAACACAGGGAGATTCAGTGCTTGGCTTTCCTCAAGTCATAAAACCACATATAGACATAACATACTCAACTCTCATCCCTGACAGACAAAATTCTACTCAAAATCTCCATCAAGACACAAAATAATCATCTAAAAATGGCCTGATATTGACATGTTTTTTTTCATGCTGCAAACCTTCAGGCATGCCATGCATTGCCAGAAGTTAACAACATTTACTCAAAACTTTAACTGACCACTGGTAAGGTCTGTTGAGAACACAGGGGGTGACACGTCCTGGTGCTGGACACCAACTTCTCCAATCCCCTCTTTCACAGAAGAAGTGCCATATTGACCTCTGACACAATGCACCTAAAAAAAGAACAGCAATATGCAAAGATGAACAGGCATCAACTGGTACAGTGTCCATTTCACCTAAGAGGGACACCTTCACCCAAACCTTTAAGTTTATGACACTCAAAATGATGTAGACAGGGGAACACAATGTTAAATGATGACTATCTGTACCGACAAAGATTTTCAGACTGTACCTGCAGTATAATTGTAATTAACTGATAAATATGTCCCTTACGAAACTACATCATTTACGAAACTAAACTAAACATTCATACATCCCGTAATAAACAGCTGAATTCAAACTAACCTCACGCTCAGGGCTGTCTGGTGTGGGACTGGATGACTGACACTCTGCTCTCAATTCTGTGTCTGTTGAAGAGAACACAGGACATGAAGGCACAGTGCTTTGGAAGACCCCAGTGTTTACCAGGCATTGCTTATTCAAGCAGGGACTCACCTCTGAATAAGTCTGTAGAGAAAGCATTGGGTTCCAAGTCATGGGCGTGGTCACCAAGCTCCAGAACGGAGTGTTGGCCAGAAGGGAAGCTTGCACCACTGAGCTGTGTCTAAACAAGTTAAACAGAAAAATGCACATGTGAACTTGGACATCATCTACACAATGGTGTTATTGTACAGTTGAACTGACTAAAGTCCCATTGTGGTAAAACAATGGGACTTATTGCTTTAACAGACAGTCGTATTCAACCTAACCTCACAAGCAGAACTGCCTGATGTTATATTGCAGGACTGGACTTCTGGTCTCTCTCTGGTCTCTGTAGAATACAGGAAAGAATATGAGGAAGGCCACGGAGGGTGGGGTTGTGTATCACTCTAGAAGCAACCACACCATCACTGGTTCACATGCTTTATAGACAATACATTTATATGCCCACCATAACTCATGTAAAACATTAAGTCAAACAGTCACTGACCTTCAATAGAGACTGTGGATGACATGGTTTGGTCTTGGAAACGGTCTTCAATAGACTCTTGGGCAGCAGTGCTAGTAACAGTAGGGGGAATCTACAAACCATACAGGACAAAACATACAGATAAGCTTGCTGGCATCAACTGGGAGAGTCATGTAAGTTCAAGATTAACCTGACAAGATTGACTGAAAACCGGATTGAATTCCACCAAGAAGTGACTTCTGTTTTTTGGTTATACAGTGGGGCAAAAAAGTATTTAGTCAGCCACCAATTGTGCAAGTTCTCCCACTTAAAAAGATGAGAGAGACCTGTAATTTTCATCATAGGTATACCTCAACTATGAGAGACAAAATGAGAGAAAAAAAAAAGAAAAAAAAATCCAGATGATCACATTGTAGGATTTTTAAAGAATTTATTTGCAAATTATGGTGGAAAATAAGTATTTGGTCAATAACAAAATTTCATCTGAATACTTTGTTATATACTCTTTGTTGGCAATGACAGAGGTCAAACGTTTTCTGTAAGTCTTCACAAGGTTTTCACACACTGTTGCTGGTATTTTGGCCCATTCCTCCATGCAGATCTCCTCTAGAGCAGTAATGTTTTGGGGCTGTCGCTGGGCAACACGGACTTTCAACTCCCTCCAAAGATTTTCGATGGGGTTGAGATCTGGAGACTGGCTAGGCCACTCCAGGACCTTGAAATCCTTCTTATGAAGCCACTCCTTCATTGCCCGGGCGGTGTGTTTGGGATCATTGTCATGCTGAAAGACCCAGCCACGTTTCATCTTCAATGCCCTTGCTGATGGAAGGAGGTTTTCACTCAAAATCTCACGATACATGGCCCCATTCATTCTTTTGTTTACACGGATCAGTCGTCCTGGTCCCTTTGCAGAAAAACAGCCCCAAAGCATGATGTTTCCACCCCCATGCTTCACAGTAGGTATGGTGTTCTTTGGATGCAACTCAGCATTCTTTCTCCTCCAAACACGACAAGTTGAGTTTTTACCAAAAAGTTCTATTTTGGTTTCATCATTCTCCCAATCCTCTTCTGGATCATCCAAATGCTCTCTAGCAAACTTCAGTCGGGCCCGGACATGTACTGGCTTAAGCAGGGGGACACGTCTGGCACTGCAGGATTTGAGTCCCTGGCGGCGCAGTGTGTTACTGATGGTAGCCTTTGTTACTTTGGTCCCAGCTCTCTGCAGGTCATTCACTAGGTCTCCCCGTGTGGTTCTGGGATTTTTGCTCACAGTTCTTGTGATCATTTTGACTCCACGGGGTGAGATCTTGCGTGGAGCCCCAGATCGAGGGAGATTATCAGTGGTCTTGTATGTCTTCCATTTTCTAATAATTGCTCCCACAGTTGATTTCTTCACACCAAGCTGCTTACCTATTGCAGATTCAGTCTTCCCAGCCTGGTGCAGGTCTACAATTTTGTTTCTGGTGTCCTTTGACAGCTCTTTGGTCTTGGCCATGGTGGAGTTTGGAGTTGGACTGTTTGAGGTTGTGGACAGGTGTCTTTTATACTGATAACGAGTTCAAACAGATGCCATTAATACAGGTAACGAGTGGAGGACAGAGGAGCCTCTTAAAGAAGAAGTTACAGGTCTGTGAGAGCCAGAAATCTTGCTTGTTTGTAGGTGACCAAATACTTATTTTACCGAGGAATTTACCAATTAATTCTTTAAAAATCCTACAATGTGATTTTCTGGATTTTTTTTCTCATTTTGTCTCTCATAGTTGAGGTATACCTATGATGAAAATTACAGGCCTCTCATCTTTTTAAGTGGGAGAACTTGCACAATTGGTGGCTGACTAAATACTTTTTTGCCCCACTGTAATTGTTGGCACTAACAAGCGATAGGTATTGTGTAATGTCTGTGGCATCATGAAACTCACACAGCTTAACACACAGTAGCGTTTAAGACAGAGATGATTTCATTGTTATCAAGATGTCTAGATGTATAGGCTTTAAACCTTGACACCAATTCATAGGAAAAAAAAAAAATCAAAATGACCCACCTCTTTACGCCAGGGCCATTCTTTCCCACCATAGTCATAAGTGATTTCAGTTCCTGCCGTAATTTCCTTCAGTGCAAAAAGGCAGAGATGTGGCTTCCCTTCTGCTTCGATCAACTTCATTCTGCAATTTGGTGCCTTGTGCTCATCGTTTACCAGTCGCCCAAATGACCCATCTTCAAGTGCTCCATCAATACTGCAAATTTACAAACATCATGCACTAAACAGACGTTTATAGTGACACGCTTTTGAATTGTACTTTAATTTGAAAGCAACTACACTAATGCCAACATCCAATACAAGTATAGTTGTTCGATGCATAGTTGATAAGTTAAAGAGCAACATGAGATCTTTACTTCAGAAATCCTGACTTCTCACTATAGAAATTTAAACATATTAGTCATTCTGAACCTACCACCATGTCTTCCGCTTCCATACGAAGTCAAACATGAAGATCGAACATGCATTGTGGTACAGTTTACGTCTATGTTCAGCTTCAGCTGCATCAATGAGCTCCCCTCTATACTCCACCACAAAGTCTCCTTGATTGAAAACAGCTAAAGTGAAGATACCACGACCTGCAGACACAACCTTATTAGAGACACAGGGGTAGCAGACTATCCACTGGATACAACTCAGCACTGCAAATAATCAGAATCAATTATTCCTATAAATCGCTACTATGCAACGTTGTGGTTTTTTTTTTTTTTTTTCAATTCTACATGTAGAATAATGAATATGTCCAAGTGTAGAATACAGCAACAGACAGGCCCACTATTAACTAAAATATTATTAAAATACTATTAACAACTTTAATTTATATTGATGTTTATACAATTAATAGTCATAGACTGAAAACCACTGGTCATAATATCAATTCAAGAACCAGTGACGTGTAACCCCTCAGTCTAGCCTGCAGCGTGTCAAAGTCACTCACCTTTAACTGGATTAATATATTTGATTTCTAACATTGAATTCTTGTCTCTTCCTGCAAGGATGTGATTAATGGCATCCTGAAGGGGAGTAGTTCTCCGTGGCATGACAGAATTTGCTAAGGAAATTAAGAACAAAAATGTAAACAACAACACAACTTCACTACTTTTCATCTCACTAATAGCATGGATATTCAAACAGTTTCAATTGAGTTCTATGCTTTCATAACATTTCCCTGCTGTCAGTATATCAATATATTTTAAGTTCTGTGACGGGACATACACAGACAAACAGATGGACACAAGGGTCTAATTTCAATACCCTAAAACATTAGCTCCCGGTTTCACACACAAGGCTTAAGCTAGTCCCAGACTAAAATGCATGTCTGAGCTGTTTTAACTGAAAGCAACTTGCACTGACAGATCTTAAAATATGTCAGTGTCATTGTTTTGTCTCAAGATGCACACCAGTAATGTATTTTTCTAAGGCACGTTTATAAAAGCTACTTAAATGTCCTAATTGAACTAAGGCCTAACCCTGACTTAGTCTAAACCCTGTCTGTGAAACCGGGCTTTAGATCTCTTAGAAATGTAATGTGCTTCACTAATACAACTATAAGAGTGCAAAACAATAAAATACAATTTAAAAAGGTAAAACTTTACAATATTATGTAAACAAATGTGTGCATACTGAAGAATGCGTCCTGTCATCCCTGTTACTCTTGTCAGTCCTGTTACTATGACCTCAATCCTGTTACTGTCATTAATTTCATAAAAAGTATAAAAATTATATTTGTAATGGCCTTCCAAGTTTTTCCATTGTAACCCTATCTATATTGTATTTTTGACAAAGCCCTTCTTTTAATATCTCTCTTGTAAAAATATATATTTTTCTTAATTGACATGTGATCACCCTCCATAATTTGTATGTTCTTGGTCATTTGAATGACAAATGTAAGATTGAAAAAAAAAATCCAAAATTTGAAACAATCCCAGTGAAAAGAGGGCCTAAAATACTGCTCATATATGTGAAAACTATAACATAGTTCTAATTAAAACTATTGTATAATAACGCATGTGTCTGTAACAGGCATGACAAAAATATCAAAAAATGAGGTAGATAAGTACTCATAAAATAAAAAAATACATAGCCTGAGATGGCACAATACAATGTCTTGTCCTTTTAAGCTGTCTTCATTTCATGGATATTTAAAACAAATCGATTAAACTTATTTTATTTTTTAATTTGCCAAAGTTGAAAAGGCCTTGATTTCGTGGAATGACCCGTTTTACTGTAAAGGTCAACTTTGTATTGTTGTTATTTGTATGTCGCTTTGGACAAAAGCGTCTGCTAAACACCATAACCATATCTATACTTGTCATTCGAACCTATTAAAACGTTTTGTAATTGATTTCTTACCTGTTCTCCACAACGTGCATTTCCAGAACTCCCGGGAAAATGAATCAGCTGTCGACAGACGAAGCTCTCTCCCATCCAGCCAATCAAAATGAGTAATGCTAATATGAGCATGCGCAGTGTTGAATTAGCGTCTAATTTCGCGCGTTGTGTATAATTTCCCGCGCCTGTGTATAATTTCCCGCGCCTGTGTGTCGCTGCATGCAGGGACCTCGACAACAGATAGGGGGCAGTGGCGGACACACAGATACACAACATATGTCAGGTTTCTGGTACACAAAGACTTTTGAGAAAACCACTTTTTGGGTATTAAAACATGCTGAGAAAGGGTTTTAAAAGGTTTATTTTATGAGGACAGCCAACTGTCCTCCCAAACGAGAGGGTCCTCATTGCTCTTTGAAATGTCTTGAAATCTGTCCTTCTATGCCCCAAAACAAACACACACACACACACACACACACACACACACACACACACACACACACACGGAAAGAGATGCAAATATGGAAGCAGAATAATGACAATAGTTTTTGAAACATAAAGATGCATTGTAATTAACAGTGCTTGCATTTTAATGCCTTGTATTTCCAGGGCTTGCATTTTTAGGTCCTGAAATTTAACATAGATGTTTATTTAAGCTGTGAATATTTCAATTCAATATTTCACACACATTTTCATAATTAAAAATTCAATAATTCATATTCACCTTCCAGAATTCACTTCCAAAATATTCAATCTGACAGGCAAATTTCGGTCATTTTATTTCACTTTCCAAATTCGCTGCTACAAATTCAGTGGTTAAAATTCGGCAGAGAACTCAGCGTTGCACATCCGGGGAAGTGAAGAAAGTGATTGCAAGTCCAAAACCTTGAAACCATCAAGACTTTCATCCGAGACTGCATTCTGGACACTCGTCAAGATCAAGGCAGTGCAAGTATAATACATTTAACTAAACGAAACAGAGGTTTAGTATAAGTTATAGACCCCGTTATAAACGGCGCTGATGGTTTTACTCAGGTGGTTAACTGACTCTTTCCATAACTGCATTCTCTGTTTTCTCTAATAGCTTCATTCATCCACCTTAGCTCCACTTTGTGTGTCTGCGTGAGTGTTTGTTATTCGTTGTTTGTTTAGATTAGTTATGTGTGTTAGTGTTTAGTTAATAAAACTCTTGTGCACAAATTACATGAGTTTCTGATTCTGCCTTGCATATTAATGTCCCTTTACGATTTTGACCCTTGCTACATGCTCTAATGCATTAATAGGAAGATATTTTCTGTGGCCACGGAAATATCCTTTCTTAGAGTTGATATGAATTTACACTGAATGTTCGCTGGACAAACAGATCAGCTGATGGCAATTTAACTCTGCGACAGTTATTACTGTCAGCCGATATAAATAATTGTAATTAATCATAATTAATTGTAATTATTTATATACAATTCCCTTTTTGAGCTAATTTGCTACAGAATTCTGAACCTTTGGAGGGAAGGTTTTACGACTCTTTGTCTCTGAGCATGGTAATTTGCATGGGGTTGGATTGGAAGTTGATATAAAAACTATTAAAGATTCTTAGAACACTTATATTTTGCATAGGTAGCAACATATACTATACACTCTCAATTAGATCATCCGAAGACGAATTGATAGAGATACTTTTTCCCTGTGTCATTCTAGTTTATTACTCATAACTTAATTTCTGAAATTATTTGTTTTGTTTTCTTTGTATGTATGGATTACATGGATTGTTACCGACATCTGGTGAAAATTTCATGTCAACAGCACATTTAGAAATATTTTACTGAGAAAAATGGTAACACGTTCAATACTTATTTTACCCGCTGTATATACTGGAGTCAGTAGTCTACTATAGTCTACTGTATCTATACTATAGTCTAGTGTGTGTGTGTGTGTGTGTGTGTGTGTACAGTACATATGTATATATACATACATATATATATATATATATATATATATATATATATATATATATATATATATATATAGTTGTAGTCAACATTTGTTAATTACCCTTCTTGAGGATAATACGCAAAAGATGCTGGAAAATCAAATAATTTGTGGGACTTTTCTGAAGAACAGCAGGCAGTTCAGGACAAACAAGGTACTCATGAACCACTATCATAAAAATAAGTAAGTCAGTAAGTAAGTAAATAAATAAATAAATAAGTAGAGTTGTGGCTCATCCAGGTAACAGCACAGTATTAAGAATCAAGGGGATGTAAACTTTTGAATGGAGTCATTTTTTTTTATAAATTCATTATTTTATTTTTTTATTTTATTTAAAGTCCATTTGTATATCTTGAAACAATTTTTGCCACTTTAAAACAACAATAAATACTACACTTTACTACACTTGGCAACATGAAATGTCATAACAAGCATTCAATGGATGCAATAAGAGTCTAACTGATGTACAATGATTTATATATGACAATGCTTCAAATGTAAGAAAAGAGCATCAAACAGATCTTAGTGCTAGATCTATTCATTTCATACGATACATTTTTTTTGACCTGCTTCTTATTTTTATAACAGCCGTCATGCAGCATTAGGTGTTTGATTAGCAAGAGCCGCTTGAGATCTAAAGGAACAAGTCTGCATTTCTCCTTCATTGTTTAGGACTAGAGCCGGATGCTCACCGGTTGCTGCAGACCGATGTGTTGTATTGAACATATGGGCTTTCATGTGGTAAATTGAATGTTACTCATATGTGAGTGCACACTGTTTTTTTGGTTATTCTGCCCAAGTTGCAGGTGCTATCAGGGGACTGCTTTCCTTTTACTGAGAGCCGCTCTGAAGAAAATCTCAACAGACCTTGGTACAATTACTGTGCCTTCCCGTCTCCATCTCCTGCTCTCCCAGCCCCGCAGCCGGACACCTGGGGAATTCAGCACACTATTCTGCGGAAGATTTGGGCAGTCAGGCATCAAATGTAGGCCTCTTCTCACACTCTGGGCCTCGGCGGCGCTCGCGTCAGGGGATCTGGACTTTGTGTTTTCACACACTTCCCTCTCTGGGACACCAGGCTTCGCTGAGGCAGGAGGAAGCATCGGTCTTCGGTCCATCTTCAGGACGGATGTCTAATGCGCTTTGTCTGCTTGGACTGCTGTTATTTCCTTTGTCCTTCATAGTGCCACTTTCCACAAATAAGTAATAAAATAGGGTTTGAAACTCTTAAGAAGATAATGCTTTTTTCTTTTCCGACAAGTGGTTGGTGAAAGGAGGTGCTTGACCTTCAGAAGATGTTGATCGTCAGCCTGCGGAGGTCAAACTAAATAATGCATGAGCTGCTTTAAATCCTGCCACCTTTGTCCATGTTAGCAAAATTGAAATATTTTTTAAAGTCGTTGAGAAAATAAGGTAAAAATAAATGCATATTATAAGAAAATGAAAGTGTTTTTTGACCTTGCATGCATGTCAACCTGTTGTTGGAGACTCTCAAAACCAAAATATGAACCTATCATTGCCCATAATAGGGGCACTTTAACTAGTTGCTTATTGGCATGCCTATAATTAACATATTGGCTGTTTATTAAAGCACATATTCTGCATGACCACATTCTACATCCCTAATCCTAGCCAAACTTTACAACTACCTTACTAACTATTAATAAGCTGCAAATTAGGAGTTTATTGAAGCAAATGTTTTAGTAAATGGTTTGTTAATAGCGAGAATTGGACCTTAAAATAAAGTGTGACCGATTTTGTTTTTATATACTTTTCATTATTTTATTTTTATACTTCTATTTAGCAGGCATGCATTAAACAAATCAAAAGTGACAGTAAAGGCATTTATAGTGTTACAAAAGATTTCTATTTCAAATAAATGCTGTTCATTCGAACTTTCTATTCATCTGTGAACCCTGAAAAATAAAATGTTTCACGGTTTCCACTAAAATATTGTGCAGCACAACTGTGTCCAACATTGATAATAATCAGAAATGTTTCTTGAGCAGCAAATCAGAATATTAGAATGATTTCTGAAGGATCGTGTGGCACTGAAGACTGGAGTAACGATGCTGAAAATTTGTAAACATAGATTCACAAAGAAAACAACTATTTTAAATTGTAATAGTATTTCACAATATTACAGTTTTATTGTATGTTTGATAAAGTAAATGAGCATAAGAGACATAAATTCAAGGAGAAAATGCCTTTATAGTTACAAAAACTTTGGTAATGTGGTAGTTGAGCTTGAAGAATGCAATCAACAAATAAAGATAATTAGATCATTTACTCATTTTGACACCAGGTTATAGAATGGGTGCAAATTCAAATCTGTTATCATAACTTTATATCAATTTGAATGTTTGTCATTGTTATACAGAGTGGTAACACACAACTGGACCTGCTGTAAGGATCTATTTCTGCTTCATCTGACCCTTAAACAGTTGGTCTAAACTACTGTGGTCAGGTGGTTTCAGTTATATTAAATACTATTTTGACTTGAAAAACAGTTAATGTAGGTATTACCACATGAAGCACATTTTAGGCCATCACACTGCATGATTTTATTTAGGTTCAGCCATGAAGGTCATGATATGAGGTACGACTGGCAAAAATAGTTCTATCTAATAGTTCTCTTTGTTTTTCATTGTTACCTTGCTTTCCACAGAACAGAGAGAGGCTGAGTTTGGATTTAAAGCTCAATGCCACAGAGGAGATGGAGGAATAATGGTTTGGGGCTTAGGGAGGCTCTGTGTGTGTGTGTGTGTGTGTGTGTGTGTGTGTGTGTGTGAGGTCTCTTTCATGGATATGGGGCATTTATGTGTAATGTCACTCTGCGCTGAGAGGTGGAGGTAGGAAAGGTGTAAAGCCTCCATCAGTCCGTTCCATTAATCGGCCTACGGAAAGAAGCCAGAAACTCCTGCAGGAACCTTTATATAATGAAGGAGAACTTCACCGTTTGTCCATCTGACAAATCTAGTTTATGCTTTTATTCAAGTATTATTAATTAATTTTACATTAAGTTATAGGTCAAGAAAAATCAAGTGAAATGAGCTCCTCTGCAGATTTTTGATTTCTGAATGTATTCTCTGGAGACGGTGCTTCAGAGATGGAGAAGAAAGGTGGGTGTTAAGGTGTAGATGGACTGGATAATTCAAGAGCATCATAATATCTCCTGATGGAAAACATGAGGCTCAAATACTTGTAATGATGTTAGTGTTCAGCAATCTCCTGGTTCACCGATCACTACTATCCATCCATTTTCCAAACCCCTCTGTTCTCTACTACACAGGGCTTCATAAAGCATAAGACAAAGAAACTACGTTTTGTTGAGCCTGGGTCGGAAAATGGGACATTTGTTGGGTAAGAGATGATTTGTAAGGGTATGTAATGTAGGTTGAGCAGTGAAGTTAACATGAAACAACCAACATTTTGAGGTTTATTATAGTTAACTAAAACTAAAACCATATTTAAAAAAAAAAAAACACTTTACTTGAACTTTACTTCACATTACTTGAAATAATAAAATTACTTGTGTTATTTCAGCTAGTTGCCAAAGCAACATTTCTCATTTTCATTTAGATTAACTTAATCTGGTAAAATAACTGCATAAGAAGAAGAACACTTATCATCTTAATAAAAAAATAATAAAAAAAGCGTAAAATAACAATTTATTCCAACATTTACTCTTCTTATCCAGCCCTGTACAAAGCATGATGGGAAGGCGAAATCCACTTTACACAAGTAAAATAATTTATGTACTCTCAACTCAAATGAATTAAGTAAAGTGGTTGTAAAGAATTGTGTTGGATTAACTTCATTTACTTAAGTAAATTGAACAAGCATCAAATGTTATTTTTGGCCTACTTACTGTAATTAAAACGTGTTATTTCAAAATGAAAATATTAATTTGAGTCAAAACACAACTGTTTCAAGTTAGTTTAAGACAATGAGATTGTACAGAGTTGTAGAATATATATATATATATATATATATATATATATATATATATATATATATATATATATATATTCAGATTTTTTTTTGTGTGTGTGTGAAGAAGAATCTAGAAATAAAATATAAATAACAAAACTAGTATGTAGTAAAATAACTATGTTTATATATTTCAAAAGATTGTTTGAAAATGATTTAATAATATAATAGAATGTCTTTTGTATGAGAGTGTGTAGATTCTTACAGTAAGACTCACTGAGAGTGTGGAGTTTGTGAGGAGAATCCTGTGGACTGAGGAGAGTTTTGATCTAAGAGGAGATTACAGCGTGTCTTCACTCTAAACGCATTAACCTTGAGAAGAGCAGAACATCTCTCTAAGCTCCATTAGACAGCAGCCATCAAGAGTTTCAACTAGCACTCGCTCCTCAAGACCTGCACCAGAAACACTAGCTGCGTGTTTCGAAAGGGGTTTAAAAAATAGTTGCTAAACTCACTGCATCATATGTTAAGTGCTGCATATTTATTAATTAACTATATGTTAAAAAGAAAAATCATGAGAAAAACAAAGAGATCGCAAAACACAACAACTGTGGCTCCTTAAAACATAAAATCACCAAAATATCATTATGCTTTTTTTATTTTACAAGACTAGACCAGCACTGCTACGTATTTGGTTTTTTTTTTTTTTGTATTTTTTTTTTTTTTTTTTTTCATGTAGCTTGCATATAGCTTTATCAGATAAACGTTTAAAATTGTTTTAGATAATTTAGCAGATAAACATGTACCCGATCTTGCAGTAAAATAAACCAAAAATATTGATGATGCATGTTGCACTTGTGTAAAATGTGTAAAATCTTAAGTAAAATGATAATAACATCTGCAATGCCTTACTTAAAAAAAAAAAATAAAAAAAAAAGCAGATGAATCAAAATATATAATAAAAAATATTTCGATGAGAGAGAATGTCACCTTTCAAGCCATTTAAAAATAAATAAATAAATAAATAAATACATTTTTATGGATTTTTAATGGATGTATTTTTACACAGTTCTATTCTTCTAAATTAAATATTCTTCTTCTTCTTCTTCTTCTTCTTCTTCTTCTTCTTCGTTTGTCTTCTATTTCAGCTTGGCATGATTAGAACACTGAATTCAACTGAAACGTTTGATCAGGCTTTGCATTTCTTGAGCAGATCGGCAGATTTAGGTACATTTCCATTGAACTTTGTGTCAAGTTCAACAAAAAAAGCAAAAGTGAGTACAGATCCAATTACAAATGGATTCACACAAGAACACTGCATTCCCCACTGCTGTTTATTGAGTGGAAGAAAAAGTAGAAGAGTTAAAAAAAAATAATAATACTGAAACAATCCTGGACAGAGGCCAATCCCAAAAGCCAGATCTCACAGACAGCGATCAGCAGAGGAGCACTGAGGAGCAGGAGAAGTTGATGATGGCCGCTCGTCATTGTTGTGAGTGTAGGCAGCGTGACACAGTAATGCATGCTAATGTAAACATCAGCACTCCTCTCAAATCAATTCAAATGTGCTTATTCAGGTGGAAAATAAACAAGGCAGTGAGGGAGAAGCACAGCGTCCTCCAAAATCCAGCAGATAATGTCATTTCACCATCCTCCCTTCAGCCGCCTCAACTTCACACTTCAAACGCACCTTTGAGGGAGTTTTTTTTTTGTTCATTGAAGCTCAGCTTATTTACACAACTTTGTTTTACACACGTGACCATGACATTCAACAACAAGATCGGAAAATTGCATTTGAAATGGTCATTATAGAGCAGAATATTGCATTAGTTGTGTGCAGTTTCAGCAACCCTTTCCAAGATATACAGTCACTTACAAACCAATGCTTTTCTGGAAGCGTGGAAATGAAGCTGCACTGAATCAACTTTGGATGTGACATTAAGCCATTCAGAATGATCTTTAATTTGGGATTTGCATGCTGATCTATAATAACTAGCTGTTTACATTTCACAGCAGCAATTGCTGAAACTGGATTATCAGTCAATGACAAATAACATTTTGAGATGAAGATAAGGAGGAGAAGGGACAACAAACATGACAGAATCTTAGAATATATAACCACATGACATGATTTATTTTTTGCTGTTGTTGTTTTATTGTGTGTGTGAGAGAGAGTGAGTGTGTGTGTGTGTGTGTGAGAGTGAGTGAGTGAGTGAGTGAGTGTGTGTGTGTGTGTGTGTGTGAGAGAGAGAGTGAGTGAGTGAGTGTGTGTGTGTGTGTGTGTGTGAGTGAGTGAGTGAGTGAGTGAGTGAGTGAGTGAGTGAGTGTGTGTGTGTGTGTGTGTGTGTGAGAGTGAATGAGTGAGTGAGTGTGTGTGTGTGTGTGTGTGAGAGTGAGTGAGTGTGTGTGTGTGTGAGTGAGTGAGTGAGTGAGTGAGTGAGTGTGTGTGTGTGTGTGTGTGTGTGAGTGTGTGTGTGTGTGAGTGAGTGAGTGAGTGAGTGAGTGAGTGAGTGAGTGAGTGAGTGAGTGTGTGTGTGAGTGAGTGTGTGTGTGTGTGAGTGAGTGAGTGAGTGAGTGAGTGTGTGTGTGTGTGAGAGTGAGTGAGTGTGTGTGTGTGTGAGTGAGTGAGTGAGTGAGTGAGTGTGTGTGTGTGTGTGTGTGTGTGTGTGTGTGTGTGTGAGAGAGTGAGTGAGTGTGTGTGTGAGTGTGTACTCACTTATGTCACTTTTGGGGACATTCACCAGAATACACACCAGTAAACTGAGGACCACCTTGACAATTGAGGACATTTTTGTGGTCCTCATTTGTCTGACTATATAGTGGCATTCAGTAAGCTCTAAAATGGTGTCCAGGCTTAAAATCTCACTTGTCCCCAAAATGCACTTTTAAGTGATTTGTGTACTGAAAGTGTGTATAACCCCCCTCCTCCCCCCCACAAAGTGTGTATAACACAGCGCCGCCTAGGAGAACTGCACTTCCGCTGAGATACACACTCTGGGGATTCCGACCAACCAGAGGCCCCCAAGAGGCCACGCACTTCTGAATAATTCGGTGATCTGACCAATCAGAGACAAAATACGACGGCAATAGGGATGGCGGAAGAAAATTAATTATGTTTATGAATGAATAGACGGATAATTAACTTAAAGATACATTAATAATATCATGTAATAATTAGTGTTTAATTTAAAAAAAAAAAAACAATTTCCCCGAGAGGAAGCTGTGATCCTGTAGATCCACGAGCGTGTGTTTCTAACTTTGAATCTTCTATTGTCCGCTGAGCAGTGTGTGTGCGTCACGGACTCTTACCGAGAGATCAGAGAATAAACCAGCAACAGATCGCTAATACTGCTGTATGAACCATCTCAAACACGGACACATCGAGGCATGTGACTTTCAAAAACACCTATTTCTTACAAACGCGGGGTACAGATGTTTAAATTTCCTAAAGTAAGAGTAATTATCTTTATGCACCTATTAGTTTATTCAGTAAAATAAGCCACCGAAAGATGTGTGAATACATGCAAACTCGCTTGCTTTTAGTGGTGGTTTTATTAATTTAAATAGTTTTTCCTAGTTTGTCAAAGTAAAATAAATAAATAAATAAATAAAAACCGTCTGCATCTCCCTGATATGATCGGTTCTCCCGCCGCCCCGCCCCCCCTCCTCCACCGGAGAACCGTCACAGCTGAGCTCGTGCTCACAATCAGAATATACACTGATTAGATCACTAATTATTATTATTACTACTACCACCACTACTACTACTATTATTATTATTATTATTATCAGTAAAAATAATAATTATTATTATTATCAGTAATAACTAAATTTTTAGTTAGTTTACAATAAAATGTGTTTAAAAGTATCAGAAGTCAAGCTGACACGTTTATATTTTGTTTACAGATGTATTCTTAATTCGATTAAAAAAAGCTTTCAGTGGCAAAAGTTTTTTTATTATTATTGCAATAATAATAATAAAGATTACAGTACGAACAAAATAAACAGAAAAGAACAGTATGTACAAAACATACAAAATACCTTTCAATAAAAAATACTTATGGATTAACAGATAACAGAAAAAGTAATATAATATAAAAAAAAATCTTTAAAATTGACAGAAAGGAGTCACACAAAAAAAAAAGAAAAAGAGAGGGCACACAAATAAAGATATAAGTACATTAAGGAAAAATCTTAAACATGGCACAAGTTCTAGATGTTTTTATAGCTTTCTTATTAACAGATGTTGAAATTGTATTTAAATACAACTTCATTTCTTGTTTGAAGATGTTAAAGTGGGGTTTATATTTACATTTATGGACATAAAACTTTCCAATAAATAACAGGAGGTTTAGATAGAAACTTGCATTAAATAGATTCTTATCTTTAACATAAAACCCAAAAAGAATGTGTTCATAACATAAAGAGAAATCATTAAAAATATTTTGGACAATCAGAGCATTAACATTATTCCAGAAAGACTGAACAAAAGGACACTCCCAAAACAAATGAGCCACAGTTTCAGAAGAACATTCACAGAAACAACAAGATGCATCAATGTCACTTTTAAATTTCTGCAAAAACTGTTTAACAGGATAAAACCTGTGAATTATTTTATAAGATATTTCTTTAACTTTATTTGTTAAGAAAAAATTCTGAGGAAGTGACCAAACATATGCCCACTTAATATCATCAAAAAGGTTGTTCCAATAAGAAATGGAGGAAGAATTTCAGTTTCAGTGTAAGTGCGCTGGTGTTTCTGATGTCTTGACACGGACAGAAATGGACTCTTTTGTGTTCGGCAGTTTTCCAGTCCGCTCACTAACGCGATAAACTCCCAGACACAGACGGACATGTTTACACACTCACTGGTAAATCCACCTATCATCCTGTTCACAAGTGCACAAAAATGTGTCATATGCACTCATAAAAACAGTAAAGAAAGCCACAAACACGGCAAAGTATCAACAAAACTTAATTTTATTTTTCAGCAAATGCAGGACTGCAAACATTTAACAGGACTGCAAATATTCAACAAACACAACAGGACTGCAACATTTAACTAATCATTTAGATTGAGAAAAAGATTTTGCAAACAGACACTTCAAGTGAATTATTAAACTGATTAAACAATAAAATATATATATATATATACACACACTAATCAGTAACAAACACAATAATGAATACACTTGCAATGGACACTGCAAAGTCAGGGCAGTGATTACTACTCCAATCTCAGACAGACACACATATTCTACAACTCTAATGGCACCATCAAAACAAGAATAAAATAAAATAAGAGGGATCATAAACATTCCATGCTATTTTTATTTAGTACTGTCCTGAATAAGCAATTTTAGATATTTACATATATTGAATTTATAAAAAAAATAAACTGAATTTATAAAAATGAAAATGTATAATTTATAAAAAATGTTCAAAAGTTTACATACACTTGATTCTTAATACCATGTCATTACCTGGATGACCCACAGCTGTTTTTATGTTTTGTGATAGTTTTTCATGAGTCCCCTGATTGTCCAGGGCTGCAGGTTCTACAATCTACTTACGCTTAAAGTGTTTTGGGAAACGCAGCCCAGAGCAATTCAACTGCCTGCTATTCTTCAGAAAAATACTCCAAGTCCAGCAAATTCTTTGGTTTTCCAGCATCTTCTGCCTATTTGACCCCTGTCCAACGACGACTTATGATTTTGAGATCCATCTTTTCATTCTGAGGAAAACTGAAGGACTCATACACAACTACTATAAAAGGTGAAAACATTCACTGATGCTCCAGAAGGAAACAATAAATTAGGAGCTGGGGGTGTAAACCTTTGAACAGGATGATAATGATGAGTAAATCATATTTGTTCTTTTAGTACTGCCCTTCAGAAGCTACATAAAATACTTGTTTTTTATACTTTTCAGACAAAATAAGTAGTTTACCCTGATCACCCTATTCAAATAGCTTACACTTTAGACTTGCGTCTCTTAATGCATTGTGTTGCTTTCTTGAGCATCAGTAAATGTGTTTACCTTTTGTAATAGTTATGTACGAGTCCCTCGATTGTCCTCAGTGTGAAAAGATGGATCTGAAATTATACGGTCACTGCTGGAAAGGGTTAAAATCTGCAAAAGATGCTGGAAAACCTGAGAATGTGCAGGACCTTGAAGTTTTTTCTGAAGAAAAGTGGGCAGTTGAACTGCTCAGGAGAAACAAAGGACTCATGAAACACTATCACAAAACAAACATGAACCACTACTCCTTTTTTAAATAAAAAAAATCAGCTATGATTCTAACTTGCAGACCAAACGTAAACATTTGTTAAATGAAATAGCTTCATCAGGCCAGTCCTAAATAATAATAAATAAATAAATAACGTATAATTTTGTTTAATAACATAATGCATATTCTGCAATGTGATGTAAACTTTTGACCACAACCGTATGTATGTGTGAAACAGCGAGTACAGCAGGCTAATTTCAGTGAAATATCAATACCCCTATCATCCTCTGCCATGTCCTTGTATTTATTTTGTGGAAACTGTCAGTCCTTCAGATGAATGGTTGGGTCTGGGAACAGAGGATCCTGTGAAAAAAATAAAATATAATAAAACATATTTTCTCTAAATACATAGTACAGTTTTCATTGCTTAAGCATAAGCTAGAATGATGAAACATAACATGATAATGCAAATGTAATGATAACAGCCAGCTATTTTGTTAGTGTTTTGGGATTTTAATTCATGAATTCTCATATGTACGGTGACCGGGAGGGAACTTAAGGCTGGAATACGCTACATGACTTTTAAAATCTGAACAGATTTTTAAAACACTAGGCATCATACACTTACCGACTTTGTAAATAGTGACAAAGGAACACTGGGCATCATACACTATGCGACTGAAGATCATACACTACCAGACTTTAAAGTTGTTCCGACGTGCACCTTGTTGCTAGGAGACGCATGACAAATGAAAACATGTGTTCTAAAATCGTCTGAAAATATCAAACATGTTTGATATCCTCCAACTGGATAGAATCAAAGTCTGAAGCTAAAAAATCGTAGTCTGTGACCATCATACACAACGAGATTTTCTGTGGAATCTGTCAGCTGTAATCTGCAGACTGGCTCTGACTTTCCTCAACTAGCATCAACTTGTTCAGACTGTAAAATCGGGGGGAAATCAGGGCAAAAATCGCGTAGTGTATTCCAGGTTTTAGTTTTGTCGTGGCCACGAGATTATTTTGTCGAGGTAACGACATCCTTTGTCGTGGCCACGCAATATGAAGTCATGGCCTCGAGATCCTATGTTGAGGTAGTCTCAGACGTCACGACCACGGAACATTGGCTAAACGTCTGATGCATATGGCACACTTATCTGGAAACACTTAAAGAGTGTCGAAGTTGTCATCGGATTGGTTGAATTCTACAGGATTTCCGGGAGACGTGTGTGTCGCGTTCTTTAACGTTCCGCCTGGAAACAAAGATGCCGTGGCGCCAAACCCCCTCACGAAAGAAGAAAGCCGTTGTGTTTACAACTGTGATGACAAATGCTTATCCTTATAAAATAAACGCTGGATTTTCAAAAGTATGTGAAATATTTAAAGTTTGCGGCACAGAATCTTTAAAATACATCCGAGAGTTTCACATCCGAGTCTGTTATTGTGGCGACATTTCCACGCCCCAAAACGTGACGCTGAACGAAACGAACTGTGATTGGTTGTTTGATATGTCGGTCAAACGGCATCACGGGCGGGCCTTGGCCAATGAAAGCCACCATAGATTCCAGACCTTCAGCCATCAGTCTGAAGGTCTGGCTACGCGAGACTAATGTTGAGGGAACAACATCGATTTCTCATATATGTAAACAAACCTGTCTGACCATAGAAACCTGGGATTATCAGAGATGGATAAAACATTTTTATCCATCCCACAGTCTTGTAAATCCGTTAACTGATTGTGTCTTTTTATTTAATTGTATATTATTATTAGTATTAAATATAATAATATTATTATATTAACTGGTTAGGGCTATATTTTTACATTTATTGTTATATATGCTTATTTCCCCTCTCAATTCGTGTATCACTTTACCTAATTAATGTTCTGTATAATTATGCTAGTATTGCATAATTATGCTAGCAGTGCAAAAACGGTAAACGCCTGACAATTATGCCAATAAACTTTTGACTTTATGATTACATTACAATAACGTGATGATAAATTAGTGTGCTGTGTTTTCATTTACAATGAAACTACGCAAATGATTCATTCATCAACAAAACACTATAGTATTTATAATTATAGTCTATTAATTAGCTGAAATATATGTTACATTCAATCTTTAAACTGCACTTCCAGTAAAAATTCCCGTAAGTCAAATAGTATAATCAAAGCTTTATTGGCATGTCGAGCATTTACAGCAGGCTATTATTTACAAAACTATTCAGAACGTTAAGTAAAGAGATCAAAATGAAAGGGAAAAAATCATAGACATAACAATGAATATAAAAATATAACCAATAATAATAATAATATATAAATTTTATGGAAAAAAGATGATCAGTTTATGGACTTACAAGACTGTGGGATGGATGAAAATGTTTTCTTGTAGGCCTATTTTATTTTATGTGCTTTATGTAACATTTATTCATGATAAACTTCTTTCGAATGCTGTCTACGTCGTGTGCAATACAGTCCTTAGGCCTACTTCATTAAGAATAGGAAAAAATCTAAGCTAGTCAAAGTGCTATCTTGCAGATTTAGTAACTGAATAAAATATAAGATAACCTGGGTAATTGAATGGTATTCAAAAAATATTTCTGTGTGCAAATTACCTGATTGATGACTGTTCTTTGAAGAGCAGTTTTCCAGAAGAATGGCAGCATTGGCTGACCTAAAACATAATATATATTATACATTAAATCACATCATCATAAAACAAAATACATTCTAGATTTCTACACTTAAACTAGAACACTGGCATGAACAAAAGGAGTTAAATTAATGCTGCACTTTGAAAATGATGATATATTAACAAATTTTATTGCTAAGACGCACCGTTTCCAGTGTTGCCAACTTAGCAATTTTGTTGCTAAATTTTGCAACTTTTCAGACTACCCTAGCAACTTTTTCTTCCAAAAGCACCTAGTAACAAATTTAGCAATTTTTTAAATTTATTTGGCAACTTTTAGCAACTTTTGATTAGTGACAAATAAAAAAAACACACATTTTCCATCCAAATTACACAAAAAGAGGAAACCAAAGATGCCTAGCAGTACAGACATCACGTGAATTGACTTAGCTGCTATTTGCAGTTGTTCAATTTAATAATAATAATAATAATAATAATTTAATAATTGTTCATTTATGATACACTTTGTTAGTAGCTTCTAGCTTGTACCTGCAATTGTTGATCAGTTAGTACACTGTAAGAAAAATGGAAAAGATACTAATTTTCCAGGACATTATCCATTACCCATGTAACCCTGTAACCCGAAAATACAATGCATAATTTAAAATGCAGGTAAAAATCAATACGGAAAATTCTTTCTTATTAACATAGTAGATTGTGCCCTATTTTTACAGACTTTTCTTAGAGTGTAGCATACTAACTACTAATACACTGCTTAAAGCATAATTGTTGAGAATGTGTAGTATTACTAGTTTACTAGCTATTAAAAAAAACTTAAATTGTTATCATTCAAAAATGTGTAAGTGTTCAATAATTCAATGTATTTAAAAATACAGTTACATCATCACACAATGACATCACAACGTCATTTAGCAACTTTTAGCAACAAAACACCTGAGTCTGAGTCTGTCTCAGGGTCTGTCTCAGAGTCTGTCTCAGGGTCTGTCTCAGGGTCTGTCTCAGGGTCTGTCTCAGGGTCTGTCTCAGGGTCTGTCTCTGGGTCTGTCTCAGGGTCTGTCTCAGGGTCTGTCTCAGAGTCTGTCTCAGGGTCTGTCTCAGGGTCTGTCTCAGGGTCTGTCTCAGGGTCTGTCTCAGGGTCTGTCTCAGGGTCTGTCTCAGGGTCTGTCTCAGGGTCTGTCTCAGAGTCTGTCTCTGGGTCTGTCTCAGAGTCTGTCTCTGGGTCTGTCTCAGAGTCTGTCTCAGTCTGTCTCAGAGTCTGTCTCAGAGTCTGTCTCAGAGTCTGTCTCAGTCTGTCTCAGGGTCTGTCTCAGTCTGTCTCAGAGTCTGTCTCAGAGTCTGTCTCAGGGTCTGTCTCAGAGTCTGTCTCAGTCTGTCTCAGAGTCTGTCTCAGAGTCTGTCTCAGAGTCTGTCTCAGTCTGTCTCAGGGTCTGTCTCAGTCTGTCTCAGAGTCTGTCTCAGAGTCTGTCTCAGGGTCTGTCTCAGAGTCTGTCTCAGTCTGTCTCAGAGTCTGTCTCAGGGTCTGTCTCAGGGTCTGTCTCAGGGTCTGTCTCTGGGTCTGTCTCAGAGTCTGTCTCAGAGTCTGTCTCAGGGTCTGTCTCAGAGTCTGTCTCGGTCTGTCTCGGTCTGTCTCAGGGTCTGTCTCAGAGTCTGTCTCAGAGTCTGTCTCAGGGTCTGTCTCAGGGTCTGTCTCAGGGTCTGTCTCAGGGTCTGTCTCAGGGTCTGTCTCAGAGTCTGTCTCAGAGTCTGTCTCAGTCTGTCTCAGAGTCTGTCTCAGGGTCTGTCTCAGTCTGTCTCAGGGTCTGTCTCAGGGTCTGTCTCAGGGTCTGTCTCAGAGTCTGTCTCAGAGTCTGTCTCAGGGTCTGTCTCAGAGTCTGTCTCAGGGTCTGTCTCAGTCTGTCTCAGGGTCTGTCTCAGGGTCTGTCTCAGTCTGTCTCAGGGTCTGTCTCAGGGTCTGTCTCAGAGTCTGTCTCAGGGTCTGTCTCAGTCTGTCTCAGGGTCTGTCTCAGGGTCTGTCTCAGGGTCTGTCTCAGGGTCTGTCTCAGGGTCTGTCTCAGAGTCTGTCTCAGGGTCTGTCTCAGTCTGTCTCAGGGTCTGTCTCAGGGTCTGTCTCAGAGTCTGTCTCAGGGTCTGTCTCAGTCTGTCTCAGGGTCTGTCTCAGGGTCTGTCTCAGGGTCTGTCTCAGGTGAATCCAGTGAAGTCAGCCTCTGAAAACAGAGAATGTGTCGGCAGATTTGTCAATGGGGAATATGTTAACAACTAAAGCATGCTAGCTAAACTAACATTAATTAATACATATATACATTTTACTAATAGCTAACTTTTTATTAACTTTTTTAAATTTACGTAGCAGTAGCTAAGCAAGTTACCAGTTAACTTACCAGCTTACCACGATAGCTAGACTAATTTTAGAACATAAACCCACTCAAATATAAAGTTATACATTAAAACACTTAATATTATGTTTTGATAAATAGACTATTGAAAAGGTTTGTGTAAATTCTCCCTTACTTTCTTCTGATATAAATCTCTCTGTAAACACTGGACGGCTGTCACCTCGCGCTGACTGAAGGCCGCTGAAGCGGGAACAAACGGCTCCAAACAGCATCGGGCTAGAAATACAGTTAGAAAAAAATGATATAACATGTTATGTCTGATAAACATGTTATTTAAATGGTTTTATGTACGTATACTGACCTTGGTCTGAGGTAAATCTCTCAGAAAATCAGCGCGCGCGGGAACAAACGGCTCGAAACAACGTCATGCTAGAAATACAATTTAAAAATATTACATCGAACCGAACAACTTTAAATGTTATGTTCTTGTAAACATGTTATTTAAAATTGTTTTATATATTCACACTTACCTTCTCTGATAAAATGCAGGACGCTGTCAGCGCGAGCGCGCAAAAACTGCAGTGAGGCAGCGGGGGAGGGGTAAGAACAGTGATGCTCGGAGGAGTCGATTCCAAAAAGATTCGATTCACGGGCGTCAAGAGTTGCGAGTCTCGGGTGATTCAGCTCCAAATGCGAGGCCTGAAATGTCCGTGCGTGATATTAACTATAACAAACCCCGAGATACAACACTACCCACGAATGTGTGGATTTTTATTAATCTCACTCAAATTTTGCGATTCTGTTAATCAAAAGACTCATTTAAATTCATTCAATTCGGATTAATTTAAACTTGCCTACAGATTTAAAAATGACGGGTTGATTAATTTTTAACCGATAAACACCCAAAAAACACAACAGTGCTTGCTCCTTATGACAATTAACCATGGTACATAAAAAAAATAAATAAATAAAAAAAAACCTTATTGTACGTAATTAAAAACGTGTATTTGTAGTAAAACTGGTTATACAAATATGGCAATCAATCTGCCAAAAAAGGTAAATACACTTTTACTATAATAAAGGCATGGGTTATTTATAAGGGCTAGTATACTGGAAATCTCTGAACAGGTCTAGTGTGTGCAATCAGAAATATCCTGTCTCTGAAGATCTCAGTGCAGCTGTAGTGTATGGAGGTGTACGGGACTCAGCACACTCAGCCTGGGAAACTTTCGTGCACGGGTCCTACACCTTAAGTTTCACTGAAATTTCCATTGTCCGATTTATCCCGGAAATGAGTCTTTTCATGCAGTGTAACAAGGTCCAAAAATAAAGACCTAATTTTGTGATTGGATTTTTGAACAGAGAAACAAATAGAACCAACCACAGTGGATTCAGGACTGAGGGGACAAACAGAAATCAGTGAGCCACTCTTATTATTTCTAAAGAACATTCAAATTTCCAGAGAGATGGCCTTTAAAACTGTATTAAATTCTTTTACATTTATGCATTTATCTATCTTTTCTAGATACAAGAAAGTGAAATCTTAAAACAAAATCAGAATAATTAAACAAATTGCCATCATTGTCAAACAATTGGTTCACTAACAACAATCCATTACTGAACCAATTTTCCAGAAACAAGGATTTCCTCTTACAGTTGTTGTTACAGTTGTTCCAAATAAAAAAAAGATTAAAAAAATGTGTGGTGAGAAATTATGCTTATGAATAAGTTTCCAAGCCAAAAGCATTTGTTGGTGATAACTGGAAAGTTTGATATGGAGTTTACTAATGGAATAATTACACATTAATAAAAAATTAATTCCACCTAATTGTGAAAACATGGGATTACACTCCAAATAGAAGACTGATTGTGGAGAAAGTGTTTCAGCCAATTGATTTTTATGGTGTTATTAAGAGAATCAAAGTCAATCAAATTTAAGCCGCCCTTATTATAAGAATTTAAAATAACAGATTTTCTAATATAATGAGTTTTATTTTTCCAAAGAAATTTAAGCAACATTACATCAATCAATTTACAGGTTGGTCTATCTACAGATAAGGAATGAGCAGCATAGGATAATCTAGAGATACCCTCAGCTTTAGTAAGCAAAGTCCCTCCTTTCAATGATAGATCTCTTAATAAACAAAGATTAATATTTGTTTGTTTTCTCCCAGTGGCAAAAGTTATACAGGTGCTGGTCATATAATTAGAATATCATCAAAAAGTTGATTTATTTCACTAATTCCATTCAAAAAGTGAAACTTGTATATTATATTCATTCATTACACACAGACTGATACATTTCAAATGTTTATTTCTTTTAATTTTGATGATTATAACTGACAACTAAGGAAAATCCCAAATTCAGTATCTCAGAAAATTAGAATATTGTGAAAAGGTTCAATATTGAAGACACCTGGTGCCACACTCTAATCAGCTAATTAACTCAAAACACCTGCAAAGGCCTTTAAATGGTCTCTCAGTCTAGTTCTGTAGACTACACAATCATGGGGAAGACTGCTGACTTGACAGTTGTCCAAAAGACGACCATTGACACGTTGCACAAGGAGGGCAAGACACAAAAGGTCATTGCAAAAGAGGCTGGCTGTTCACAGAGCTCTGTGTCCAAGCACATTAATAGAGAGGCGAAGGGAAGGAAAAGATGTGGTAGAAAAAAGTTTACAAGCAATAGGGATAACCGCATCCTGGAGAGGATTGTGAAACAAAACCCATTCAAAAATGTGGGGGAGATTCACAAAGAGTGGACTGCAGCTGGAGTCAGTGCTTCAAGAACCACTACGCACAGACGTATGCAAGATATGGGTTTCAGCTGTCGCATTCCTTGTGTCAAGCCACTCTTGAACAACAGACAGCGTCAGAAGCATCTCGCCTGGGCTAAAGACAAAAAGGACTGGACTGCTGCTGAGTGGTCCAAAGTTATGTTCTCTGATGAAAGTAAATTTTGCATTTCCTTTGGAAATCAGGGTCCCAGAGTCTGGAGGAAGAGAGGAGAGGCACACAATCCAGGTTGCTTGAGGTCCAGTGTAAAGTTTCCACAGTCAGTAATGGTTTGGGGTGCCATGTCATCTGCTGGTGTTGGTCCACTGTGTTTTCTGAGGTCCAAGGTCAACGCAGCCGTATACCAGGAAGTTTTAGAGCACTTCATGCTTTCTGCTGCTGACCAACTTTATGGAGATGCAGATTTCATTTTCCAACAGGACTTGGCACCTGCACACAGTGCCAAAGCAACCAGTATCTGGTTTAAGGACCATGGTATCCCGGTTCTTAATTGGCCAGCAAACTCGCCTGACCTTAACCCTTTAGAAAATCTATGGGGTATTGTGAAGAGGAAGATGCGATATGCCAGACCCAACAATGCAGAAGAGCTGAAGGCCACTATCAGAGCAACCTGGGCTCTCATAACACCTGAGCAGTGCCACAGACTGATCGACTCCATGCCACGCTGCATTACTGCAGTAATTCAGGCAAAAGGACCTCAACTAAGTATTGAGTGCTGTACATGCTCATACTTTTCATGTTCATACTTTTCAGTTGGCCAAAATTTCTAAAAATCCTTTCTTTGTATTGGTCTTAAGTAATATTGTAATTTTCTGAGATACTGAATTTGGGATTTTCCTTAGTTGTCAGTTATAATCATCAAAATTAAAAGAAATAAACATTTGAAATATATCAGTCTGTGTGTAATGAATGAATATACAAGTTTCACTTTTTGAATGGAATTAGTGAAATCAACTTTTTGATGATATTCTAATTATATGACCAGCACCTGTAGCCTGTATTGATGATTGCGTCTCTTCCCCTCCCCCACTCTACAGCGCGCACCCCTCCCCCACTCTACAGCGCGAGACTCCAGAAGAGACTCAGACACAGCAGAGCAGCGCAAGAGTGCACATATACAACACATTAATAAAAGTGCTGCTTAAGATGTATACAATTATTATGAATATGTATATTTAATGTAATTTAACAACACCCAGCAGTTTTTCCTCACTTTTATTTAATGTAAAATATTTTACCATTTATTCATATACAGGTGCATCTCAATAAATTAGAATGTCGTGGAAAAGTTCATTTATTTCAGTAATTCAACTCAAATTGTGAAACTCGTGTATTAAATAAATTCAATGCACACAGACTGAAGCAGTTTAAGTCTTTGGTTCTTTTAATTGTGATGATTTCGGCTCACATTTAACAAAAACCCACCAATTCACTATCTCAACAAATTAGAATATGGTGACATGCCAATCAGCTAATCAACTCAAAACACCTGCAAAGGTTTCCTGAGCCTTCAAAATGGTCTCTCAGTTTGGTTCACTAGGCTACACAATCATGGGGAAGACTGCTGATCTGACAGTTGTCCATAAGACAATCATTGACACCCTTCACAAGGAGGGTAAGCCACAAACATTCATTGCCAAAGAAGCTGGCTGTTCACAGAGTGCTGTATCCAAGCATGTTAACAGAAAGTTGAGTGGAAGGAAAAAGTGTGGAAGAAAAAGATGCACAACCAACCGAGAGAACCGCAGCCTTATGAGGATTGTCAAGCAAAATCGATTCAAGAATTTGGGTGAACTTCACAAGGAATGGACTGAGGCTGGGGTCAAGGCATCAAGAGCCACCACACACAGACGTGTCAAGGAATTTGGCTACAGTTGTCGTATTCCTCTTGTTAAGCCACTCCTGAACCACAGACAACGTCAGAGGCGTCTTACCTGGGCTAAGGAGAAGAAGAACTGGACTGTTGCCCAGTGGTCCAAAGTCCTCTTTTCAGATGAGAGCAAGTTTTGTATTTCATTTGGAAACCAAGGTCCTAGAGTCTGGAGGAAGGGTGGAGAAGCTCATAGCCCAAGTTGCTTGAAGTCCAGTGTTAAGTTTCCACAGTCTGTGATGATTTGGGGTGCAATGTCATCTGCTGGTGTTGGTCCATTGTGTTTTTTGAAAACCAAAGTCACTGCACCCGTTTACCAAGAAATTTTGGAGCACTTCATGCTTCCTTCTGCTGACCAGCTTTTTAAAGATGCTGATTTCATTTTCCAGCAGGATTTGGCACCTGCCCACACTGCCAAAAGCACCAAAAGTTGGTTAAATGACCATGGTGTTGGTGTGCTTGACTGGCCAGCAAACTCATCAGACCTGAACCCCATAGAGAATCTATGGGGTATTGTCAAGAGGAAAATGAGAAACAAGAGACCAAAAAATGCAGATGAGCTGAAGGCCACTGTCAAAGAAACCTGGGCTTCCATACCACCTCAGCAGTGCCACAAACTGATCACCTCCATGCCTCGCCGAATTGAGGCAGTAATTAAAGCAAAAGGAGCCCCTACCAAGTATTGAGTACATATACAGTAAATGAACATACTTTCCAGAAGGCCAACAATTCACTAAAAATGTTTTTTTTTTTTTGGTCTTATGAAGTATTCTAATTTGTTGAGATAGTGAATTGGTGTTTTTTTTTTAAATGTGAGTCAAAATCATCACAATTAAAAGAACCAAAGACTTAAACTACTTCAGTCTGTGTGCACTGAATTTATTTAATACACGAGTTTCACAATTTGAGTTGAATTACTGAAATAAATGAACTTTTCCATGACATTCTAATTTATTGAGATGCACATGTATATCATTCATTAAAAAAATAGAGACCTGTTCCAGTTTATATTTATGAGCAGCTTTGTATTTGCTGACATACTGTTACTGTATTGGTAATTACACAGAATTAGTAGAAAATATAGAAGAGATCCAGTTGCTTTTCTGATGCTCATTTAGACGCAGTTGTGCGCATGCGTGCAGCTCCACGCGCTTACATTGCGGCACCCGCTGTTCTGTGTCTCAGTGCAGGAGTCATGATGCGAGATTGACCTATGTGCATAATTACAGTCGCGATTTTATACATTCTAAACAATCTTTGAAACCCGTTGTATTAGGGGAGAGTCGACTTTCTCCCTGTAAAGCCGATCACTCATTAGTAAACAGCACACGTTATATCCTGAATCTCTTTAAAAAGAAGATTTTAATCGCTGGATTATGTTGTCCTGAACATCTTAGACACAATATAACGAAGAAACATAAGCTCGCGTGACTATGGATATGTTCTGAGGATTTTTGTAATCGTATTTTAGCATTTAAAGTAATTTACTTTTTTGTAGTTGTTTGTATATAATGACAAAGTTCAAATAAAATGCTGCTTGCAATGTAAAACGATTTTATTTCATGAATACTTTGCTGATTGTAATGAGTTCGATCAAGTTGTGTGAAGTGTCCTTGTTTGTCGGTTGCTGGATCGACACAGGGCTGTGTTCTATTCAAAGGAGGTCATCACTGCACCCTAACCCTTGTAAGGCTGTATTCCCCACTACAGCAGCCTTGGGAAGTGTATTTGGTCGTTAGGAACACACCTTTGAAGACATAAACATCGGTTTTGAACAGTATGTGCGATTGTCACGCTTTTTCTCTCTCATCGAAGTGCCCTCGGTAGGCATCACTGTAGCGATTGGACGCAGTGCAGGCGTCAGTCCGGCCCAGAACAAGCACAGTTTTATTTTCTTTAAAAGTTTGCTGAACCAGTACTGGGATCAAAATAAGGTCCTTAATCAAAGAATTTTCAAGGTCTTTGTCAAAATATATGTATTATATTTAATTAATAAATGGAGGGACAAGTTCAACGTGAAATCCAAATACGTCATTTACGCAAGCGCAAACGCGTTTTCCCGGGAAATGCAGACACGTGACAATGACGTCTGCTCAATCAGGGACGCGTTTCCCGCGAAGCAGACCCCTCCCCCACTCCAGGCCATGCACCCATTAACGAAGGAAAGGTAAGATCAAGTCTTCTTCTGAAAATGCATAATAACTACCTATAATAACTGTGTTTAAGTTAGTAAGATGTATTTAGTTTAGTGAAAACATGTAACATTGTTCCAACAATTTTTTTTTGTGTTTTTTTTTTTGTAATCTTCTAAATGACTTTTGGACATATCACATGTACTGTCATTATACTGAATAGAACCCTATGAAATCATTCACCCTAAACTAACAGTATTGGTGAATAACAAAATCATTTTTGATGTTTCTGAAATGGTTAATCCAGCAGTATGTGTAGCTCTTTAGTCATAATAAACTATCATTATTGTTGTTACCCATTAATAGTAAAATAGTAGCATACTTTTTTTTTTTTAATTCAGATGCCCCATTAATCAATAAATACAGTCTAATAAATTTCTTAAGCACTGTATGTGTTTTACAAATTTATTAGATCACCTGTCATAACAAAGAGAGAGAAAAAAAACCCACAAAATCGGGCATCTGCATTAAGAAATGAAAGTGATTTGGTTTTTTTATTTTTTTTTTTATTTTTTTTTTTTACTGCTGTGCTACACATACTGGTGGATTAACCATTACAGAAACATCAAAAATTATTTTTGTAATCACCAGTACTGTTAGTTTAGGGCAGCTGAGACATATATAGATAAATTATGGTTGTTTATTCCAATCACCTTATATTTCTTTTATTTTTATTTTCTCCAGTTATTACAGGAAAGCTGGCCTATGTCATAATGCTGGGAGCCTCGAGAAATAAACGACGAAAAAGACCTCAACAGGATGCAGAGCATTACATTGCTTGCAAAACCGATAAACCAGGACTTCAAGAGCGATTCATCGACACATATAAAGGCAAGATATTTCAGTATTTTTGACTAAGCAGTTTACCAATAATATTAATCTGCAAAACTGAGAATGTACGGTAATGTGTAATGTATATTTATGATTCCTGAATACAGTGCTGCATGAATGAGTCCTAAAACACAGAACGAGTTGTATGTTTGCACTTCTGGTTCCAAATCAATGGGTTTTTTGAAAGTCTGAGATGAACAAAAGTTTAAGATATTTTCACGTTTTATTCTACAACATAAAATACATCAGTAATACCCCTTGTATTCATAGTGTTTATAGCTTTTTACTTCTGGTGATTGTATTTAGACTTCAAAATGAATAAAAGTTGTTTATTTGTAAAGATAATATCATGATGAACAAAACGTGAAAGAATTCTAAACTTTTGATGTCACAGGGCTTATTTTCTACAATAATCCATAAGCAAATGAATTCTTCTGGGATTTTGTTGAGGGAACCGGATGCAAACCTCCAGATTGGCCAGCAAAAATATGTCATCCCTGTGACACTCTATTCTATAACTCTACAATATATAGCCATGATAATATTTGTGTAAGTGTATGAACCTGCAACCATATAATTTTAAGACTTTAAATTTTAATGTAAAGTTTAAACAGCACATCATATTTCTGAATTACCTGACTACTTAATATTTTCAGAGCTATTTAAAGGGATAGTTCACCTAAAAATGAAAATTCTGTCATTAATTTCTCACCCTCATGTCGTTCCAAACCCGTAACAACTTTGTTCATCTTCAGTACACAAATTAAGATATTTTTGATGAAATCCAAGAACTTTCTGACAACTGACACAGTCAAGGCCCAGAAACGCAGTAAGGACATCGGTAAAATAGTCCATGTGACATCAGTAGTTCAACTGTAATTTTGTGAAGCTACGAGAATGCTTTTTGTGTACAAAGAAAACAAAACAAAAAAAAGACTTTATTCAACAATTTCTTTTCTGGGACAGTCTGCCGTGCTGTTGAAGCAGATCACGCATGCGCTGAGTCTTGTTTATGAGCAGAGGAGCACACGCATGCATTGTGGTACTCTCGGTTGAACCACTGATGTCACATGGACTGTTTTAACAATGTCCTTATTACCTTTTTGGGTCTTGATCGTTGTAGTTCCCTTGCTGCCAATGCAGGGTGAGAGAGCTCTCGATGTCATCAAAATATCTTAATTTGTGTTCCGAAGATGAACGAAGGTCTTACGGGTTTGGAACGACACGAGGGTAAGTAATGACAGTGTTTTCATTTTTTGGGTGAACTAACCATTTAAAGAATTTATTCACTAATTTCCCTTTTACATCATATAACATATATTTGCACATTAACTGGTTCATATGGCAGAAAACTTTTAGTAATAATAAAAATAATAGTTGACTTTAAAGAAACTGCTGAACCTGATGATTTTCTTCTCTTTAGGACGTGGAGTTTTCACCACTGCAGCTGTTTTCAGAGGTGATTTTGTTCTTGAATACAGAGGTGAACTTCTGAGTTCAGCGCAGAGTCTTGAGCGGACGAATCTCTACAGTGACAGCGAGAGTGTGTTCTTGTTTGATTTTCAGTGGCGTGGCAAATATTGGTGGTAAGTACAGAATTGTTGGATTGATGTAGTAGGAATGCTGGTGTTATACACAGTTTGTTTGTGTGCTTTACCTGATGCACTCAGTTCAGTTCATGGATCTCTCTCCTAATGAGCTGATAATCTGAATCAGGTGTGGTAAAGGGGTCATATGATGCTATTTTAAAGATCATTGTTTTGTGTATTTGGTGTAAAAGAATATTTTGACATGCTTTAATGTTCAAAAAACACATTACGTTTCAAATACTGTACATTATTATTAGGGCTGCAGCAATTCGTCAACGTCATTGATTACGTCGATTATAAAAATACGTTGATTAGCATGGAATGTGTGTTCAAGCAGATGTTTTAATCTGCTGAATAAATAAAACATTTCAAGTCTCTCACCTGTAAGCAACTGCTGTCAGTCCCAAACAATAACTGTGAATGCAGCTATAATGTGCATTTCTATTGATTGTATCACTGCCCTTTCTCTTTCTTTCTTTCTTTCTTGTTATTATTTCTTTCTTGCTTCCTTGCTTTCTTTTTCTTTTTTATTAATTATTTATTATTATTTTTCTTTTTCTCTCTTTTCTTCTTATTTTTATTTATTGTTATTTTCTTTCTTTCATTTTTATTTTCTATTAATTATTTATTGTTGTTGTTTCTTTTTTCCCCTCTTTTCTTGTTATTATCTTTATTTATTTTTATTATTTTCTTTCTTTCTTCCTTTGTTGTTATTATTATTTACTTTTTGTAAAATATGAAAAAATGTTTTTTATTGATAATTTAACTAAAGAATTCATCAACTGATAAGAAAATAATAAATAGATTAATTAAAAAATAATCGATAGATTAGTCGACTAATCAAAAATAAAAAAAATAATCGATAGATTAGTTGACAATAAAAATAATTGTTAGCTGTAGCCCTATTTATTATAGTTCCTCTATGCCCTGCCTCTCTCAAACACGTCGTTTTCTACAAAGCCCCTCTTTCCGACAAGTGCAGTCTGCTCTGATTGGCCAGCTGACACAGTGCACTGTGATTGGCCGAACACCACAAGCACGTGTTGGAAATGTAACGCCCCTTACCATAATCGCGAGTTTCAGCTTTCAAAGTAAATATAAAGACAGTTAATAATGTTCTTAGTTTTACCATCAGTTCAAGCCCGAAAGAGGAACAGAGTCGTGTGACAGACACCGTGATGATGCTCGTATGTATTTACAGTAACGTTACACAAGCTGTGGTTAAGACAGCTGACTCCACTGTGATGTGACTCTGTCTCTCTCTCTCTCACACACACACAAGACGTGTTACTCAACACGGTGCAAAACTCCGCATTTGAACAGTCAGTAGCAAATACTTAAACTAATAACAAAGCATACTTCCAGACGCTGATTCAGAAGCTCCAGATTGTCAGAGCAAAGTCGGAATTCACAAAACTGTCGTCCATAAAATGCGTTACACAAATTCAAACATTTGAGTTGTGCTGTTGGGCAATTCCACCAAAACCTGAAATATAAATTCTCATAAATTATATTTATAATTTTCCAATGTATTCCAATATATTTTTCTAAACCCCTTAAAATAGAGTCCAGACATCAGAAAAGTATCAGCCTATAGACCTGTTTTATATTTTAAATGAGGGAAAAACACATGCGTTACAGACGTGACCACAAATAACACGAGTTTCTGGGAGACATAATATTTTGTAAACTTTCTGCGAATTACAATGCACAAACCAGAAGCAAAAATATCTGCCGAATGGAGAAGGGTTGGCTATTTACTAGTGCTGTCAATCGATTAAAAAATTTAATCGCGTTAATCACAGTCATGGACTGTGATTAATCATGATTAATCGCACATTTAAAATACTAGGATTTACCTGTAAATGTGTTGAAATGAAATGCATAACAAACTAGTTTAAGAAAACAGAACCTTTCACACTTCCGCCAGGTATGAGACATAATCCTTATTATTCTTTTATCATTATTCATTTCTTTTTATTCAGCCATTATCAGCCTTTATACTGACAATAAAACGTTTACCAAGCCACATCGCTTCAATCCCAGTTTACATTTACCCAACTATTATCAAAAGTATTTCTAAATAAATACAACAAAACATTTTCTTGCGACCTTACGTGAAGTATTATGACAAAATGCATTATGAAGAAGAATTGGACCTGTTCTGCAGGTGCATTAGCGCTAACATTAGCATCATGCTTCAGTAGACAATTTATGAGATTAATAGTACACTTTTACTCAGAACTCACTTCAAACCACCATCGAGTGTTTGTAATAACTTCCTTTTACGTTCACACGTCGAATTTGGTTGTTTACTGTTGTTAAAATATGCTCTTTATAGCCTTTTATATTGCTGCACAAATTAGCATTTCAAATGTACACATTCATCTCAAGAAAATCACATACAAACCATATCCTATTGTAATCGTGTGTTTATTATCTTGTATAATCTATAGTGGCTGTAGTCATGTTTATTTCTGCTGTGTTGTATGCTCTGGCTGAAACTCACGTTGTTTGTGATGTTACAACCGCCTCTCCGTTCTTAAATTGCCAGGGATACATTGCAACTATAATACACATTAGTAAAAGGATCTATTTTAATTTTCATTTGTCTATATACACTTTGGGCAGCCGCGGTACATTATAAAAATAGCCCAAAAAAAAACGCAACCCGCGGCTCTGTAATTTTTCCCGCGACTGTATTTTCAAAATAGCCCAATTGTGCCGCTACCCTGGCAACACTGGCTCGCTGTGCCCTCATCACACAATGATAGATAACCTTCTGCGCTGCGATGATGGGAAGAAGTTGGGGTCAAGCATTATCACATGATTAATTTGCGTTAAAAAAATATTAACGCGTTAAATTTAGATCAATCGCATGCATTAAAACGCATTAACGTTGACACCCCTACTATTTACAAAGCATAAAATATCAATTTTGTTTAAATTTTCATTTTGTGTTTCACAGGAAAAATCAATGTTACGGACGTGACATCTCTCCGTTACAGATGTGACCGTTCTGAAAGCGGAATTTATCCGACTATGAAAACGCCTATAAAAATGCTTTAAAAACTTTAACAGGGATGTCTAGTGGGTATTTAATAGAGGTGCCCCCCACTAAAGATTTTTCTAGTTAACTAGTAGTTCATTTAAGCCATTAGGCTATTCAACTAATCACGCATTTATATTAAATCAATAGGCCTACTAATCCATAATGAGCTTCAATATATTCCACGCTCAAGCACACTTATAAAGTTTGCCAAAAAAGCACAGGCAAAAGTAGCCTAATGATTATTAATGTGTAGAAAAAGGAGACATTTTAATTATTTATTAATAAACTAATGTTTTCTTGTCGGCTGCAAGATGAAATTCACAGTGCTGACTCTCATCTCCACAGTAGCCTACTGACACGCCTTTAGAGAGAAATGCAACCTTCATATGTAATCAGGGAGTATTTAATTTAGTTTTTAATTGGTTCATTTAAAAGTAGACATTTCAAAATTTCTATAGATATATTTCTCTATGTGAGACACACGTGCTGAGTTTTGGTTCTTTTTGGAGATGCGCTCCACACAGAGGTGGCAGAAAGCGCATCCTGTTTGTTTTTGAATTCAAAATAACGTTTTGTTGTTATTATGAATTTACATAAAATCAGTTTCTAATTGATTTTAAGTTGTTTCATTATCAGGAAAAAAAATGCAAGTTATCGCGTGGGTGCCTCCCTTTCATCCGCATTGATATTCCGCACAAACACTTGAACACGGGCTAAAAGCACATTTATAGCCTATAGGTTAATGCTAGAGTTTGGAATCCACATTAAAACAAATCCTCACCAGTCTACATCCGAGACAGGTGCAGTTATAATCTATAAATTGAAAGCTATTTGACATTTTAAAATGATCTAACTGACCAACGCTGCTCCAATTCGTTTATCATATTGTTGATCAAGATTAAACAGATGCCGCTGAAAAAATTAGTTTTAAAGACTTACTTATGCATTAAATAACTAAGATACAAAACGGGTTAAGTAAAATATTCTAAATATATAATAGGCCTATTGTACAAATATTTACAAAATAGACTGCGAATTGACTGCAGATTCACGTTTTGCATCTGCAAAGTGAATCATTTTACTATGCAATGATACGAAATTAAACCAAACAAGATGTGTAAAAGGGAAAAAAAATTTAGACAAAAAAAAAAAAAGAATAAATAAATGATAACCCCACAGCTTGTACACTAAACATGCAAAATCTTGCACTCTGCATGCAGCACAGATAGCGACAAGAGTTATTTGAAACACACAAAATCTTTAAACAAGTTCACTTTACTCAAATGGCCTCCACAGTCACCAGATCTCAATCCAATAGAGCACCTTTGGGATGTGGTGGAACGGGAGATTCGCATCATGGATGTGCAGCCGACAAATCTGCAGCAACTGCGTGATGCGATCATGTCAATATGGACCAAAATCTCTGAGGATTGTTTCCAACACCTTGTTGAATCTATACCATGAAGAATTAAGGCAGTTCTGAAGGCAAAAGGGGGTCCAACCCGGTACTAGCAAGGTGTACCTAATAAAGTGGCCAGTTAGTGTATATTGTATATTTTTGTATAGTGTATAACATAGTGAATTATTTTTAACATGCAATGAGAATAAAAAATAAAACCAAACAAGATATGTAATGAAGAAAAAAATATTTAGACAGATAAGAATGAATGATGTTACTCCACAGCACTCTTGCGCGTCTCACTCAGCAGCATGTGCGCTGAACACGCAAAATCTTGCCCTCTGCATGAATGCAGCGCAGATAGTGACAAGTTATTTGAAACACATAAAAGGTTTAAAGAAGATAATATTGACAATGAACATTGACATTTGAAAAAGTTTTGGCGGTTTGTCCTTCAGTCCGTCTGTGCATTTCTGACCCGCACAGCAAATGCAGTTTAAATCTCTGCAACGTTTTCGAATGCAATTTAAATGAATGCAATTTCTAAAATGTTAGAATGAATTAATTTCTAAAATGTTATGACACGGCAAGCCTGAAACAGATCAGTATAGACCTACACAGTAGACTATCAGTCATCAGCAATGAGGTAAACATGCGTGCCAGTATGCATAAAATTTAATATGAAATGTCCATAACGGTCACGTCCGTAACGCATTATATGGTTGATAAGAGCAAAGAATAGAGATGAGCTGTTGATCATAATTAGCATGGCCATGAGTTGGCTTTGTACAGAAAGTTTCAAGTTAATTGCATTAATTATATGATATAAACTTAATCTTTAAAATGTTACGGACGTGACACAGCACTGAAGCGTCCTAACCTCTTAAATCTAGCCCTTATAAATCCAAAAATCATCTCTGTTTAGACAACGTGAGTTAATTTACTTTTCAGACAGGCCTCCATTCTACAAAATACTTACTGTTGACACAAATGAAAAAATGGGCAGTCTTTGATATCTCATTTGAAAACATGAAATACAGTCAAAATGAAAATGTAATTTTACTTTAGGTGCACCCTTCATATATAGTGGATAAACAGCGATTTCCTTCAAATTTATATTAAAGCATGTTAATGCAGTAAAATACAGACCTAAATGCACAAGTTAAACAGGGTTTTATTCTTTTGGTAAAAACTTTATTTATTCATGGTAAGGATGACTTTTGCATGAAATTGCCCTGTTCTGTTGTAATGATTCCCAACTGCATCTACTTTCGGAAGGCCAAATAAAGTGCTTAGCTTTCGCACAGAAACACACAGCGTCTCCCTGACATGGCTGCATCAACACTACTGCGGTTACTGAAACCACGCCTTCTTTCTTTGCGTGAACATTTGGGCTGCATTTTGCAAATATTACCACATCGTGACGTAGACGTGTGGGCATGTTTGAACGAGCCGTTTTAGCCCGGTCTGGATCAGCCTTCTCTTTTAGATAGAATAAATCCTTTTGTGGGAGACTTTGAGCTTTGTAACTCTGCAGATCTTATACATACACAAACAGCTACATAACACACTAAAGAAAAGAAAAAATAGAAATCGCATCATATGACCCCTTTAAAAAAGGAGACATATAAAATGTGCAGAGCGATGGATCACCAGGCCTGGAGTTAAGAACCACTTATCCACCTTTTTCTTCAACACAGATGTAAGCCTATGGGTGAGACTTCTGGTTCATTAGCCGCTATAGGTAAATAACGAGGAGAATAACAACATGCGGTAAATGGTAAAACCGTTTGCACCACAAACCAGTGTGTTCATAATTAAGATTATACATTTAAATAATATGACACACCAATTTTCGATATCAAGCAGCAAAATGAACTGTTTTGTACTGCTAAAAATAGCTGGACGCAGATGAGACCGGAAGCTAGACCCATAGAATTTACAAATGGCCACGCGCATTTTTACGGCAAGAAAAAGTTTGATAAAGATGACCTAACAGACAAGAAAAAAACAACTGTACGAGTCTTTAGGGTAGAAACGACACATTGACTTAATCGATTACACTGACCATAAAAATAAGTCTATTTGCATGGAATGCACAATGTACTCACAGAGACATTATTTGCTTTTATCTGAAGATCCGCCAGAGCTGCTGTGGGTGAGGTGTGTGGTTCAAACAAACGCTCTCCGCTCAGTTATGCCGAGTTCACACTGCACGATTTTAGCCCTGTTTTTCAGTCGCCGACAGGTTTTGTGAAATTGCCGACAAATGCCTGAAATCGGAGGCAAATCAGTGCTCGTTCACACGAGTGACAATCACACAGTGTGAATTATCAAAGATGCGATCTGAGAGAATCGCCGACACGTGGCAACACCCTTGAAATATGTCATGCTAAATATCTGGTCCTGTCAGCGATTCAGAATCCTGCTGTGTGAAATGAGTTCTGACTGAAAAACACATCTACGATGACCTACAGCCAATGAGAGAGCAAGATACAGGGCAACGAGGTTCGGGGAGGAGTTATATGAAACGTAGTTTGCAGACCAGTGTTGCCAAGTCCGCGGTTGTCGCCGGTTGTTTTTCATATTTGCAGGTTGAAGCGACCCCAATAACGTGACATTTAACCCCTGGAATGTGAATTGTACCAGGAGAACCCCGCAAAAAAAAATGTGTACTTTTACCGCCCCTTTGAAAACAACAGTGATGCGACGTCTTTGAAAATCGTGCAGTGTGAACTCGGCATTACAAAGCATTTAAAGTTGTTGTAGGCTCTGTAAAAATATGACTGATGAACTTGTGCTTCAATTCGACTAATTCATGTAATACACTTTTAATTGAGAAAAAAAACTCCCAGTGTTATGGACATCGCCATCTTTGATACATCACTACGGTTACCTTAACGATTGTATTCTTATTTTCATAGTCAACATAATCGAGCAAGTGAATGGATAGTTTCAGCCCTATGTGTCGTACATATATAAAATTCAAATATTGTCTTATGCTTAGTGGTATTTTTATGTATTTATAGCATGGATGCATCTAAAGAAGACAGGTCCTTGGGAAGACTTGTAAATGATGAGCACAAAAATCCTACTTGCAAAATGAGGACCGTTGAAGTAAACGGAAAACCTCACCTGTGTCTCTTCGCTGTACGAGATATTCTACCAGGGGAAGAAATCACTTACAATTATGGAGACTCAGACTGGCCGTGGCGAGTCAAGGTACTTTCAAGATTGCTAAAAATCTTTATTAATAATTCATGATTACCCTTTACTCTCATTCTATTTAGTTACTAAGTTTTTTATATTTTTCAAGTCTTTGAATCAAGCATCAGAAGAATCCACTGATAAAAAGTTAGCCAGCAGTTTGGGTCCGCAGAAATCGGCAAGTCCATTTAAAACCTCTTTATCAATATTCTGTATTCTTGACTTTCTGAACATAAGGATACTGACGTGTGTGAGTACAGAGTCTGGGTTTTGTCAGAAGGAAAGGAGTGATAAATAAAGTTACTGTAGGACAGCTAGAGGAATGAACCTGTACTAGTTTTTCTATCTTTTAAAAATATTTCTGATTTTGATATTCACTGATTTCTTTTTTGGCATTCAGTCCCATCACGCTGCTTCTGTTTCCTCACCTGACTTGGACAAGGAGAACAGCAATGGTCCACATAAGAAAGCTGAGCCAGAACAGTCAGACAAAGCAAGAACATCAGGAAATAAACAGGTAACCATCTCAAGCATGCAGCAACTACCTATTAATGTAGCTCTCTGGAAGCGCACTGCACTCGCAACGAAATGGATACGTTTATAATCTAATTCATAAATATCAAACGTTTTTGACATCATTTATGGAATACACTCGTTTCACATTGAGTTCACAGTTTTAACGGTCATCTTTGCTTTAATTTATTTTCAAGATCTGAGGAAAATTATCTGTTGTTGCTTTCAGTATGGCTATAAGGAAGCACAAAATGATAAACTCATATTAGACACGTTTAACTTTGAATAAAGCACATAATCACCTGAGATTATCTACTGTCATATAGTTTGTATGTTGTTGTTCCAGCTGCAATGTCACAGAAATAGAAACCGTTTCTAAATTAGAAATTTTGTGTGTCGCCGTCATGGCTAGTTAGGACAAAAACTCAGATTAACATGAAAAAGATACCTTTTATCGCATGTCGCGGTGTCGCGTGTAGTTAGGACACGGTGTTAAGCTAAATAACTCCTTATATGTCTACAGAAGCTGTCTCAGTCAAGATTCTTGAAAGAAATTCAAAAGGAGCACAATAAGACCGCCAAACAGCCATCACAGAAAGATTGCTTGGTGAGTAAAATGTGAAATGGTCATATCACTACTGCAGGGGTAGGCAACGTCGGTCCTGGAGTGCCGCTGTCCTACAGAGTTTAGCTTCACCCCAAATCAAACACATGCTCTTTATCATCACAAGGGCTACGGGCAGGTGAGGTTTTTTCAGGGTTGGACCTAAACTCTGCAGGAAATTAGCACTCCAGGGCCGACGGTGCCTGTCCCTGAACTACTGTATGATTTACTCCTAAGTCCATTAACAGTTAATTATTTTATTATTAATTTATATTATATTTGCTTGGTGCTTTTGCTTTGAGTTCTTATATTTTTATTCCAATTATATTTTTAAGCTCTCACAGTCATCTTCTGTCGCATCTACCACCGATACAACCTCTTTATCAGCACCCTGTGCTGTGTCCACTTCTGTAGTTGCCCTGATCTATGTCTGTTTTTTTTGGTTTTGTGGTCGTTGTTCATGAGTGCCTTGTTGGTCCAGAGCAGCCCGCTGTTCATTCTTTGGTTTTCCAGCATCTTCTGCATATTTGACCCCTTTCTAACAGTAACTGTATGGTTTTGAGATCTATCTTTCACACTGAGGACAACTGAGGGACTCATACACAACTATTACAAAAGGTGAAAACATTACCGTTGCTCCAGAAGGACACACAATGCTTTAAAAGCAAGAGGGTGTAAACTTTGAGTAGGATGATGATGTGTAAGTTTTTCTTTAAAAAAAAAGAAAAAGAAAACTTTTTTTTCATTTAGTAGTGCACTTCAGAATCTACATAAATACTTACATGTTTCCAATTAACTGTACTTACATGTACAGTTTACCCTGATTATCCAAATTAAAAAGTTTACAGCCCCTGCCCCCCTTCTAGAGTATTGTTAAAAGTTTTCCTCAGTTGTCCTCAGTGTGAAAGATAGATGACAAAGTCATACAGTTACTGTTGGAAAGGGTCAAATATGCTGAAGATGTTGGAAAACCAGCGGGCTGCTCTGGACCAACAAGGCACTCATGAACAACGACCACAAAACCAAAAAAAAACAGACATAGATCATGAGGGTATTCAAGGTTCAAGGATATGTAAACATATGAATGTGGTCATTTTTATAAATTCAATTATTTTGTCTTGTGGAGAATACATAAACATCTGTAATGTGAAATTCAAGACAGTACTAAATAAAAGAAATAACCTTTTTTTTTGATCCCTCTTATATTGTTAAAATTATTAATATTTTGCATATTCTGAAATGGGTATGTAAACTTATTAGCACAACTGTATATGCAGTTTAATTTTTAACATTTATATATTAAACTGACCCATAAGGTTCAGCATATAAAATATTTGACATACTTGCTTTATTAAATTGACTGGTAGATTACTAAGATGCCTCATGTAACATTAATTAACTACGTTAAAAACTTTAGAAATACATTTAGCTATTGTGTTACTGTGAAAGTAATTGGAATTAATTAATTAATTTTTAATATTTATAAATAAATGTTTATTTATTTTTATTTATAATTATTTATAACTTTATTTATTTTGTAGGTTCTTCCAATACTTCAAAGCAGAAATGGGAAAATGCAGAGGTACAAGCAGTAGAACGACAAATGATAACCTTTATCAACACATGCAGAGTTCCTGGTAAGAAAGACTGTGAGCAATGCATACAAGCAGAACCAGCACTAAAGGAGCGGACATGGACAGGTGTTAAAAATTATGTCAGAAACAGGATCACTACTCTGAAAAAAAAGGGTGGTTTGTAGGGGTGTGTATGTAAAGGGGAAGAAGGAGGGAGGAGTGAACGTAAAGGGGAAGAAGGAAGGAGGAGTGAACGTAAAGGGGATGAAAGGGAGGAGTGAACAAAAGGGATGAAAGAGGGGAGCGTGAACAAAGGGGAAGGAAGGAAGGAGGAGTGAATGTAAAGGGGAAGAAAGAGGTAGGAGTGAGTGTGAATGAATGTAAAGGGAAAGTTCTTAAAATGTTACATGGATTGTCATTATAAACTTGATTATTTTCATTGTTCTGTTTTTACAAAGTTGGAGTATCATTTTAATCTTTTTAGTAAGTCGTAAACTATCTGTAATTTGCATGTCCACAACAATGTTTGAATAACATTAATTTCCTCAGTAAGTGGAGTCAATGTAAAGGGGAAAGTTTGTGTAATGTTACATGGTGTGTCATTATAAACCTTTTTTTTTTCATTTCTTTTATTAGTTATAATATGCACTTTGACCACAATGTTTTATACTGTTCATATCTTTAACAAGTGGTATTATTAAAAGAAAGTTGTTGTAATAATGCATACATTTGATGGACTGAGTTTCCATGTTAATATTTTCTGTTATGTTTATGTTGGATTTTCATTCATCAATTTAAAAATGACAACTTGGTACAATACTGAGTGGAGTGATTTTTGTTGTTGCTCTTAATCCAATCTCATGATTATAGAGTTTGTGTATACAGGAGTCCCCAAAATGTCACTTAAGCGGAGTTTGTGTATCCCAGAGTCCCCAAAGTATAATTTAAGCAGAGTTTGTGTATCCTGAAAGTCCCTAAAATGTAATTTAAGCAGAGTATGTGTATCCCGAAGTCCCCAAAGTGTCACTTAAGCGGAGTTTGTGTATCCCGGAGTCCCCAAAGTGTCACTTAAGCGGAGTTTGTGTATCCCGAAGTCCCCAAAGTGTCACTTAAGCGGAGTTTGTGTGTCTCGGAGTCCCCAAAGTGTCACTTAATAGGAGTTTGTGTATCCCGGAGTCCCCAAAATGTCACTTAAGCGGAGTTTGTGTATCCCGAAGTCCCCAAAGTGTCACTTAAGCGGAGTTTGTGTGTCTCGGAGTCCCCAAAGTGTCACTTAATAGGAGTTTGTGTATCCCGGAGTCCCCAAAGTGTCACTTAAGCGGAGTTTGTGTATCCCGAAGTCCCCAAAGTGTCACTTAAGCGGAGTTTGTGTGTCTCGGAGTCCCCAAAGTGTCACTTAATAGGAGTTTGTGTATCCCGGAGTCCCCAAAGTGTCACTTAAGCGGAGTTTGTGTATCCCAAAGTCCCCAAAGTGTCACTTAAGCGGAGTTTGTGTGTCTCGGAGTCCCCAGAGTGTCACTTAATAGGAGTTTGTGTATCCCGGAGTCCCCAAAGTGTCACTTAAGCGGAGTTTGTGTATCCCAAAGTCCCCAAAGTGTCACTTAAGCGGAGTTTGTGTATCTCAGAGTCCCCAAAGTGTCACTTAAGCGGAGTTTGTGTATCTCGGAGTCCCCAAAGTGTCACTTAAGCAGAGTTTGTGTATCTCAGTCCCCAAAGTGTCACATAAGTGGAGTTTGCGTATCTTGGAGTCCCCAAAGTGTCACTTAAGCGGAGTTTGTGTATCTCGGAGTTTGTGTTTCTGTTGTATTCCGAAACAGTTTTTTAATGGAGACACATCAAGTCATTGATAATTCCTATAGAGCTCTTCACAATGTTTATGTTTTTACAGAAAATCATGTCTTAATGTCTCTGAGCCTTCAGTCAGCAGCAAAAGGAAACTGCTGAGATTAAACCTCCTCAAGATACTAAATTAACTAGAAGGATGCAGGTAGTGGTCAGTGAATTGTCCTCTGTCATGCAGACACCTGATTTCAAGTTACTAGTCAGAAAAATGTAGGTTATCTATTTTCAATTATCTTAAAAAAACTAACTCGTGTATTATGCCTTTATCTCTGCACTAGCTTGTTTTCTAGACAATATTGACACTATGGCCCGGTTTCACAGACAGGGCTTAGACTAAGTCAGGATTAGGCCATAGTTCAATTAGGTCATTTAAGTAATTTCTACAAACCTGCTTGGAAAAAAAAAACAAAACAAAACAAAAAAAACATTACTAGTGTGCATCTTGAAACAAAACAAAGGCACTGATATATTTTAAAATCAGTCAGTGCAAGTTTCTTTCAGCTGAAACAGATCAGACTTAAATTTTAGTCTAGGACTAGGCTTAAGCCTTGTCTGTGAAACTGGGGGTATGAGTTGCAATTCTATTTCTGCTCGTTAGGATGACTCATTGGTAGCACAACCACAAAGTCCTAAAAGTATAGCTTAACCAGAGTTTGTGTATCACCAAAGTCCTTAAATTGTGGCTTGATCAGAGTTTGTGTATGTCCCCAAAAGTGACATAAAAAATACTTGTCCCTAAAGTGAAGGTAAAATGTCAGGTCTTTAAAGAAGGCTTTTATTGAGAATATCAACTGATAAGTGTAAAGAGAGCTTCTCCTGTATCTCAGTCATATATTTCTTTTGTCTCTAGACCCTTTAGAAAGAGGTGTACCCAAAGGTAGGGTGTTCAGTCATACGTCCTCATTTTGTAGTTAAGTAGGTATGTGTGTGTGTGTGTGTGTGTGTGTGTGTGTGTGTGTGAGTGAGTGAGTGAGTGAGTGTGTGTGTGTGTGTGTGTGTGTGTGTGTGTGTGTGTGTGTGTGAGCGAGTGTGTGTTTGTGTGTGTGTGAGCGTGCGTGCGTGCATGCGTGTGTGTGTGAGAAAGGAAGCAGATGTGTTCAGACTATAGCTCTAACAAAGTCTCCTGTCAATCAGCTCCATGTCTCTGTATCCGTGTGTGCCGAATGACACTGATGTCCGGTCCAGACCAGTCCAGACCAGAACTCTGCCGGGATCTTCAGAACCAGCACTGACTCCTGACCCGCCTCAGCTCATTACACAAATGAATGAATAATCAGCAGAGAACAGAAAGAGATGGGCAGTCTGGAAGAAAAATGCATTTTCCCAAATAACCCACGCAGCGCATTTTCTCTCCATCCTGGCCCACTTTTCTTTGCACAAAACACTAAAAAGACATTATTCATGACTTTTACAATAGCCGGCCTCATCTTTAGGCCTGTGAGGAACATTAGAGCTTGTGAGGCTACGATTATCCGGAGCCTCAGCACTCACGATTATTAATTCATCACGCTACTTCAGAACACAGATGCATTGTATTGTCTCATTCAGCATCTTATTTTACCCATAAACTGGCCAAATGGGATGCGTTCTAATGACAGAGCCGTGTTAATATCAAAGCGAATAGGCTCTCGGGTGCAGACGGGAGCACGGTGTGGAAACTCAATCACAAGTCCCTTCAATCACGAAACGGGAAACAGGGACGCGTTTGAATATTTTTACCTGGAAGTATTAAAATTATACAATTTTAATAGCTATTTAACATGTAGTTGCTTTTTTAGCTGCATGCTTTGGCTGGAAAAAAGGAAAAGGAGGGCAGGTAAAGCGGGAATTCTCTTGGCAGTTATGAGCAGGACAAGCTCTTTCCGCCGGGAACTTCTTCCTGATCTGTTCCGCTCGGAGTCACTGACTTGTGAATTTCTGCTTTCCTTTGTCTGGTTCCCTCTGCTGCTGGTAAACAAGCAGATCCTGCAGTCGAGATGGCCTGAGGCTCTTCACATTCTCCTAAATATCTATTCGACCGCCGCAGAAACACAGACGCACCTGAGAGGAGGATTAAGAAAGCAAACATCTCCTCAGTTCTGCTGTGACAGTCAGACGGCTGTCTGTCATTACAGTGTGGGATACATTAGAACTAGAGACAATATCTCAACCTTATTTCTCAGTATGTTCATCTGCAATCATGATACCGTGTTTCACACAGATTCTCACAGTCAGTATAACAGCTATGAAATAACCCAGTGTGCAATGCAGCCCAAGAAATAAGATTAATGGAAAATGATATTTATCCATCTGGACTGGAGCAATATTAAAGTTAAAAGATCGTAACACACACACACACACACACACACACCAGTGTTATTTTAGTATCAGTGATATAGGTGAATTCAGGTAAATTGGGAGGCTTTTTGCCATTGAGATGAATAGGAAAAAATGTCCCAGTTATCATACAAACCCTATTTCAAATTAGAATTAATTTTATATTTTCTGCTTTCATTTCATTTTTTGTTAAAGTTTTAGTAATTGTGTTTTTGTCTTTTTTTATTTATTTATTTTTTGCATATAGCTGCACATATCATTTTATTTATTTATTTTTATTTTTATTTTTTTAATTAGGTTTAGTTAGTTTAGTACTTAAAATAAATGTAAGTTTTTTTTTTTCATATTTTGTTTTATTTCAGTTACTGTTTGTTTCATTTCATATGTTTTTTTTTTATTATTTTATCATCATCATCATCATCATTATTATTATTATTGATGTTGTTATTATTATTATTATTATTATAGTTTTTGTTGATGATATCAACCCTGACACTTTGTGAAGCTGATATTACTGTATATTCTTGTATCCTGTGTTTGACATGCTAAACTTTATCTAAAACTATTTTAAGAGCATTTACTGATTATTGCATGTGTTATACACATGCAGCTTTTAGAAATGTATAAACTGGTTAACTGCATGGATCAATTGTTACAGTGCACAACCACTTAAAATATACTAGAGAAAACAAATTAAAATACAAAAAAAAAAAATAAAAATGGCATCAAAAAAGTGTCACAGCACCTAAAATATAAGACTTGTCTTTAATTTAAGCCCAACATAAGCAAAAGCAAATTGTATGTACAACAATCAACTGCACAATAAGAAAGTGTGCATCTCTGTCTTTTCATGCATAATCAACTGATCAATTAACACGCAAAATCGCGTTTCATTGTATCTGTGCACTATTAACAAAGCACGGGTATAAGATAATACCAAATGCTTCTAAAGCATGCTGGTCAGATGCTCTCAGCTGAGTGTTTGCATCTCTAACTAGCTGTTTGAGGAACACCTGCTCGGCTTAACTGAGCAGAGAGAGCGTGCACTGACCCTCCTGATCAATAATGCATGGAGAGTGAACAGCAACATGCGAAACCTCTTAGCCACTGCAGCGGAGCAGAGCAGAGACGCCACTGGCTCGGGACAGACAGCAGAACACATCAGACATGATCGACACTGTCTTTGACCCACATTCATCACATCATCACATGCAGATGAAGGCAGAAACTGCATTTCAATACCTTTAGAAAGAAAGCATGCATTTATGATCATCTATATGTCATTTAAGTTGTTTACCTTTAACCCAAATCAAACGCCTCTAACTGTTAACCTGCCCCTGAGTGCTAATATATTCATCAAAGAGCACTTAATTAGATTTCTAATGAAAATGGAACGCAGGTTAGGGTTAATGGAACTTCACTGCCAATGCTCAACCATGAAGTCGAGAAAAAAGCTTATAATTACATGAACTCAACAACATATCAACCCCTAATCCATACTCCCATGAGCCTTTGTTGCACTTAATGATGTTGATGTTACCTATGTATGGATATCAATGCAGTGCATTTATGATTGAAAATGCTCATTGATTGTAATTTCCTACACGTTTGGGATTTATCTGCATGCCAGAAAGCAGCGCTCCACATTTTATGTTGCTTGATTAATTTTACACTCCCTGTAGCAGTTACTGGACTCACTTCGTTGGGGAAAATGCAGCCGTTTTTATATAGTGTTTTCTGTCATTTGTCGCCCATAGAGAGAAAATGCTGTAATATAATGATCATGAAAACTTACAGAACACAAGTCCTTATTCTTCAGAGAATAACACATTTGTGGTCAGTTCAGTCATAAATCAGTGAGTGCGTGTCTGACTCTGGATGCTGTTTGCACCTTTCTCAGGTTGAGATGTGCATGCAGAAGTTGAGCTGGCGGCGTGATGATCAGATCAGACCAGATCTGAAATGCTATTATTCACGGCTGACCAATATTTTGGACAGACAAACACAAAGCATACAATTAAAAAGAGGCTGAGGGAAATGTTGTCATTTTGGTGACTGCTTATTTTCCATCATATAATGAATGAAAATAAGAAAGATGCATGATTCACTGAGCACCTTTGGAAAGCGTGACTGCGCTCAGAACAGAAGAGCTCTAATCTGCTTCGCCGGAGAGAAAGAGAGACTCAAAATAGAAGTGTATGAACTTGTCAAGACACTTACAGGAGAATGTGGAGCTGCTTGAAATCTGCCACAAATCATCTCCTCGCACCTCCTCTCGATTACAGGATCATTCCTGAGAGTGAGATTTACACAGAGCAGTGCTGTGTTCACCTGAACGTCTGGCCTCAGGCAAATCCTAGAAATATTATGTGATTATTTAACTCTCACATTCTGATTGGGGTCTGAAAGACTCAAGAGTCATTTGTGAGCGTGAACAATTACTTTTCTCTATATGAGAACTGATTATGAATTAAATATAAATTTGATAACGCACTTTGATGTTTTGTTTTAGGTATCAGAGATCCCATATATAAAATATGAATAAATGCAATTAATTTACATTCTCTGCAGTAACACACTGCTAACTGTAGTTTATAGCAGTGTTAACTGGTTTGCTTTAACTTTACAAAGAGGTTTTTTTTTTTTTTATTATTTTTTTGTTTGTTTGCTGCATGGGGTCAGAATGACAACATTACTATACTGGATGACAATCATCTTTCTAAAATAAATAAATAATAATGTTGTGCATTACTGACTGGTGGATTTTGAGTCAGAGGAACATTTCAAAAGAATTTGAAAGGAAATAAATTGTGCATTTTGAGAATCTATTAATATATCTAATCATATATAATTAATTACAACCTTCCACATCCAAGTAATGTTTCTCTTTTTTATTTTATTTTTTTATTCATTTATTTATGTATGTATTTATTTATTTATTTTTTAGTGAAGGAATATTCTCTGTAAAGATGCAGATTTCAGGAGCAATCAGCATCATGCATTAGTCATAATGATTATCATGTGAGTTTGCTCAAAATGAATATTTTTCTTGAGTAATTGTAATTTATTACAAATTTATTACATTATTTATTAATTAAGTCAATTTGTAACGGTTGTAGTGGTTCTAATGGATGTAGGTGACTTATATGAGATGAATAGACCTGTGCTTCTCCTGTGAGCTGAAGGAGGAGGAGGTGATGAAACATGCCGTCCAGTGATTGATTTGCGCTTGGTTTTGTCAGAGACAACAAAAGGATGCCGTGTCCTTTCAAGGTGTAATTCATGCATCTTATAATGCTGATGAGACGTTACTATAGATTTATGCATGACAAGGATCCTGCTTATCCGATCAGATATTTGGCAAAACTTGTCTCATTGTTCAGAGCTATTCTTAAATCACGTTTAAGTGTCTCTGCTTGCAAGCATTGCTTTCGTTTTGAACGTATTTCCATATTAAATACAGCCCGTCATATCTGATCCATCTGTCCAAAAGAGCCGAGCTTCGTTTAAATCTTTAACGAAAAACAAGAGCAGGAACTCCAGCGCAGACTTCATTATCCTCTAAAAGCTTATACTAGTGTGTCTTAATATTTCATAGGGACCCAAGTAACACCAGTAAAGGCAAAGAAAAAAAAAACAAAAAAAAAAAAACACATGTAAATAAATACGGAAAGCAATTGCGGACTTGCCCATCAAACTTCACGGATGCATTACCTGTTTTCACTGCAGTCTAGTGTGTGTGAGGAGGAATCAATCATAGAGTTGATGTTACTTGAGATAAAATGTCACGGGTTATTTTCAGGGGGAAAGAAAAGGACTCATTTAGCTCCGAGTGCAAGTGCGCGCTCGCGTTTGAGCCTGATATGACGAGAACCACACTGCAAAAGATACGCATTATCATGACAATTAACTGATATCCTCTCAAATAATTTGTACTTTATTATTTGCTTTGATTAATTGCTTTTCCCATGAGAAAATCATCGTCACTTAGTAAATGAACGCGAATGAAGGCGGTGCGGGTCAGCCGCTTGACCTCGCGTCTATTAACACACACACGCCGACATTTGCTCGCTTATTGTCTGACTAATTTAATTTCACAGAACACTTATTTTCCAAACTCAAGCGCATGCCAAAGGAGAGGGAAAGGGTGAAAAAAGAGAGACTTGCCTGATAAAAGTCTAACTCAATTTGAGGACAAGTACCTTCATCTGTAAATGAAAGCAATTATGCGGCCCATATTATATTATGTTGGCCGGTCTCAAGATAGTCATCAATCACCCGCAATCGAGCTGTCACTGCGGGCAGATTCGTTTCTAGCAGGCAGTTTTCCAGCTGGGGAAAAGAGGAGTACATCATCATTAATTTGACTGTGACCCCGGGGCTTCTCACATGTCTGAACCCACAGTCAGCAACACACCTTCAGCACTTCATCTCAATGGAGCAGATCAAGAGCTTTACATGAAGACACACTGACAGACCATAGATAGATAGATAGATAGATAGATAGATAGATAGATAGATTTGTGTTATCACGTGAAACACTTTTTAATCTCTCAAAACATTTTATAGTAATTATTATTTCAGTGCTAAATAGACAAATCATGAAGTATACAGACGCACAAATATAAATATTGCACTTTTTGTAAGTATTGCAGTTTCAGGCTTTTGTTTATTAAACTAAATGCATATTAATTCGAATTAATATATCATTTGTGGCCTGTGAAACTAATTATTTTAAATAAGGTAATCCACGATTGCAGCTGATTGTGCAGTAGGTATGATTTATGATATGCTTTATTTTTATTTTTATTTTCTTTTTTCCTCAAGGTAATATATATATATATATATATATATATATATATATATATATATATATATATAGGCGTTTGTTAATGCGGGCAAAAACATTGGATCATGTGTTTAATTCCTGACTAAACTGAGATAACAAAAGGCGCAGCAAAAGCGATGTGACAAAAGATACGGTTTGATTTTCAGATTATAGAAGTGCAACCTCTTTTCCAAAACTCTGTTTAATTGATATGTTCAATTACAAGTCCATTGTGCCTTAAAAATTCACCCCCACCCCTCTGTCACTTTTTTTTTTTTTTTTTTTATCCAGAGAAATGCATATTAAAGTTAGAGTCTGGTCATTTTGACTGGGTTTCTTCTGACGTCAGAGCCACCGGCGTTTAAAACAACCCGCATCTGGGCTGACGTGTTTAATACTAGTTTTTATAACGCAAAATATGTATTTCTGACATCAAAGACGGCAATTCGCCAAATGCTTCACGATGCGCCCGGCTGCGTTCTAGAAGTTTAATAGAGCGATAGGAGAGCATCTCTCAGGAAGGCGTTTAAGCAAATTAAACATGGTAGTATTGCGCTTCGCCCTATAAGCGTCCAGCAGCTTTATGCTTTACCAATCAATCGGTACAGTCAAACACAGCAGACCTGCAGTCTCGCCTGCGTTCCGGCAAACGGGGATCACTCTACAATGTCCTATCCTCAGTTCGGATATCCTTACTCTTCTGCACCTCAGGTAAGAGTTATTATCGCACTGATTCAGGTTTTTAAAAGGGGAAAGCGCTCAGGCGCGCCGCGGGTTTGAAGGCGATACAGATAAAGGTTTAATCGGTTTTCTGCGCTGGGCTTCCCTCTGCGCTTATCATTTTACAAATCTACAAACACGCGTTCGAGCCGCAGACGCATGCAAAAGTGCAGATGCGATGACAGAGCGAAGGACGACAACAGTTGTTTTTTGGCCATGATCCATAAAACGCATCTTCCTGGGGGGGCTGACGGCGGCCAATGCCAAAAAAAAAATAATAATAATAATAATAATAATAAAAAAAAAAAAAAAAAAAAAAAAAAAACTTTCACTGCATTTTCGCCGTTTTGCAAACTCGCACAGGTTCGCAGGTTGGTGTTTTATTCATGCTGTGGCATTTCCAAATGTTCCAGTTCCTCATGACCACCAACTCTCTGACATCTTGCTGCGAGTCGAGCACCAGGTCCATCTCGGATTCGTCCGCGCAGACGCCCGTTTACTGTCCGGTGTACGAGAGCAGACTGCTGGCCACCGCCAGACACGAGCTGAGCTCCGCCGCCGCGCTGGGGGTCTACGGGAGCCCCTACACCGGCGGACAGGGCTACGGGAACTATGTTGCCTACGGCGCTGACGCGTCCGCTTTCTACTCTTTGGTGAGTTTAGAACATGTGCGATTAAAAATGATAATAATGGCATGCGTTCTAGCAGTGAGTCATTATGTTTAGATCATCAAAACTCTATATGCATTTCTATATCTGAAAAAAAAAAGTTTATCAAATAAAAACATTAACAAACCTTAGGCTACTTTGTATGTACACTCTTAAAAATAAAGGTTATTTATTGGCATTGATGGTTCCATGAAGAACCTTGAACATCCATGGAACCTTTCAAATGCAAAAAAATAAAAAATAAAATAAAAAAATGGTTCTTTATAGTGGAAAAGGGTTTTTAAAATGTTCTTCAAAATAGACCTTTTCACTGAAAGGTTCTTTGGGGAACCAAAAATGGTTCTTCTGTGGCATCACTGCAAAAACACCCTACTGAAGCCTTTATTTTTAAAAGTGTAGTAGCCTACTTAATTATCGCAGAACTGGTGCATTTGAGCGGAGTTTCATGGATTGTTTTCTATATTCAATGGGCTCCAAGTTTAGGATAAGCATTATATTTTGCTCATTATCGTGGTTATATTAACAGGCATAATAAATGTAAAGTTTAATTGCTGACAGCTCTTGTATTTATTTCCAGGGAACGTTTGATGCCAAAGATGGAAGCGCGTCTGCGCATGCGGGTATAACACAGGCTGCCGCATATTACCCATATGATCCCACCCTGGGACAGTACCAGTATGACAGGTATCGAATAGCGGCCTTCATTAAGAGTCTTCTGATTGACCATTAACATGACTCGGTTCATTTGGATCAATTTCATAGGCAGCGCTCAACTTATTGATGCAATAATTAGCGCACTCATTTTAATGTTTTTATTATTTTATTTATTTATTTATTTTTTTCACTAAGGAAATTAAAGCAATAACATAATTTCCCTTGAATTTCAGGTCACTGTGTTTGATGTATATTTTATGTTATATCATGTTAGGCCTTCAGGGTTTCCCCTGAAGTGCTTTAATGGACAGATACTCGGCCGGTGCACTCGATCAAGCAATTTGTTCGCTCTGTTAAAAACGAAATGCGAGAAAGTTTATAGGACTTAAGGAAATAAAAGTCTTTGCATTTCTATGTTGCACTGCAGAACTTTTCCCACCACACCTTTCTTTCCTGCCACAGATACGGATCTATGGAGGGAGGAACCAGAAGGAAGAACGCCACGCGCGAGACGACCAGCACGTTAAAAGCGTGGCTCCAGGAGCACAGAAAGAACCCCTATCCCACCAAAGGAGAGAAGATCATGCTGGCCATCATCACCAAGATGACCCTCACGCAGGTGTCCACCTGGTTTGCCAACGCCAGAAGAAGACTCAAGAAGGAGAACAAGATGACATGGCCACCGAGAAGCAAGGGCTCAGACGATAAGAAGTACGATGATGATGATGATGAGGAGGATGAGGATGGCTCGCAAGAAGATCAAATCAAAAGTGAAACCAACGATGACGGTCAGCTCCATTCCATTCTTCAAATATCTATCCTATAGCAACGGGTTATTATTAGGCCTATTTGACCTATTTTTTTTTTTTTTTAACATATTTTATATTTTTATTTAAAAATAAATAAATTACACTCCAACACTGAGCTATCTGAGTTCTCAAGGATGTTCCTGAAAAGTGCAAACTTTTAAAGGTCTGGTGAAAGGCTCACCAAGGCAGTTGTCATTGCTAACTATTATATTACTAACTATTTTATTGTACAAGAACTTACTATATGTGACCCTGGAGCACAAAAGCAGTCATAAGTAGCTTGGGTATATTTGTAGCAATAGCCAACAATACATTGTATGGTTCAAAATTATCCATTTTTTCTTTTATGCCAAAAATCAAAAATCATGTTCTATGAAGATATTTTGTAAATTTCCTACTGTAAATATATCAAAACTTAATTTTTGATTAATAGGCTAATATGCATTGCTAAGAACTTCATTTGGACAACTTTAAAGGTGATTTTCTCAGTATTTAGATTTTTTTTTTTTTTTTTTTTTTTTTTTTTTTTTTTTGCTCACTCATATTCCAGAAATATTGTCCTATCTAAACAAACCATGCATCAATGTAAACCTTATTTATTCTGGTTATGTATAAATCTCAATTTGCCCCTTATGACTGGTTTTGTGGTCCAGGGTCACATTTGTGATGTGTTTTATAATGTAGATGTATTTAGTTATATTAATAAAAACGTTAGTTTTGCGTGCTCAGTAATTCTCAGGCTTGTATATTTTGTTGTCTCTCGCTCTCCACTTACTCCATCACTATTTTTGAACAGAGGGCAAAAGTCGAGAAGACAAGGAGCTCCAGCTGAGTGACTTGGACGACTTTGACACCATTGAGTCTGAGAGCTCCGAGTGTGAACTCAAGCACCGCTTTCACATGAATGCACACATGGCGACCACCGACGACTGCCTCAAAGAGCCTTCTCCAAAGCTCTCCATTCCCGGTCTGCTCGAGGCCAAAAGCGGCCTGAAAAGCACCGCGGAAGACTGCGAGCTTCGGAACAGCAAACCATGCTTCCAGCAGCAAGGCCATGCGTTACTGGACAGCAAACCCCGCATATGGTCTCTGGCCCAGACCGCCACAGAGTACTCCTCGTGTATGCTTCGGTGTCAGCCATCACCCTCAGACTCCTCACCTATCAGCGGCCTGGAGAGACAGCAGGACTCACCTGTCACGACTCTCAGAAACTGGGTAGATGGAGTTTTTCACGACCCCTTGTTTAGACACAGCTCCTTGAACCAAGCACAGACGAACACTACGGTTTCTTGGACCACCTCAACCAAAGGGTCGATCTTAGAGACTGGAGTCCTTGGACGCGCCAACAACGTGATAAAAACACAGCAGCAAGAGGGCAGCAAGGACAGTATGCCATTTCCAAAGGGGGTGAATAAAATATTCTGTTCCTAGCACACCGAATGACTCTCAAAAAGACTGTTTGGAATAGCTGTTTACGCTTTCAGTTCACAAACAAATGCCAGATTGTGAATCGATGGGCCCAAAATATGTTTTGTTACATAAAACCATGAGGAAATGTATGTATTTATTGCTGTGTTGACACCTCACTGGCAAGGGGATTTATCGGTTTGGTTGACGCACGTTCAGATTATGTAAATTAACTGGAAGTTTATGTTCTGAAAGACTGAAAAAAAAAGTTTACAGCCTAGTTTTGTTCCAGCTTTTATCGTTTCTTTGGCATGCATATGTTGCTAGTTTTTATTGATCATTCTTTTAGACGAACTTGGACCTTGTTACAACGACTCACAAGTGTCACTGTTAAGAACGCATCGCACAAATGCACAGATCTCCTGGAAACGGGGAATGGTGAAATCTGCTCACTATAATAAACGGTGGATTTTTCGCAGCTTTTGTTCTGTGTATCGATCAGAGTCGCTGTCCCTGGTGCTGAACACGCGCAATAGGGATGACATTCACCAGCTGGCTTCAATAAATGCATTTTATTTGATTATATGCATTATTTTTAATTAATTCTTATTTTCATTTGTCACTAAAAAGATGCGCAGACATTTCATACTGTAATTTAGCATTTGCATCATAAAATATAGGCCTACAACTACATATGCATTCATTTTCATAAAAATAAATAAATAAATAAATAAATAAATAAATAAAAAGACAAGAAAGAAAGAAGAATTGCTTTTGAAAATGTAAAAGTAGTTTACATTTTAAATTTGATATCATTAGGGCAAAGTAATGGCATCACAATATGAGTGGGCCGACTGTCCACTCTAAATAATGTACACGATGTTCCCAGCAGTGATTGTTTTGTGTTCACTGTGTTTGGCTTTGTAATAATCCCCCAATAACTGTTTATCATTTTCTCTCGTCCTCTGATGGGAGAGATGAGGCCTTCAGGAGCCATAAGACAGAGCTGGATGAGCCCCATTAACCCGCCATAACCAGCCTGTAATTGGGATGTTTTCAGTCATCATTCACTTCACTCTATCGATTTCTACTCTCTCTTTCTCTGCCTCTGATAATATTATCGAAGCGCCAAATCCTTTACCCTGACCCAGCACTTGAGCTCTGCAGACAGGCTGTTTATATTGTCGAAGGCGAGATCATTTGAAATGTTCATCTTGACACGGACCCCTCAATTTCTGGAGCTCCTCTGCACTCGAGGCTTTTTCACCGGGGCGCGTCTCTAAGTGAAAAGGGCAAGAGAATTAGTTGGTCGAGATAAAAGGGCAAAAACACGCAGTCAAAGGCAGGAGTTGACAGTGATGGTGAAAGTGTGGCCCCTGGAGGACTGGGGTCCGCTGAGAGGGCCTCCGCTGATGAATTTCAATGTGAAAGCCAAACGATTGAGATCTTCTCGTGAACGATCCCCTGGACAAAGACATTTGGGGAAAAACGCGTTTTGTTCGTACAATGCAATTCACAACATGCTGTATTTCGTTGTCTAAAAATAAAGAGCATTCTTTTTCACTCAAAAAAAAAATAAAAAAGACAAAACAAAAAAAAAGGTAACAAAATCTAAAGTGACAGAATTATTAATGCTAAATTTGTTATTTTACACATGCATTGTATAATAATAATAATAATAATAATAAATACTTTTAAATTCTATTACATTAAGAGATTTTTCTAAAATGGAAACAATTTAAAATTACACAGCAGATCGCAAAGACATGTGAAGAACAGAATGAAATACCATTGCATAGAATAATAAAATATTTTGCGTATTGCAAAAAACAATATATAGTTATTGTTTCAAGAAAGTTCCCTCTCATAAAACAGGGTTTGGAGAGGAGAGAGAGGGGGAGGAGATGTGATGGTTTGACTTACTCATTCAGGCGTGTCGAACACACACACACACACACACACACACACACACACACACACACACACACCGGGTGGAGGGATGATGTTGAATTAACGGCGCTTTTACATAGAAACCGAATCAAACTGTAATCAGCGATGCGTTACTTTTCATTAAGCGCCTTTGACAGCAGCATATTCAGACTCGACAGGGGACACAGGGGCCCCTGAAATAAACTGCTCTCAAAACACAGAGCCATAAGATAATTCCTTAAGCTCCATTAACAACTCTTAGCCGCAGGAAATAGAAACATCTCCACATCTAAAAGCTTTATCGACCTGCGCAAACCTCCGCTGATGGCTCCGTTTTCTTCCCTTTATTTATATATTTCTGCTTCATCTTAAGGGACAGGAGCGTCTAGAGCCGGTAATAGACTTCAACACAACATATTACCTGAAGAAGGAGAGGAAAAAGGCGAGAAGATTTAGATCTTTAACTGACCAATTAATGTGTTTTAGTTCCTCCACCGGCTCTGTCAATCATCAGAAATCTGCTCTGTTATCTTGTGTTGCGATTATTATCTGCATCTCATTGTAGTTATTTGTTAGTTGTCGAATCCAGTATCACTTTGAGACAATTCTCCTATAAAGATTTTTTTTATTTATTTATTTATTTTAGAAACAACAATTATGGTTTTCTTGTTACTCTGGGAACCACACAAAGAGTTTAGCGGTACACACACAAAAAAATAAATAAATAAATAAAAATAAATAAAATAAAATAAAATAAAATAAAATAAAATAAAATAAAATAAAATAAAATAATTATTATTATTATTATTATTATTATTATTATTATTGACCCAGGAATAACCTGTATGTCATTGGAGGAGGATGGATCAAGCAGGCTCACTTCAAGAACAGAAATCAAGCATGTTGGACATGAGATTTCACAGCTCTTAACAGAACAGACGCTTGTTTATCAGAAGCGTTTGTCCGCATTTCCCTCCGGACTCCAAACCTCAGAGCGACACGCGCACGCCCCCGGGACCACAGGACACACTAAATATATTTGCACATCATTAGTAGCTCTCTAACACTGACCCACAACTGTGTGCTTCTCTCCTGCCTGCATCATCGCGAACATTTGGTCTTAATTAATCTGGCTAATTAATAAAAAAAAAAAAAAAGCAATTTGTGGAGTGCAATGCTGACGCTGAATGAATCATGAAGGTTGGAAGAGAAACAACAAACTCAAAACACATGCAGATCTTAACAGCACTGCAGATCTATAACTATCACACCTTACTCAGTCAGTCAGTCAGTCATAATAATAATAATAATAATAATAATAATAATAATAATAATACATTTTACTAATAAACATTGAAATGACACACTTTACCATACAGGTTTTACCATTACACTGCATTTTCCATTATTATTTTCCCATAATAGGTCAAATTGTGAATATATATTTGCATTGTTTCTAGCATTCAATGGTTATGTGCAAACATACATCTTACATATCTCATACAAATACAAATGTCTTTTTAAGGTGTTTCACATTATTTATTCCCTCTCTTTCTAATCTTAGTGTATAATAACAGAGTGAGCAAACTAAATCTGTTTAATCTTGCATTCAGTGTCACGAGTGTTCTATCAGTCAATATTAATCACACACAAAATAGCACATTCAAAAGCCATTTGTTTTCCCTGCAGCTTTAAAATTGCATTTAAATGTCATTAAAGTTCACTAGATGGCTGGTGTAATAGGCATCGATGCGGTGGCACACGGCCTATCGGCAGCTTTCCTCCGTTAGTCAGCGCGGGTCTGGAAGGCAGATTTCAGCCGCACTGTTTGATAGGCTTGTCTTCACTCTCAGGTGTCACAAACTTCCCGTCGGCTTTCGTGGAGCCACCGCAGAGGTCACAGCGCTGAAAGCCTCTCTGAGAGTCTCTCTGAGCTCTGGAGAGGCTGGACTGAGTGTGTGACTGAGGGAAGATTATCAGAAATATCACACAGACGCATAAAACACTGGTCCGCTGGCCTGGGGCCCACGTCACAGAGCTCTGTGCTGCTCAACAGAGAAGCCACACTCCAGATCAAACTGAACTAACAAAAGCATGAGGCTTGAAGTACAAGAGCCACTGACAGAAAATGCTTTACTGAAGGAAAAAAAAATAAATAAATAAAAAAAAAAAAAAATCATATAAACACAACGACAAGTAACAAAACAAAAAACAAACAAACAAATAATAATAATAATAATAATAATAAAAAAAAACTTTACAATGTGCACAACAGAACAGTGAATTTATAAAATAAAAATAAAACACAGAAAAAACTTGCCCTGTCAGGCCAGTGCTGCATTACATGTTCATTGTCTCCGCCGTGATTATGTTTCAGTGTAACTGTGTGAATCCGTTAGAATCAGCTGAAAATTCAATCAGACAGTATTCATTCATTTATTCATTCATGCATTCCTTCATTCATGCATTCCTTCATTCATTTATTCATTCATGCATTCCTTCATTCATTCATTCATACATTCATACATTCATTATTTAGTTAAATTATAGCTCTAGAATTCCCAGCTGTTATTGTAACTTTCTTTTGGTGTGGCCAGTGAAAATGTTGGCAGGCCCATGCAGTAAAAGCCTGATCTAGTGGCTCTGTACAATAAAGAAATGTATCATGTTTCTACAAGTTAAGCTCCATCTGCAGAATTTGTGGCATCATGCTAATTTCACAAAAAAAAAAGTAATTTCAGTTGTCCATAAATGACTGAATGAATGAATGAATGAATGAATGAATGAATAATTCAGGGTTACAGTGAGAGACTTACAATGAAAGTAAATGGGCCAATTTTTTTGAAAGGTTTAAATGCATAAATGTGATGTTGTGACATTTTTCATTAAGACATATGTGTTATTTAAGTTTTAAAGTTGTTCTAGTCCATATTTTTATTATTATTTTAGAGTTTTAGGTTTTATTTTCCGATGGAAGCAAAGCTGTAAAATTAGATATAACTTTGTTAGAAACAGTTAGAAAGTTTTTTTTTTTTTTTCCACAGTAAAATCATTGTAACACACATATTGTTTACATCATGTGGTTATACTGTTGAAATATCGAGTGTTCTAAAGTTTAATTTCATTGTATGCAACCCAGATTTCAGCCTAAAAAAAAGAAAAAAAAGACAAATAAATAAAGGAAAAGGTGGATGAATTTAAATTATTTTTGAAATTATTTAATCAACATCTGGAATATTCTTTTAAAATTAGAAGATAAGAACAACAGAAATCCTGATTATGCAAAGGAAAGACATAAATAATAGACTGACATCTATGGGATGAGAAAGGAGGAGTGCTGGATTGTGCTGCAGGAGTCTGAGCATCTGAAGAGCTTCAGAAACCCTGTGAGCTCAGCAAACACTTCTTCATCTTCAGCCGCAGTCATTATCTAAGCGTCCAGCATGTGGAGAAACTCTCAGATAATAAACATAAACACCATACAGTGAAAGCAGCACGAGACCATTAAGCTTCTGCAGTCAGAAGCACACGCGTGTTCATCATGCCAGCCACATCTCAGCCGCTCCAACAAGAGCCACTCAAACACATCTTTTGATTTGTCAGAGGAACTCAGTAATATTTCTTTACATGCTACGGCATCAGTGTTCTTATTCCCCTCGTCCCCGACCTCTTGTTTTTATCTTTGCTTTAACAGAAACACTCAAGCCGCTCTTATTTGTATGTACCGCTGATCTTTTGCAACACAATTGGATACGGAGGCAAAGGTCAAGCTTAACTCTCTTATGCCTTTCATAGACGAATGAAAACAGCATATACTATTGATCCATCCTCAAATGATGTACATAAATCTGAGAGCTCCGCACAATGCTGCATGACCTTTCTACAATTACCAAGGTGACAGAAGTGATGCTTACAGGAGTCTGACACGGGTTCATTCCCAACACTTTGACTGCAACAGAACAGACACAGACTCACTTTTTTTTTTTTTTTTTAACCTAGAAATAAATAAAACAATCACTGATTTGAAATGTGTGCTTTTCTGAACCATCCAAATTATTATTATATGCACTGACTATTGGTGAAGTATAGCAGAAGAGTTTCTTCAGCTGAAACTTCAAATACACTTAAATGTACAATACAGCATTTCTGTGCAATTAAATTGCAAATGGTTGTTGCTTTTACAAATGTTCTGATTGCATTGATCTGCACTGCATAAAACATGAATGAACACATGAATGTCATTTGCATAAAACATGCAAACAGCACAATTCAGTGCACGCAATAATATATCTTTATTAACACTGTGCATATTGTACAAACTGTTGTGTGGAATGTTTTTGTGGAATTTTCTGTATTTATTGTAATGCATGTACTGTAAAAAAAAAAAAAAAAAAAAAAAAAAAGGCTGCTGTTGCCAAAACTTTACCATACAAAAATACAGCAGAAACTGTAAAAAATTTACAGTAAAAAAACAAAAACAAACAAACATATATTTAATTAAATGATATAATGTTAATATACTAATCTACTGAAGTACTAAAATCTGTTTTGTACCTTTATAATACACTGACAAACCACCAAAAAACACTTTCTCTGAACAGAAAAAGTGACATTAAGAATGAAAGTTCTTTACAAGTAGATTTTCCATAAGCTGAGGTAAAAACTAATATAAAGAAGGTGCAGACAAACACAAAACACCATCATGAACTTAAACAACATCAGATGTAACAAATAACCATCATGTACATAAGTAATAAAAAAAACTAAGACAAAACATTGTTATTTCAATAAAATAAATAAATAAATAAATACATTAAAAAAAAAAAAAAGCTGTGAGAAATGCCAATTTAGGGTTTTTCACTATAAATTTTTATTCTTTTCACTTCCAAAACCTGTGCATTTAACAGCTGTATTTTAATGCCCTATTAGATTTACTGCAGTTTTTCACTGTATATAGTAAGGGAATTTACTGCTTCTTGAAGTGTTTTAATGTTAACATTACCATAATTCTTCACAGTGTGGTACATGCTATGTACAGTAAATCCTAATGCACGCCATATATAATGGTCTTATTAATATATCAGTATTAATGTCAAATATACAATTGGTAGCCAGAGCATATCTATTGCACAAAATGTGTCTTTGGTAAATACAAACCGCTCTGGAGTAAGTGTCCGTTTGTCTGCCTGCGTCTGGAGAGTGGCTCGCGCTGGCGTGACCATGGGCTTTAACCAGGCCTGCTTGAGTTTCAGAGCGGAAGATGCTGAAGCGTCCATGCGAGCGGCCACTGTTTTACATGTCTGGCCTGGCTGAGCCGCTGAGGAGAGGAGCGGAGTGCAGTTTAAGGAGGAGGAAGCGCTCCTTATGCATGAGTCTGGAGCACAGGGGCCCTTGTTAAAGCGCTCCGGCCCGCTTCATGATGTCAAGCCTACTGATTTGTGTTATGGCTATCAGAGTGAGTTAACATTCACAATGGGTGGAGTGTCACAGAGGGGCCTTCAACACACACACACACACACACACACACACACACACCCCTGAACAAGCAATCAGCACTTGCGCGAAAGGTCACATTTGCAATATAGGGGACTTTATGCAGAGAAAACGCAGGTAATTGGAGGCGGGCTGCTCTGATACCTTTGGTGGATTGTGGCAAGATAATGTGATGGATGTGGAACATTTTGGCGGGCAATTAAATGTTTTGGAGTTCCTGGCTGTCGGATGAGAGAGGGGTGAAAGTTGGGAGAAAGGAGTCTGACAGTGTGCCACCTTGTAATCTGATTTGCTCTGAAAAACCTGCTTCGAATCAAAGCGCTTTTAATCAAAGCGGAGATTTTGTGCTGTGTGCGAGCAATGCATGAAAGGAGGGAGGGCAGAAATGAAGGGCTAATTAAAGTGGGCCAGGATTGAGCTACAGGCATGAGAAAACACTTTAAAGCCTTTACATTATTTACACACTCCTGCCCTTCCTCCACCACGCTGCTGCTCCTTTAAGGAACAGACACACAGAGACTCATCTGCATGAAGTCTTAACTAAAAATGACTCTTTATTTTGTTTATTTCATCTTTTTTTTTTTTTTTTTTGGATAGAAAGGATTGTATAACAAGCAGTGAAAGGCCTTGCTAGTGTTTTAATGCATTGTTAATTGACTACTAAGGTGTTCTGAGTGGTTTAATTGGTTTCTTCCTGTCTGGTGTATTGTATTGTTACGATTCCAAAGTTTCAGTAGTCAGTACCAATACAAGTAAAATTTAATGGTTATTGGTACCAATTTCTATAATACAGCAAAAACTTTTTGGAAGACACTCAATTTAACTGTTTTAAAAATATATAAATTATTGATGCCAAGAACAATTATAGGAAAATAATACATTCAAACATTATATGTAGCTTTTCAGACATTCTTACTTATTTAAACCTTGCTTTAAAAAGTCTAGTAAAAAGTCAGTAATACAAAAAAAGAAAAAAGAAATGCATTACAAATAATACAACAAATATTGTTTTTAGTTTCTAACTTTAGAGGCTCATTAAAACTACTAAATATATTCCGCAAAGACAGATGCACACATCTATTTTGATATGTTTTGTTTTATTTTTTTCTAAATGTATCAACTGTATGTATCATCCTCAATGTTATTTTGTATTAATTTATTAATTCGTTAATTTACATTCCATCAATAAATTAAATTAAAATAAGACACTATATGGCTAGTTTTAAACAACATTCATCTTTGCACAGTAGAAGTGGCACAGAAGCGGCATCTGAAGTGGCATTACATATTAGTACTGTTTAATGCAGCTCAAATGTGGCATGAATGCATTTACAAAGCAATTGCAATTCCATTAAAGATGCTGATGAGATTAAGTTTTTAGATATACAATTTTTACTAAAGTAATATGAAATAATTTAAAAAGTAAAATGTTTTTGAATAAAAAACTAAAAGGACCAGTAGATGGCAGCACATCAATGTTTTAATGAGTAAGTCACTGAATCGTTTGATTCGTTTAAGAGGACTGATTCACACAGGAATGAAGCAAGTGACAGATGCTGAATTTAGAACTGCATACATACTAGCATGCAATTCTTACTAGTTCTGCCATAGGAAGATATGGTAAAAGAGTATAATGCTAATATGCGCTTCCAAATTCAGCAAGACTCATTGAATCATTCACAAAACCGATTCATTCTAAGCAAAAGATTCATTTAGGAAAAAAACACTTCTCTGTGTGTTGCTCTGAGACATGCAACAGATTAGTTTGGAACTGTTTTGGTGGTGAAATGGAGTAAACACAGAAAATGTTCATATTTTGAACATTATGGGAGGTTCTTTAACTTTGGCAAGATACAAAAAAAAAAAAAAAAAAAAAAAAAAAAAAGGGGGTGCTACCTTTATAATCACGTAACCTGTCAATCACTTCAGTTCATCGTGAGCTCACTGACTGAGAAAACTCAAATTATTACCAGAGAAGCTGTCTGCTCTGCACAATGAATCTCTCATTTGCATTGTGTTCACACTTTGCTGGTTATAAAATCAGGATTGCAGAACTGAACAAAAATTCTGAGCAGATTCTGTGCTGTTCTAACTTAAACTCCTCTGATTGGCTACTGCAGTTACGTGATCAGCGCACATGTCTGTGATTGGCTACATTGCTAAACACTGCAAAACACTTGATAATTAGAAACTTCTGATGCTTTTCACTGAGTACTGACTCAAATAGAATCAGTACTTAGTACTATCTTTACTGCAGAAAGTCTGGTACCATCACATTTTCTCAATTTTAGTGTCGACTTCATACCGAAGTAACAGTATTTGGTAACACTTTATAATAACTGCACTCTACGAATCATTAGTTAAGCATTAGTAAATTGTCAATTCATCCTTTATAAAGCATTGTCCCAAAATTAATAGGCATTAGTAAGCAGTTTATGAATACAGCTATAAATGTTTTGTTCTTGAGCATATCTATAGTGTTTAATAATTGTATTTTCATACTCTATTAACAATCAACTTATCATTTCTAAATTAAGTATTATGTTATTTACAAACCAGTTATTTAGGAGTTGTCAGTGGTTCATAAGATCATTTAGAAAGTGTAAGTAAATGATTAATAAACTATTTAAATGAACATTTATAAATCGTATTATTTAGACATATGATAGTGGTGCAGTGTGTTAATAAATGCTTTATTAACACATATTCCTGCTGTAATTCATGATTAGGTCAGGTAGTTATAAAACATTTAGTAGTTGTCAGTCATCTATTTTTGTGAGCTCATCTAAAGTGAGGACTATTTATACCTTGTATAGCATTTACAATTGAGATTTATAGGCTCAGTTATCTTCTAAATGGAAAAATTGAACAGAACAGAGTAATACAGAACACAGAAATATATATATATATATATATATATATTTTTTTTTTTTTTCGAGATGCAAAACATGAAACTGTACACTTGATAAAAAATGAAACATAAACCTCTGCAATGTTTATTTATTTTATTTTTTTGCATCTTGAAGAAATATTTCTGAGTTCTGTATCCCTCTGTGTTGTGTTTGTTCATTTTTTTTCTTTTTGGAAGATAAATGAGACTTTAAATCTCCTTTGCAATAGATATGCTCATGAATCAAGAACAAGTCATTTATAGCTGTATTTATAAATTGCTTACTAATGCCTATTAATGTTGGGACTATGCTTTGTAAAGGATGAACTGACTATTTACTAATGCTTAACTAATGATTCATAGCGTGCAGTTATTATAAAGTGTTACCCAGTATTTTTGAAAACACTTGTCTGGTGTGAAAAGAGTCAGTGATCTTTTGGTGTAGAGATACGGCTCAGGTTCCGGATTTTTCAAGTAACATCACATCTCTCACACTGAAATACAATAAATACAGTAACCAAACTTCACATATGACGTGTAACAGTGAGAGAGTCGATGACTTTAGAAATGAATCATTAAATTAGTGAATTACTCTGTTGCATCTCGAGGCAAAATTGCAATTTTTGCAAGGAAAAGCAATTGGTCTCAGATCTGTCGCATCCAAAGTGTCTTCAAAGCACAGAAAATGCTTAAAATATGAAAGACACATGAATTTCCTCCTCCAAATATGTTTCTTTCTGCACACTAAAACATCCAAATGAACTGATTACTGTTTGAGCTCATGCTTTTTAAGTGTTGCATTACTGATAATTAATGAGGTATAGTGAACAGTCATGTAGTCATGATCACAAAATAAACAACAATCATCTGACCGGCAGCGGTCGCGGCAGCCCTCGTCGTGTGAAGACCGAAGTGTGTAAAGACCATCGACTCTACCGAGCGACTCCACTGGACAGGGACACCGGCAAGGGATAAGTATCGCTTTTCATTTACTCTCTTTCCTATTACTTGTTTCACTTCTCTTTCAGTTTTTATAACCATTTCTTACTTGTATGTTTGGCACAGTTATTTTTTTAGGATTACTGTTAAACTAATGTAGTTTGATTTGTATATGTTATCTATTTTAATTTTAGCTACAGTTGTAGTAATGTTTGTCATTTTATTAGTTTTATGTTAGAATCATTATTACACTCTGATACCTTTTGTTCTCTTAATATTTTGAATTGTTTGTAGTTGTTTCTGTTGTCCTCATTTGTAAGTCACTTTGGATAAAAGCATCTGCTAAATGACTAAAAGTAAAATTAAAAGTATTTATACACAAACAAAGTCGATCCTCCTTATACGCAAAGTATACATGTTGCATAAGGCCCTTGAAACACCAGGGGGCCCCTTGCTCTCAAAGATTATTTAATTTTGGTTTTGGTTTTAATTTTGGCCAGCGGTTATGAAAACATGAATATTCCTTTCCTTTAATGCGGTGTGCTGTTGCCCTTTCTACGTAACATCCAAATCAGTCAAATCATGTAACGTGACTGTCGTATACAGTCTCCTGATGTTCTTGCTCGATACTAAAAGAAGAGTTCAAAGCGCACCGAGCTGCAGAAGAGACACTGTTCCCCAAGCGCTTTCTGTGTGCGCGATTCGAGACGGAGTGACACACAGACAAATATAGGCTACTTTGTGCTTTGAGTGTGCACCTAAAGGGACAAATACACACAAAAATATGTCAAAGTGTCCGTCTTGGTGAGTTTTCACTAAACACAGTCAGCTGTGTGACTGTTTATGTTCACTTAAGACACAACTTGTGTCTTAAGTGAACATAAACGTTTTGAAAAGTAGCCTAATCTAATGCTAGTCAGTATTTTAGATCTGTTCCTTGACAGCATTCTACTGCATAAACCTGCTGCTGTCTGTAATTAATGTTAACCAAACAACAAAGAAAAGGAGAATCATTCATTGCTATTCACTGAATATTGTTCATAACTTTGTTATGAATCAATTTATATTAATTTAAATGGTTAAAGTCTAAAGAGTGCTTTATTTTTGTTTACATTCAATTACTTTAATCAGTTTTTGTATATTAAGCTATTATAGGCTAAATTGTTTATTTTAGTTGTATATTTTATTTTATTTTATTCTATTTTATTTGCCCTATTTTTGTCATTGTCTTCCTTTTTAGTATTACTGACTGTTTGTTGACAGTGAAACTGCTCTGAAAGAATAGGTTAAGGGGTTGGGGAGCATTTGGGGATTTTTATGAATGCACAGACAGGTGACAAAGGTTTTCTTAGGGCCCCCGGAAGCCTAGGATGGGCTCTGTACTCAAACATTGCCGTGGCTTGCAGTAGCTGTCCAGTCTCAGTCAGGTATTGTGGGGTGAGTCGTGTTCGTCTGGATGTTCAGTGTTCTGGCAGCTCGTCTCTATAAAACCACAGACGCTTTACAAACCAGATTAGTGAGCTTAACTCACGCCGAGACTGAACACATAATCAAACAAACACACAAACTGAGTCAAACGTGTCACGCGGACAGTCATTCAGGGCGCTTTAACACACGGCACATAAAACAGTCAATGTTTTGGTCTCTCAGTTCTTGTTTTAAGTGAAACGACAGTCAAATTTCCATAAAATAATGTGTTTTATTATTCACAGCAATGAATGTGTCGGAGGTGAGCTCTAAGCATTAGATCTAATTTCAGTTATGTTGAGACTCATATGCACAACATGATTTGGTCAAGGATAACATGTTCCTGGATCATGGCTAACTAACCATAATCCATCCAGATCAACAAAACTAAAGCCACCTCAAAGCTAGTAAACTCTTTTGTTAATAGAAATGAAATATTGTCAGTCCAGGAGTGAGTGCTACTTAAAATAAATAAATAAATAAATAAATCATAAAACGCCTGATCACGTGTGCTTGAATCTGAGCTGTATTGTATTTCCCCATTTTCTCTCATGATGTTCTCTCCTCTCTCAGGGATGCAAACATGTTTGCAGTTTTTCAGAGCAATACCAACTCACAAACACTCACAAACTCAACCTCTGTATCTGCTGTGAGTTTGAGTTTCATTTGTAACTTCTAATGAGAATTGTTTATTAATCTCCTGAAAAGCTTTAAAGTCTTCCAGTGGTTTTCCAACAAAAGCTCTATGGCTCATAATGTTTGAAAGCAAATAAAATAAAAATAAATATTACAACCATAAATATTAGTATTGCAATTTGTTGTATTATACTTTTTTATTGGTATTGTAATAATGTTGTTCTCTAAAATAAAATGATTATTTTTATTACATGAATATATAAATGAATGACTATATATATATGTATATATATATATATATATATATATATATATATATATATATATATATATATATATATATATATATATATATATATAAAGTAAAAAAAAATATTATTAAAATTTGAGTTTTTTAAACTTTGAATGAATGAACAGATAGATAGATAGATAGATAGATAGATAGACAGATAGACAGATAGATAGATAGATTTTCACTATCAATAAACAAGACCAAAAGACCAGAGAAATACAGGAATCAACCCTATAACCGAAGAGAGGTTGAAAATGCAAACATTAATCGATGAGTTCCAGTGCACATGTAATATTTTGTGGAAGTGAAAGGAAAGGCCTGAACGCTGATGTTTTTTAGAGTCAGACTTGTATTTTCTATCTGTGCTGCTTTCCTCCGTACGCTTCACAGCCTCACCGTGGCTCTCATTGTTCCACACTGTTTCCATTCTTAAATAATAGAAGACCACTGTGTTTTATGCATCCATTTTTGTCACGCTCAGTTTCACTAAAAAATGGAGCCGGAGACACGGATCCGGCACACAGATGTAACGTGTAAACTAACATTCCTCCCTGCGACACAATTAGTTTCCATTGAACGCTATTGATCTTTCTCCCTGTTCAATTATAATCCACACATGAATGTTTGTAGTCATTAGACGGGCTCTTTGTTGTGTCACCAAGAGCAATTAAATGCGGCCGATGGGCCTTTTCCAGAAACGTCCATGTGGAACCGCTGGAATCGGGACAAGTCCGGCTGCTATGAAATAAAAATGACGCTCGTCCCTCAGTTACACTAGCGGCTGAATTCTTAAATGGGGAATTTTTCCTGATCTTCAGGGATCTGTTTGCTTGTCTTCTGAAAAGTCCTTGATACGAGCAAGATGGCGTTTGTGATTTCAAGAGGATAATATGTGGGTCCATCCTGACAAACAAGAGCTCAAAGTGACTGTAACTGAAATAATCCAGAGTCTGTTTATCCTAGACTGGCTTTGAATGCTCCAGATAATAGACAGAAAACACTGCGAGTCTGTCAATCTACTATTTGCTGATTCTGAACAGCAAAATAACGTTTGTATTGACTTATCAGATTTGGCCGTCCACACCAGTTCAAATTTGTTCTTTCTGTCTGCGTCCCGCTGAGCTGGCTGGACATCAAGTCTGGGACACATATTCACTTCTGCTAAATATAGACACAAAATATTAATGCAGAGCATTTCAATCTGCTTGACAGTTAGAACATATCCTGCTTATGAACATCCAATATTAGTTACCAGACACAAATCAATAGTGAATCAAAAAAAAATCTGATCTATTCATTGTACAATATAGACGAGAATCTCTCTGAGATGTTGAAAATTTCAATGAAAACACAGTGATTGTTTTACCAATAGTGGGGCATGTTGTCACACTTTATGGGGTAAGTCGTTACAATGGGAATGCAACATTTAAACAGTAAAACATTTATGAAACAAACAACAAAAACATAAAAGGAAATATACACTACTGATCAAAAGTTTGAGATCGCTAAGATTTTTTTATGTTTCATAAAGAAGCCTTCTGCTCATCAAAGCTGCATTTTGATCAAAAGTACTGTACAAATTTGGAAATATTTTTACAATTTCAAACAGCTGTTTTCTCTGTGAAAATCTGTTAAACTGTAATTTATTTCTGTGATCAAAGCTGTATTTTCAGCATCATTACTCCAGTCTTCAGTGTCACATGATCCTTCAGAAAGCATTCTAATATTCTGATTTGCTGCTCAAGAGAAATTTCTGATTATAATCAATGTTGGAAACAGCTGTGCTGCACAATATTTTTGTGAGAACTGATGTTTTTTTTTTTTTTTTCAGGATTCACACATGAATAGAAAGTTTAAAAGACCATCATTTATTTATATAAATATAAATTAATACTAATAATAAATGTGTGTGTGTGTATATATATATATATATATATATATATAGTCACAATCGCTGGAGCCAGGAATGAGGAGACGTGGAGAATTCACGAACTGAGAGTCTTTAATAATCCAAATAGGGAACATTGAGCACATGAAGACATTCAAGGACCAACAAACATGAACTGAATGGACGGGGGCTTTTAAACACAGGATAACGAGGGAACTAAGGAGACACACCTGGAAACCAATTAACAATCAGACTGGGGCACAGAACACATGGGGAGCAAAAAACACAACAAACACAGTCCAAAATCCTGACATATATATATATATATATATATATATATATATATATATATATATATATATATATATATATATATATATATATATATATATATATATATATGGCCACTTTTGATCAATTTAATGTGTCCTTGATGAATAAAAGTATTCATTTCTATTTAAATCTCTATTTAAATTTCGTAAATCTTACTGAACAGTTGTAGCACATATAAATATGAAAGCAATATTTTGGAAAACATACATAGATTGTACTTAATAAACTATAGAATTACAACACGTCATTTCACACTAAGAGCACCAACCTTTAAGAAAAACACTCAAACTTATAACACCTTATTCCTTTTATGAACAATATCTGAGAGCACAGTTCATCCTCTATATAGGTCTATAACCTTTTCATATAACACTATATATTTTATAGTATTATGGAATATAGTAATAATAGTATAAATAAAAATAGTACATAGTAATATAGTATACATAGTTCTTAGTACATAGTAACTCTTAGATGTTACAAAAATGTAGTATTGAAAGTTTAGCCTGGAGGACAGAATTTACAAAGATTATTCTAATTCATGACTCTTTTATTTACTGAGATTTTATGACAACTTCCCTGTGTGACAACTAGCCCCAGCCTCCCCATACACTGAATCAGATACAAACACATGTATTCTACATTTCTTAAAGGACAAATACATGCTACATTGTGACAATATGCATAATAGACTATATATTCCACCTGATTTAAAATTCTTTCTGTAAAAGTCCCAGATTTGAAAACTGCTGCTCACTGCACATCCACTGACCGTCCTGTAGAACTGCACCGACTATAACACATGCAATGCCAACAACTCTAGATCAATGCTCACCTGAGTTTAAATGACAAAAACCAAAGAAGTCAGCGGAGTGATAATGACACGAGCGCATGTGTGTGAGTTTGGGAAAGAGAAACACTGCACTCTCCCATCTCTCAAGCAGCATTTTTTAGTAATTACACGCCAAAATGAGTAAAAGTGTGCAGTGAGGAACAGCACAGCCCTTAATGACGTGCCACTTCACCTGGAGTCCTCCTCGCTCCTCCTGTCCTGAAGCAGCTAATTACAGCCATTCATAACCCTGACTCACAGATCGGGAACTCAACGGTGCTGAAGTGTTGGGTGGTTTTGGATGGGCGACCCAAAAGAACGTCCCAACAACATTAGCCCTGCTGTACATCACAGGAAGGGCAGAACCGTCCCGTGCAGAACACAGCTTCAGACTGATAATGTGCTGTTTGAACTCCATGATGCGTCTGCCTGCTTTGAACAACATTAAAAATGCACATTCTGTAGAGCTGTGAGTAGATTAAGGTACATTGTGCTGAAGGATGAGATGCACTGGAGACTGTAAAGTAAATCAACAGTGACCTCTTTCTCTCAGAGATGGAATAACAGGCTGATGGGAATATTCACATATTCAGCTGCATATGAAGCATGAGGAGCTCCAGATGCAATAAACCTCTTGATTACTCCCAGTGGAGAACACAAGCATATGACACCTTTATGCTTGGTATTTTATTTTTGTTATTAAAACACAGCATAAATAAATAAATAAACAAATAAAATAAAAATATAATAATAATAATAATAATAATAATAATAATAATAATAATAATAATAATAATAATTACAAACACATATATTGAGGTCTAATAAATGGTCATGTTATAAAATTTAATGACCATATGGGTTAGGGTTATTACAAGTTAGGTTATCAAAACTGAATAAATAAATAAATAAATAAATAAATAAATAAATAAATCTTGAAATAAAGACATGTTAACAAATAAATTAAGATATATAAAAAATAAACTTTTAACTTTTAAACATTTTATTTTAGCTAGTTACCAAAGCAACATTTGCAATTCATTTATTCATACTCCATGTACTAAAATAACTAAAACTGAAATGAAAATGTCTAAAAATTGTACATAAATATAGAAACATAATTTTAAAAAGCAAATACAAAAAAAAGCTTTAAAAATAAAATGCAAAAAGAAAATATTCTTTTTTTTGTTTTACTTTTATTAAAATAAATTTTAATAAAAAGTATTAATTTAATATTTTTAATAAAATATTAATTTAAAATATTGTGTATTTTATATATCTAACCATACTTGATTGTAGCCATGGACAACAATCATTGCTCACAAATATTTCAGTGTTCAATGAGATTTAGAATATGAATTGTGTGTAGTTAACAAAATAATAAATAAATAAATAAATAAATAAATAAATAAATACAATACAATACAAAACAATACAATTAGATCTGACTTTGTAAAATGCAGATAAATGCACATCCCTCATTCTGTATTAATGGGTCAAGTCCATTCCAACTGTTAACCTCCAACCACTAACTATAAAACACTATAAAATTATAATATGGCAGGAAATGTTCCTATTAATAATTATAAATACAAATTTATTATTGCTTATATATATATATATATATATATATATATATATATATATATATATATAGACTATTTATATACTATTTATATGAATACTTGTGTTTTTAATCATATGTGCAACTGTTTTGCTTAGCTGCTCGAGGCCGTCTGTTACAGTAATTTTACCACAGTTATGAGAGTTGTAAAATCCCCGTATCAAATAGATTATTGTGAGTGTGTAATGAGCAAGTATGTGAAGTTAGTGGAGTTTCTCCAACACACTCTGCGCCGGAGTGTCTTGTGTCAGTGACTCTCTATCTGTCCACCGGTGGTTTCTGAGCCGCTGACTCTCACTGACCAGCACAGACACGAGCGCTCAAACACAGGTGAGCAGATTAGAGCGCCTGTGGGGGCCTTTAATAAGAGCGGGGCCTGTCAGAGCTGATGATGTCCGGCTGAGAGTTTCCCCGACGGCCCGGGCTGCAGGAGGACGGATGGTTTCACACCACGGCTTCTGACAGCATGTCACCAACTCCAGCCGCACTGCACTCCATGTTCTTCAGCGTGTTTATATTTGTTGTTGAGTTGTTGTGGTCTTTTTTCCTCTGTTCCTATGAATGAAAACATCTCGCTGTCACACACATCACACCCAAGTGTTGTGAGGCCAGCCGAGGGTCTCTGACACGCTTCAAACACTTGACGAGATTGGGAAAAACTCCACCTGAACTACACTCGCTCTGACATGAAGGCTTCTGCTGATCGGACATAGTTGTATTTTTATTTTTTATTTATTTATTTACTTATTTTTGTACATCATTTTTGCCTGTTTTATTGACTGGACAATGAAATGACACAAGCTTGCATTGTCTCTCATATATCAGAGCACGTGCACTGAACACTGAAAATTGTTATTTTGAGAAGTTATCGTGTTGGAATGTTGGAAAGATTCAGACTTAAAAGGCCAAAAAAAAAAAAAAAATCATATATATATATATATATATATATATATATATATATATATGTGTGTGTGTGTGTAGGCCAAAAGTTAGCAAGACCCAAAATGCCATTTGGTTTTTGTCAAAATATAATTAATCACATGGAATACATTGTATAACATAAATAATATACATTCCATATCAAGCACATACAGTAAATAATAAGAAGCAAAAGCTGAGTGTTTTTATCTCTAATTTTTTTTTTATTATTATTTATACCTAATTAAATTAATTTTTTACCTAATTTGCAGCAAGGTAAGTGGTTTTTAACAGATTTTGGCCATTGTTAAGCTGGTCACTTGAATTTGACAGAATCCTGCTGTTTGCTATCAACAACACTATCACTACACTGTCGACAAGAGACAATGGACCTGCTAAATCTCACTGAAATTTTGCTAACATGGCCATACCTTTACCCAGAATAAAACACTAGTGCTGAGAAACACCCTAAAATCCAATCCGCCTTCTTAAGCCTGAAAAAGCAAAGTTTGCTCAAACTAAACTCAAACTTAGCCACACCAGTATTTAGGGGTTCACAGGAGTAGCGATGAAAGCCCATTGTACTTGTTAAGATTCTCAAAGATCAGCATTCTGACCTAAAACTGATCAGGTAGATCAATCCGTAAGGCATACAGACCTGAAACTTTGAAGGATGGTAGTACCCAGCCCGTCTACAACGTCACCAAGGCTCGCCCCGATTGGCCTGACGGGGGCGCTACAGCGATCCAAAGTACGAAATCACTCATAACTCCTAAAGCGCTTGTCACAGACTCAAGTGCCTTATATCGTTGGAAACCTTGAGTCAACACGAACAAAACCAACGCTATCTCACGACCAATTCATACATATTTTATGAGGTAGCTAATCCATATGAATTCGTATGACCTCACTCATACGATTTTGTATGATTTTGTACGATTTGTCTAGACCCCAGTGACGGGTTCATACAAATTTTTCAACAAATTCGTACAAATTGTGCAACTTGTAAAATGCATACGATTTAGCAGAAGTCGTATGAATTTGTACGACTGAGGTCGTACGAATTTGTACAAATTAGCCACCTCGTAAAATATGTACGAATTGCCGTGAGATCAGGCTGAACAATACTCACACAGCTATTTTGGATTTTTTGGAAAAATATACTTTCGAAAACTAGTCCTAGGTTTTTCACCTGATCGGAACCAAACCAGTGCAGAAAAATTTTCTGCAGAGTGAATATCAATAATTATCAAAAAAGCCTTGAGTTTTCGACTCGCTGTCACAAACGGATGCCAAAACGTTCGTAAGAGGCGGGGCCACTTTTACTGAAATGGCTGTAACTTTTCAATGGAATGAGATATCTTTGCCAAACTCGATACACACATGTAAGACCTCAATCTGAGGTTACATGAAAAACATTGCTTAGTCTGGCCACTGTGTGGTGCTATAACAGGACAAAAAAGAACATAAAAACAGCTATAACTACTCATCCATTAGTCCGATTGACTTAATAATTCACATGCAGTGTTTGTGTCCAAAGTGCCACAGCTGTCTATGAGCACATTCGTGGATCTCAAAAAACATGGTCGCCACTGGCCCAATGGAGTTCGAGCACCTTTCAGATGGGGTTAACGGAGGCTGATTGGAACAAAACTCAGTAGGTCTGTTTGACCAATGGCCCTTTAGGTCTATGAGAAATTTGAAAGACATCAGCCACTGGGGGGCGATACCACATTTTTCAAGCATGTAAATGATTGTATAGTGTGTGACTTTTCACCTATACACACATACAAATGGCTGAGTTACTGTCACACTGATGAAAAATCAGTTCATATCTTGTACCACTATAACACTGTACCACACAATGAAAGCCATGTGTACAAATATAGACATATTTATATACCTTGCCTACTATATAATAGAAACTGATATCAGATGTCTATGAATGGACATCTATCGGTCAACCTTTGATAAACTGGTGATGTAATACTAAGAATTTCTCCTGAAAAATACAAACAAATCATGTGAACATCCATCAAAAACATCTGAAAATAACCTTCAAGAATAAAAGAGTTAACAGAATTCTCCAAAGCCATGTTTGAGGACGACGAGGCCACACAGAGTCCATCAAAACACAACCAGAGCGACATTTCCCTGTGACAGCGTCTTAATCTGATGTTTCTACACTGAATATGACAAAAAAAGACAACTACTTTTAAAAGTTACAGTATAATGTAAGCTTTCTGTGAAGTGAACTGGCCTAGCATCAGAAAGACACACAAAACAGCATGTTCAAAGCCTCAGTCTGCTGTTTCAAGAACAATACACGGCTGAAACCGAACGTCTGATGTTAAGAAAGGCATTGAGAGGTTTTTACACATTAATCACCGGCCCTGATGATTGCTTTATCAGTTTACCAGTAGTGAAATACACTCATCGCTGCCAGATCAGAGATCCAGACGCATTGTGAATGCTCTCATCTGGCCTTCTGGATGACGATGAGACGCTGTGTGAGAATTCATCATCGACACTCGAGGAGCCAAACAGATATGAACAATGAACCACATGCACTTCATTCACAATAGCCCCGACACGGCCACATTGTGACTCCAGATAAACGCCGCTCTGTTAATATTGTGAAACTGTAAAAGCTGGAGATTATTGAGATTACAGACACCACCTGATACTAGAACACTCCACCGCCATCACACCACGCTTCATGAGGATTTTCCTCTGGATTTACATTCGCCAGCTTCGACCAGATTGTATTTATTAGCCCAAACCTCTCCTCGCCTTTGTTTGCATCAAATGGCGAGCTGCAAAAAGAAGCTGGGTTTTGTGTTGGACACAATATGGCGATCGTGGGATTCCATCAGTGGGAGTTTGTGATGGCATGTAGTGTCCATCAGATCGGCGCTCTCCGGCAGCTAAGCTGTTTATGTTTCTCATTCAGCGGTTACACAGGCCAGCGAGTGTAAACACAGCAGTAGCTTTTTTAATTGTGCAGTAGCTAGTGTCGTTCCTCTGTCAAATTAACACACGCTCCCTGCCAGATTAGAGCAGGCCAACACCATGCCGCTTGTCACTGGATCAGCTTAAACTTTGCACAGACAGTGTGCGGGAGAGCGATAACACGGCCGCCGCTGTTTGCCATGCTCAGCTTTTGGAGTCTTCACTGCCCTCTGGTCCTCAGAGCGAGAGAAAGAGAGAGAGTTTGTTGTGGAGGGCGTCTTATCTGTGGTTGGAGACATCAGAGTGACACACATGGTGTGAAACGAGATGCTAATGAGATAAATGTGCATCTGAGGACTGTCTCTGTCAGTGAGATCACAGTCTGAGGATCATTAACATATCATGGGTTAAGGATGGAAATAATCACTCAAAAATGGATTCTGACATTTTCCACTGAGCTTTTAATTGCTTTATGTTTGGAAATTGTATTGTGTAGCGCTGATATGCCGCTCACGCTATATACTGCACGTGTTTATGTATCTGTCACTGTAATTCTGCATTTTATTGTAAAAATACGCACACACGCGAACAGCTAAGCAGAAAAATGCAAAGTTTGAACTACAGTACACTGAAAGAAAATTTTCCAAACTCCAAACTCCAAAAAAATAAAAAAATAATTAGTACATTCCACAAATAAATTAAATGAACGGCAAGTAACACGTTGAATTAAACATGACATTTTGAAGTAGAATAAATGCAGAATATAGTGTATTCTTGTTTTTACCAATAATCTTTGTTTATTTATTTTTAGTGTAATTTAATATTTTACTGTGTACTGTACTGAATAATAATAATAATAATAATAATAATAACAACAACAATTTATTTTACAGAATGACAGTAAAATTATAATAATACTACTCATCACTGTCTAAATTTATTTGCTTTCAAAAATTAACATGTTAATAGGCCTTTTTTTATTTTGACAGAAAAACACAGGGAGATCTTAAAGTCAGCGTGAAATGTAAATTAAATTTATTTTCTAAATACATATTACTGATCTTATCATCAATGATTCATCTGTGCATGTTTCATTTTTAAAAATGTTTTGACCTGTAATGTTTAATCAAATCATCTTCCAGTGAATCATCAGTCTTTTCTGTGTTATTAAACTCCGCCCTCCACCTCACATGCATACTTTTTGAGTGCCACGCCCACATCTTATCATCCAATCAACATCAGATGCACAGAACCAAGTGTTCATCACAATATGAAAGAAAAGATCTGCTGTTACTTTTGGTTTCATCGCAACTTTAAATCTTCTCTGTTGTTGACAACTGATTTATAAACATTTCTCATTACAGGTTTTGGAAGATGGCTGCACGTTGCATTTTCTAAACACTTTATAAGTGACTCAAACTCGCAGTGCTTGTTTTTGTGGAGCAGCATTTAATGCGAATGGAGCTGAAAACACCGGATCATGTGCTGCACAATGAACACAGAGCTGCTTCTCTCTCAGACTCGCTGTATGTCCAACTATAGGCCAGACTTACTAACATAAAGCACCAGTGTAAACCCTGTTTGGCTGCTGATCACTGCTAGGATTTACTACAGACAAATGGTGAAGAATTAGCCATGAAAAGTCATGAACACAGGTATTTTTGTGGCTGATCCTATTGCAGATGCATTTAGGAACATTTATGGGAGGAGAGTGTTTAAATGAATCATGAGTTGCAGTTAACTAATGTTTGCGCTAATAATTTTACTGGTATTTATGCCAATTTTTAACCCCCAAAAAGCACATCTTAACCCATTAGCGCTATCATATTAATTTACCTGTTCAGTAAATCTGGCCCATAATGTTTAATCAAAATCTCATAACCGCAACTTCTTTTCTCTGGTGATGTATGCAGGACTTTTACAATCATTTATTCTGTTTAAACTCCGCCCCTGCATATACAGTATTTTTGAGAGCCACGCCCACATCTCAACATCCAATCAGCAACTAATTCATACAAACAAGCACAACCTGTTTATTATATTTCAATAATCTGTTACAGTTAGATGTTCGTCACAATTCGACAGAAAAAACTGCCGCTACTTTCAGTTTCATTGCAACTTTAAAGCTTATCTATTGTTGCCAACAGATTTTGGGAGGATTTTTGCATGTATTGTGTGTTCTAATGCATGTTATAAGCTGTACACTTAGTGCTTGCAGAGATGCAGTTCTTCTTTACTGTAAACTGAACTGAGAACACCGGCTGATGTATAAATGAACACAGTGCTCTCAGAGTAGGACCATAGCTGAGTTGATCAGGGATTCCCACACACAGCAGCTAGATGGCGCCACTGGCTCTTTCAGTGCAATCCATCCGTGAAATAAATGTTTTTTGAAAAAACACCATATTTTGCAGCATGTTTTGTAATTGTTTACGATTCATGTGGGTCATACTTTTCATATCAGAAAATGTGCACATGCCTGTATATAAAGAAAGGCATGCGTTCGTCGTGTTTGGCGAGGTAATATGATGCACACTGCGTGCATGAGGTGGATTGGTTGCTGTGTGAGAGAATGTCTGTACACTGGCCTCTGGCATCAGGTTCAGCTGCTGTGACACTTCCCAACATGCCAATCTGCAAAGCTTCTCATTAATATGCAAATCAGATCTGTCTTTCACGTGCACCACAGAAACAAAAAAAAAAAGTTCCTAAGAAACATAATGTATATTTCAAGCACCATGTGCTTCTACAGAATGATCAACTGCAATTTAATTGGTTTGGACATTACAGTTTAAAAATGTAAAGGTGTTAGTGAGAGAGACGCCATATAAGACTTCAATAAGGCTGGCATATTAACCGTCAGCGGATCACATGCTCCGGAGATAGACATGCGCCGGGTCCGTGACCTTTCACATACGTACGGTGGGTTACACGTCAACAGGCGGAGAACAGGCCAGAGCTTTTGACCGTCCTTCATGAATATTGTAATGACCTGCTCAGCGCCGGCCGCATCTCAAATCTCAATACATGGCTGAGCTTTAAGGGAGCGGGTGACATGACATAAGCATACGGTGGTCCCTGAGCCCACTCATTAACCCTTCTCATCCCCAGCACATCAGCCTGCCTGAGGGACAGGGACAATGTTTTAATTGGTCCATGTGATATTTGGAGCTCAGACGGCTGTAGAACAGCTGCTGTCCATGATATAATGAGGGTAGATCTGAGCCAGAGGAGCTGAAAGCCAGCAGGATTATTGAGTGGATGAGACTTAATGACTTGTGAGGGGGGAGAGGACAGGTGAGCTCATTTCAGAAGAAAATGTGAGTGCTGTTTGTCTGTGCAAAACTCACCACCACAATGCAATATGATGCAGTCAGATGCCAGTTGTAGTGCCCTAAGAATTCGTTTTTTTTTTTCTTCTTCTCCATATTTCAGTTTAGTTTTTCACTAATTATGGTGCATTTTTATTTTATTTTATTTTTTCAAATTCTGCTTTATTTTCTTCAAAAATATTTTTAAATGTTTTCCCCACATTATGGTATTTTCCTCCCTAAAGTGTTTTTTTTTTTTTTTACCAAATTATTTATTTATTTATTTATTCACCCAATTTTTTCTTTTTTTTTATCAAAAAGTAATTAAAATAATAAAACGTATTCAATTTAACAGCGGTTTATTACAACTTTAACAAAAAATGAATTTTTAGTACCCTATGAAATATATTTTGTTTTCTCAAATTCTGTTTTAGTTTAACCAATTTTTTTTAAGCTAGATTCCATTTTAATATTGTAATTAATTAATAATAATCAATAGTATAAATAGCAACAAATGGCATCTTGTTTACAAAAATAACTGCAAATAGTGATAGCTGCTGTTCAACCAAAGTGTAAATGGAAAAAAATGCTATTTAGGTAAAATATAAATGTAAAATGTCTGAGCAATGGTGGATGGAGGTACAGCAGTTTCTGCTGGTCTCTAAGGCCCTGATTTAAGGTTTTTGTGCATTAAAATGTGCAAACTTTTTGGCATCCAAAAAAAAAAAAAAATCAACAAAAAAAACAACAACAACAACAACAACAACAACAAACCTACTGTTTTTGTGCAAAATACGGAGCCATGTCAATGCAAACTGACTCATTTGATCCCAGGAAAGAGAAAAAAATAAAAATAAAAATGTTGTAGTAACTTTTCTTGATAACTTTTTGAAAACTGACCAGTGGATTTCTATTTCCCACCATGCTTTGCGTTCGACTGGATAAGCTGTTAGTGTTTAATTATATTGTATTTGACATTGATTGATTGATTGATTGATTGATTGATTGATTGATTGATTGATTGATTGATTGATTGAAGCAGAACATTTGTTTTAAGATTGTTCAGTCTGGAGTTGAGACAGAAGTGCTATTGAACTGCTCAAGCCAACAGATATTCATATTTAAAGGAGAGACAGGACAAAAACCTGAGCACTGAAATAATAGCTGACATCTGCAGACAGCAATATCTCACTAAAGGTTACTGACCGCTGTCAGCAGAAGCTCTCTAATCCATGTAGGAAAACACAGATTGAATCAGCAGAGCCATGATCACTGCAAGTGTCTGACGTCCAGCATCTACAGCACCATCTTTACATTATATGTACTCTCAGCTCATCTCAGCAGTGTTTTATCAGCATGTGTATTTGCAGGAAATCAAACCCATGATCTCGGAGTAGCCGGTGTCAAGCTCCAGCAGCCGGACTATTCATCTGACCTGTTAGAGCCACACTATCTAGGACATGATGCACATGCTTACGCTCACAACACACATGCTCACAAGACCTCAGCACTTTCATATAGCACACAAATGTCTGTGTGTGTACAGTGCTGTGAAAAGGTTTTTGCCCCCTTCCTGTTTTTTTTTTTTTTGCATATTTGTCACACTTAAAAGATTCAGATCATCAAACTAATTTTAATATTACACAAAGATAACCCAAATAAATACAAAATGCAGTTTTGAAATGATGATTTCATTTTTTAAGGGAAAAAAAGCTGTCCAAACCTGCCTGGCACTACATGAAAAAGTAATTGCCCCCTAATTCTAATAACTGGTTTTGTCGCCCTTTGCAGCAACAACTGCAATCAAGCGTTTGTGATAACTGGCAATGAGTCTTTCACATCGCTGTGGAGGAATTTTGGCCCACTCTTCTTTGCAGAATTGTTTTAATTCAGCCACATTGGAGGGTTTTCAAGCATGAAAGGACTGTTTAAGGTCATGCCACAGCATCTTAATCGGATTTTAGTCAAGTCAAGTCACCTTTATTTATATAGCGCTTTTAACAATACAGATTGTGTCAAAGCACTTAACAGTATCAAATTGGAGGATAGAGTGTCAGTAATGTATAATGATAAGATTAAACACTCAATTTTCAGTTAATGGCATTTTATTATTGAATTCAGAGATGTCATTGTCTAGCTCAGTTTAGTTTAAACAATATATATGAAATCAAATTGATGATAATCGTTAGAAATTAAGTGTCCCCAACTGAGCAAGCCGGAGGCGACAGCGGCAAGGAACGAAAACTCCCTCTGTGACAGAATGGAGAAAAAAACCTTGGGAGAAACCAGGCTCAGTCGGGGGGCCAGTTCTCCTCTGGCCAGGATATTATTGTTTATTTATTTTTTACTTATTGTTCTAATTAAATTTTAAATGTATAAATGTATTATATTTCTATTTTAATATTGTTGCAATTTCTAACAATAATAGTATTATGTAGTTAGGTATTTTATTATATTTTTAGTTATTTTGTTTTATTTTAAGTTTTATTGTATTTAAGTCGAGATCTTCACTGGGGATATGTCCCTGGGGCTCATCCAGGTGTCCGGCCTCCGCCGACGGTCAGGGTCACAGACATCATCTCCCGGCGCCGATCCACCATCTGATCCGGACACGGACTGAGAAACAGAATAATAAAGAAACAGACAAATATTAGCGTAGATGCCATTCTTCTTACGATGTAACGAGTACATCGTGTGTTATGAGGAGTGTTCCCGTTTCCGGTTGATATAATTAATGCAGCCTAACAATCCTTTAACGGATTTGAATAATAGAAGTGTATTAGTGTGTTATGTGTAAGCCAGGTTAAAGAAATGTGAACCATGCTAGGGCACTTCCACTAATGCCAACAAAGTTTTCTAGTCTATTCAAAAGAATGTTGTGGTCGAAAATGTTGTGTCGAACGCAGCGCTAAGATCCAGTAGAACTAATAAAGAGATGCAAACACGATCAGATGATAGAAGTAGGTCATTTGTAACTCTAATGAGAGCAGTCTTAGTCCGGACTTTGACTTGGCCACTCCAAAACCTTAATTTTGTTTTTCTTGAGCCATTCAGAGGTGGACTTGCTGGTGTGTTTGGGATCATTGTCTTGCTGCATAACCCAAGTGCGCTTGAGGTCACAAACTGATGGCCAGACATTCTCCTTCAGGATTTTTTGATAGAGTGCAGAATTCATGGTTCCATCATTTATGGCAAGTCATCCAGGTCCTGAAGCTGCAAAGCAGCCCCAGACCATCACACTACCACCACCATGTTTGACTGTTGGTATGACGTTCTTTTTATGAAAGGCTGTGTTGGTTTTATGCCAGATGTAACGGGACACACACCTTCCAAAAAGTTCTACTTTTGTCGCATCAGTCCACAAAATATTTGCCCAAAAGTCTTGGGGATAATCAAGATATTTTTTGGCAAATGCGAGACGAGCCTTTCTGTTCTTTTTGGTCAGCAATGGGTTTTGCCTTGGAACTCTCCCATGGATGCCATTTTTGCCCAGTCTCTTTCTTATTGTTGAATCTCTTTCTTATTGTTGAATGACCTTAATTGAGGCAAGTGAGGCCTGCAGTTCTTTAGTTATTGTTCTGGGTTCTTTTATGACCTCCTGAATGAGTTGTCATTACGCTCTTGGAGTAATTTTGGTAGGCTGGCCACTCCTGGGAAGGTTCACCACTGTTCCAAGTTTGTCTCCATTTTTGGATAATGGCTCTGACCGTGGCTCGCTGGAGTCCCAAAGTCTTAGAAATGGCTTTATAACCCTTTCCAGACTGATACATGTCAATTATTTTGTTTCTCATCTGTTCTTGAATTTCTTTAGATCGCGGTATGATGTCTTGCTCTTTAAGCATGCTTCACTTTGTCAGACAGGTTCTATTTAAGTGATTTCTTGATTCAGCAGGTCTGGCAGTAATCAGGCCTGGGTTTGTCTAGTGAAATTTAACTCAGCTTTCTAAAATAATGTGGTTAATCACAGTTCTTTCATGATTTAACAGGAGGGGGCAATTAATTTTTCACGTAGGGCCAGGTAGGTTTGGACAACTTTTTTCCTTTAATAAATGAAATCATCATTTAAAAACTGAATTTTGTATTTACTTGCATTATCTTTGTGTAATATTAAAATTTGTTTGAATATTTTAAGTGTGACAAATATTAAAAAAAAAAAAAAAAAAAAAAAAACAGGAAGTGGGCAAAAACCTTATATATGTGTGTTGTATATATATATATATATATATATATATATATATATATATATATATATATATATACAACACACACTAGTGTTGTCGATTTAACATGTTGATTTGGTGTAATTAATTGTGATGGGAGGAATGCTAAAATGATAAGACATGTAGATCATCTTACATTGATGCAATGCCTGATGAACATGATGCAGGACGACCAGTGGTGTATAAAGTACCTGAAGACCATACTCAAGTAAAAGTACAGATATCTTACCAGAAAATGACTGTGGTAGAAGCTGAAGTCACCGTTTAGAACATTACTTGAGTAAAAGTCTTAAAGTATGTAATCGTACTTAACTACAAAAAGTATTTTTTTTTAATCTTAAACATACTTAAGTATTGAAAGTAAAAGTACAAGTAAATGCAAAATGGAAAAGAAGCAAATTAATACAAATGGTTCATACACAGCTTGAGTAGCAAGATTGTGTTCAGTTTTAACTCTTTCTTCCATTTTATATTTTTGGGTAAGAATAAGAAGCACTTAATCCGGTACTTAGTGTCTTTCATTCCAACATAAGAAAACATTTATGGAATCTGCATCTGAAATAGCATTTAGATGTATTTACAGTTTATGTATTTCAGACAGGACATGGATGCATTTAAACTGCAGTTACAGATGCATAAATAGGCCTAATGTTTTGTTTTTAACATAAAACGTTGGATACTGATATTTGAAATAATTTAAAATATGAAAAAAATTGTCAAAATGTGAAATGTGAACTGCCAATAGGTGACAGCAAGTGACTGTTAATGAGTGAGTCACTGAGATTCAACCAATTCATTCAAACGACTGATTCATTCAGAAACAAAGCATTTGACTGTGTTAATGAGTGAATCACTGAATCATTTATTCAACCGATCCGTTCAAAAAACTGATTCATTCAATAAGTAAATATCGTCCATTGCTCAGAGATGCAAAACAGTGCTGTGATCTTTGTTTGGAACTATTTTCATTGACAAAATTTAGCAAAAACAAGCAATATTATGTCTAAAATGTAAGTCACTTATTGCTTTAACTGTTACTGAACTTGTATAAAATGATTATTAAATGTGTTCATGCTGATATCTGCAGAAAAACGGTACTCTTTGTGTGATATAGATTAACTATATTAAATTATATAAATTTAAAAAAAAAAGCATACATTTTTTGCCGTCTACAATTTAGAATGCCTGGAATTTTGAGTTTTAATAGACTAATAAATTAACGTGCGTGCACTCTGTGTGAGATTTGGTGATATAGCCTACTTGATAATGTCAGATCGCACATCATTACAACAACACTTACCATATTATTGCAGAAGATATACTGTATATTGCAGACCCCAGACTCGACTTGAGTGGAAAATGAAATCATTCGCGGTTGTGTGTGCACTTGTCTGCACATGAGCAAAGGTGTTTTTAGGAGTCTAACTTGCAAGCACCAGACCACTGATTCATCAAACCTGCTTTCCTGCAGTCTGTCTTCTTCTGACTATTTTGTAGTAAGTAACAAATATGCTTTGGGGAAATGTATCAGAGTAAAAGTATACATTTTAATTAGAAAATGTAGTGGAGTAAAAGTAAAAGTTGGCTGAAATATAAAATCTCAAGTAAAGTACAGATACTTCTAAAAAAATACTTAAGTACTGTAACGAAGTATTATTACTTCGTTACATTACACCACTGAGGACGACTGACTGTGTGATTAGAATAAGCCTAAAATACAAGATATGAGGGCAAAAAAAAAAACAAAAAAAAAAAAAACACCATCTTATCATATGATATAGTTTAGCAATATCACACCAGCAAGAGTGCTGTTTTTGCCCAATATCTGCACCATTGCTAATGTGATACTGATTTTATACAATAGTTCAATAAACAAGAAGTTCATATTTAGTTTTAGACACAACATTATATTGTTTTCTGCTCAGTTTCGCCAACAAAGATAGTTTTAATCAAAGCCACAGCAGAAATGTTGTATGTCTCTGATCAACACACAGTGGAGATTTGAGTAAATCCATGGTTATGAACGAATCTAGTGAGTCAATGATTCAGTGACTCATTCAGTAAGACAGTGGGTGCGTTCGAAACCGCATACTGGTGTTTGGTGATGAGTTTTTGGCTCAAGGTCTGCATTTAAAGTCACACCAGAGGTTTTCAGCTTGGATTAGGACTTGGCTTTCTGCAGACCAGTCAAGTTCTTCCACACTGACTAAATCAATCATTTCTTTTTGAACCTTGCCTTATACACAGAGGCATTGTCATGTTAGAATAGAAAAGGGTCCTGTCCAAACTGTTGCTTTAAAATTAGAAGCACACAATTCCCTAGAATATCATTATATGCTTAAACATTAAGATTTGTACTCATGGAAATTACTAAAGTAGTCAAACCTCTTCATTAGAAGGGGGTGACCCAATACTTTTGGCAGTATAGTGTACATGATTGTTAGAACAATAAGTTTGAATAAAGCTTTGTTTTGTGTGTCGTTGACTTGTATTTGTAGTTTTATTGTGATTGTTACTTTTATTATTATTTCTTACTCATTCATGTTTCCTGTTGTCAGTAAATAAAATATAATTGTTTCATTAACTAATGCATTAATTCATTGCTCGAATGAAAATTGAGATGTATTCACTTTGGCTGCATTTGTCTAGTAGTGTATATTCAAGGATACCTATGGCATATGACAAAATTATTGGTCAGCATTTATCATTATTATTGTAGTGTTGGTATGAGCTAGTAATAGCTTGCATTCTGGGGTAATCTTTTTTAAGTAGTAATACTTACGTTTTTCCAGTATAAAATCAGCAATCTTCTCCAAAGGCGAGATCTTCGAGCAGCTGCACTACATCTCCTTAATGCAGACATTGCAAGCACTGCAAAGGCTGAGGAAAACAGTACATGCTATGAAGTGTTAGTGCACCTGTCCCTTTTATCTTTTTTATTTATTGCACACCTTAATTGCATACAAGATCAGGGAAAGATGGTTGTATCTTTTACAATAAACAATCTTAATGACAAAAAAAATAAATAAAGGAAAACATAAATATAATGGGTTTGTGTACATCATAGTATGAGATTTACATACACAGAAAAAAAGCACAATGACAAGGTTAAATATCTTTGAATAAACATAATATTCATATAATCATAATGCATAAAATATTGCATTCGTTGTTATTATTTATAAGCCTGAGGGATGATACTTATACTTAAATAACGATACTTATATTTAACAAAAAACATCAAAATATTTACAGATTTAAGCCTGTTGCTCGTATCTTTTAAGTTATTGCGCTTGTTATAAGGTCATAGATCACATGATAACGTAAACATGGCGGATCGCATTCATACTCAATGAGATTTGGCTGTAGAGTATGTACTCTTTTAGCGCTTGTTGAGTAAGTACTTACTGAAATTAAGTAACTACTCATTGAGTATGAGGTTTCGAACGCAGCCAGTCACTTGCTTCATTCTTGAATCAACTGTTTGAACAAATCAGTTGAATGAATCACTCATGGCACTACCTACTTTTTAAAACCCATTAATGCCCATTTAAATCTATTAATCTCATAGCATTTCTCATGTGAGTATAAATGCATTCATGCCACATCTGAACAGTGTGTGTTAATACACGTAAATGCCACTTCAGACACAGTTTCTGGAAACAATGTTATCGCCACATTGTAGTCTTAAATGTTTATGTGTACTAAATTCTATTTTGAATCAAAATATTCCTTTCTAAAGCTAATTTTGTAATGTCTATTCAATGCTCTTCTCATTTAACACAATAATGAATGTAAATTATCTTTAATTTCTTAGTCCAGAATGATGTGTGATTGATTTGCAATTAATTTCATTAATCTGCACATCCTGCAATTGATTAGATTAATTTAAATTTTTTGACAGCCCTAATAAACACTAAGTCAGTGCTAATTTTGACAGCAAGTTTTGATGTAGTTTCATTTTTAATTTTTAGGGCCCTAAATATTTTGGTCATACTTTAGTCACCTGAATTGTTTTAGTTTTAGTCTAGTTTTAGTTTGCTAAATATCATAAGATTTTAGTCAACTAAATCTACAGTAGATTCATCATACAGTAAAGTTTAGTTAAACTGTAATGCATTTATTAAGCATTTCTCCAAAATGTCCAAACTTACTGAACTCTTTTACTCGTTTTTGACTCGTCGTTGTCAGAAAGGTCAATAGATTTTCTCATTTCTGTTGGTGAAAAAAATGTTGTATGACAAAAGTTATTCGGCAATGAAATTAACACTGCACTAAATAATAGATTAGTTTATTTAACAACAATAGTAAATGCATCATTCTAAAGGGTGGTTTTGAGTTGCCTAAAGAGGCCGATCAGCTCTAAAGAGCGCTGCGCCTCATCGATCTGTAGAAGTAAACTTGAGCGATTTCCCTCTGGCTGCACGTTCCTCAGCTGTGTCTCCGGCTCTGACAATACAAAAGATGCGTGTTTGCCCGATACGGAATTCAGAATGTTGTGGAGAAGTAAAATCCAGCGCAGACAGGAGAGCGGCCACTGATGAAACAGAATGCAAATGAAACAGGTGAGGTGAGGAAGGCAGAGCGCGAGGACAGCGAATGCGCCGCCATCTGCCTGTCTCCAAACCTCCAGAAACATCCACCCAGAACAGACAACATATTCCCCTCATCAGCTGCGTGGTGACAAGCCTCTGTCACACTACAGCGCAGCCCAGGCAAATTAGAGTCGCCCGCTGAGAGCTTGTAAATGGGAAATCGAGGAGAAAGTCAGAGCTCCCAATGTGAGAAATTCGCACAGACAGACACACAGAGCGACTGTACAGACGGGGGACAAACATTTGATAGCCATGCTGTCACTGCTTTTTAACACCGCCGATGAAATCGACTTGACAGCCACAGCGCAGGCGCTCACAAGCCAACAATGGACAGGCACTCACGATTTTGGGAGCTTTTTTCAAGCGAGTCGGTTTGAGTGACACCGGCGCTAACCTCCCAGGTTACACTAACAGACATCAAGGCACCAATCAAGGCTGCCAAAGAGGGCCTGTCTCGCCGAGTTTGGATGGGAGCTTTCCGCTCGGCCGTCTCCGACTGACAAGCACCTTAAAAAGGCCTGACAGTTGGACATGAATTGCAGTGACCTCCAGGGCCTCATCCAGGAAATTCAAAAATTAATGTAAATGTACTTGAGGGCTGAGCCATTCTTCTGTGAAGCATTGCCAAAAATGAAATATTCAAAGGTGAGAGTTAATACCTAGGAACACGGTGGACAGATCTCCTCGCCTCCGTTTGGGGAGAATTCTAACCGAATATATTTCAGCCTCTCCTGATTTGAGAGACAATTTCCAGCCGCTGAATTATTCAGATGGAGAGTGTTTCGAAACGATACGCTGCTTTATCTGAGCGCGGGTGTAATAGGTCGTCATGTGGCGCTTTGGGGCTCGGTGCCATAATGCTAAACGAAACGTTCATCTCCTTTGTGATTTCAGTGAATTCTTTTGATTTTACTGCGATTTCTTGACTTCAAAAGGATCGGCACACCCAAAAATAAAAAATAAAAAAAAGTCAGTGAATTACAATGAATGCAGACTGAAGCTTCAAAAAGAAAGCAAAAGCAGGCTAAATGTATCATAACCACAATGTGTGCTAATTTCCAAGCCTGCTTAACCAATTTTGTGAACAACAGACCAAAATTTAAGGCCCTTTTCACTGAGAACGCTTATGAACTCTTAACTTTAGTCAATGGTTTGTGTTGAACTGATGAAAAAAAAAAGAAAAATGACTGGATCAACAGTTGACTCAAACAAGTGATTAGTTTAGTAATCGGTAAGACTCATGAATGCACCTATTTTCAGTGAATTATCTTGACTTTGGTGAATGGATTTCTAGTCAGATGGATGATTTCAAAAAATCAACTCAGATAAAAAATGAAATGTAACACTTTAGTATAGGAACCAATTCTCACTCTTAACTAGCTGCTTAATAGCATGCCTATCATTAACATATTGGCTGTTTATTAGTGCTTATAAAGCACATATTCTGCATGACCATATTCTACATCCCTAATTCTACCCAATACCTCAACTTAACAACTACATTACTAACTATTAATAAGCAGCAAATTAGGATTTTATGGAGACAAAAGTCATAATTAATGGTTTGTTAATAGCAATAATTGGACCTTAAAATAAAGTGTGACCAAATGAAAATTGGTTGCCCTTTTCCATGCAGTTACAGTGAGTGGAGACTGAAGCTTCAAAAAGAAATCAAAAGCAGGCTACATGTACCGTAACTAGTCTATATGCCATGTGCACTAGATTCCAAACCTTTTGAGACAATTTTGTGTGCAACAGACCAAAAAATAACTCAGTTTTTAATGAGAATTCTCCTGAGCTCTGAACTTGAGTCAATGATTAGTGTTGAATGAGAAATGACTGTATTTACACATTCACTGAAAAGATCAGACCCAAACAAGTGATTTGTTTAGTAATAAGACATTGCTGGACATTTTTTCTGTGAATGATGACAATTTTGGTCTGTTGATCACACAAAGGTACGCCGCAGGAGAGTGCCTCGGTGCAACTAAGCCAGGACGACGATTCATCAACAAGCAGGTCTAGTGGTGGACTGACGAAGTTCAAGAAACCACGAAGGCGAAGAAGGCCGCTTTCAAATGGTGGCGTGTCTCACAGGCGGCTGATGACTGGTAAGAGTACCGACAACTGAAGTCAATAGCGAAGAAGGTGGTGGCTAACACGAAAGCACAGCACTATGCGGACCTCTTCGCCCAGCCCAACACACATGAAGGAGCCAGCCAAATCAAACTCGTGAACGCCCACCATTGCTCGACCCTGGACATCAGTCAAGTAATGAATATCAAAGACGCCAACCACAGAGTCCTCCGCGATCCTCCAGCCATTTTGCAAGGCTGGAAAAGTACTTTGACTCGACATGCAATGAGGAATTCCCGCTTATGCTGATCACAAGCGCTGACAATCAGCCAATCAGCCCTGCTGAGGTCAAGCTTGCCATCAAAAAGATGAAGAACAGAAAGGCCCCGGACCCGATGACATTCCCGTCGAGGCGTGGAAGCTACAACCCAAGTAATCCATACATACAAAGTAAACAAAACAAACAAGTTCAAAAATTAATTTATGTGTAATAAAATGGAATGACACAGGGAAAAAATATTGAACACGTGAAGAAAGGGAGGTGCAAAAAGGCATGGAAATCCAAGACACCAGCTGAAATCTTTCAGTAATTTCAGTAATTAATTCCTGCCCTTCGTCAGTGGAAATTAATATTACCTGGTTCAGTCCCAACACCTACAGTACCAGGATCATGAAGATGAAACAAGGGTGACAATGATCCCAAACACAGCCAAGCAAACTCCCGATTGGTTTCAGAGAAAGAAAATAAAGCTGCTAGATTGGCCCAGCCAATCACCTGACTTGAATCCAATAGAAAATAAGAACTAGAGATCAGAGTTCATAGAAGAGGCCACAGAACCTTCAAGATTTGAAGACTGTTTGTGTGGAAGAATGGGCCAAAATCACATCTGAGCAATGAGTGCCACTAGATTCTCCTACAGGAGGCGTCTTGAAGCTGTCATTACCAACAAAGGCTTTTGTACAAAGTATTAAATACATTCCAGTAGTTCAATACTTTTTCCCTGTGTCATTCCATTTTATTACACATAACTTAATTTCAATCATGACATCGCTCTGAAAATTTTAGCATGGTGATGGATATGACAATGTTAATGTATTTGGTCTTGGTGGAATAGATCTGCTACGCTGCTGCTGAATTTCTGCTGCTGTTGGTTATTGCTGTAGTTGTAGATTATTGCTGCTGCTGCTGTAAGCAAATACAGAAACTTGCTACTGCCAATGCATATGGCGATACGGTGCTGTGAGTATTTAAGACATACTGTTGCTGCACAAATAGCATATAAAATAACCCATAGCAGATCTATACAGGTGGAGCTAGGGAAGGTGGAGTGTTTCAGAGAAACTCTGAAAGCGTGCTACAGGAATCTCAAGTGAATGCTAGCCAGCCATATAAATGCAAGGCAGTAAGCTCATTGGCTGCATATGCAGCATGACCCAATCAGCTTGTGCCAAGTCGTTTAACTCTCTGAATATCATCAGTTACGTTAACAACCCGTCAGCCTGAGCCATCTATAGTTTCATGACTGAACTATATATTTCTCAACTTATTTGTTTTGTTTTCTTTGTGTGTATGGATCACCGATATCTGGTGAAAATTTCATGTCAACAGCACCTTTAGAAATATATTTACTGAGAAAAATGGTGACATGTTCAATACTTATTTTACCCACTGTATGTCATATCAATTGCAAAGAGTGAAATACAGAGGCATAGATACCAGAGGAATTAAGAGCATGCACAATCCTACAATAAGGGCTCTTCAGAAAACGTGTAGACTTAGTTTTAATTGCTCTAAGGCATCTGCCTGAAGGAACAGGCGTAAAGACGTGAGAAGCCCGACTCCGCTGGTATGGCCACGTCATCAGAAGTGATACAGTGGTGAAAACGGCCACCACCTGGACGACGACCGTCGATTGTCTGACAGAGGACATGTGTGCAGTCAATATAACCCCTGATGATGCCCTGGACCAAGCCAAGTGGCGAAAGGCGTGCAATCAAGCGGACCCTGCGCCAACGCGGGATACACATAAGAAGAGAAGAAGAAGCGGAATTTTTTTCATTTATTTTTTTTTATTTTACATAATAACAACACAGTGGAACACATTGAACAGCCCTGAAATAGTGAGATGCACAGAGAAGGCCAAACACATATTCCAGACAAAACAGAAGAAATAAACCACTGCACAATTAAGAAAGAGTACATGTTTTGAGATTCAGCTGCTCTTGAGTGAAGTACAGATTCCCCAAAATAACACTTAAGAATAGTAATAATGTGGAATTTTTCAAGTGTTTTCACACTCATACTCTGTCCTGGAACAGGTACAGTGTGAAGCATCTGATGAGCAGTATATTTCTGGAGACTGGAGAGTGCTGGGAGATCAGGTTGAGGTTCATCGCACAAATTTCTATTCCTCACACCTGCTCTGTTCACATTTCCTCTACAGACTCACTCCAGGACGAGCAGCGCTGTCTGTCATTTAATCTCCTCAAACAGAGCAGCTCGTACTCGTGTCTCATCTGCCAGGGTGGGCTGAAGCCATCCTGAGGTTTCCAACATCTCAGCTCCACATCCGGATGAATAAAACACCATATTAATGAATTTTGGATGAAAGCTTCACAGAGGGGGCCGGTGTGGCTCATTAGCAGCTATATTATTGATCACAGGATTCCTCTGCGCTCAGGAACGCACTGCTCTTCAAAAATGCAAATAACCAGCAAATTGAGTAATGCCTCTTTGACTGAACATATTATAAACAAATCAGCATCAACGGCCGACGCTGAAATCCACATGATTAATGCAGCGAAGATTGTCACGCTTGATTAATGTTTCACTGTGTTTCAGAATTACAGGTCATGCAAAATACAGCAGGAGCAGAGAGACGCTTCGTCTCCTGTGATGTTTTCTGTTGAACTCAGAATTTCAGCCGGAGCCTTTTTAAAGTTTAAGGACTTGATTCATTATCAGAGACAAATGCTTTAAAAGATCCAGATACATGAATAACCTTATGAATTTATGGTGTAGATGAAAAGCACAACACAATCCTAATTCAATCTATAGGAGTTTTCCAGCAAATTCCAGTTTCTTTGCTAATATATAAACCTGCTGTTCAGATGTGTTAAAACAGGACTTCTGCACTATATACTGAAGTCATATGATGTTTCATTCTGAGGAACAGACTGAAATTTAAATCATTTTCATTGAACATCTTTGATGTGCCATATTTGTAATCATTGTATATCATTTAAAATATAATGAGTGACTAACGACTTTAATTTCAGCCTTTTTGTCACACAAAGCTTCATATGATCTCAGAAGACTTAGAATATGGTGCACAACTTCTGCTGCTTTTATAGTGCTTTTATGGTACATTTGCAGTTTGACAGCCTCAGTACCTTCACTTTAACATGGAAAAAGCAGCCATTGTCTTCTATCTGAAAAACATACCGGGTTGGATGAACAGGAATCATCTCTTGAAGTGTATCAGGTCCCACCTCACTATATAACTCAAACAGACTGTGACTGTGTATGGCCAATCATCAGTACAGTATGAATCCTCTGGATATGGAGTGAGTGTGTGTGACATCAGGCCGCACACAGACACTGATGAATACTGTATAAACGGGCCACTGACATCCACTGTAAACCGCAGTCTCCTGAGAGCCTCAACCCATCCACAGGCCCGAGACTCCAGCCGTCTGATGGTAAAAGCCCATAGCCTGAGGCGGACATAAACCTCCAGTCACACAAACACACACACTCACATGTTTCCATTTTTTGTGGGTTCATTCCATAGGCGTAATGGTTTTTCTACTGTACAAATTGTGTGATCTATCCCCTTACTCTAAACCTACCCCTCACACAAAACTTTCTGCTATTTTAGATTTTCAAAACACTTAATTATGTGTCATTTATAAGCTTGTTTCCTCATGAGGACCAAAAAATGTCCTTTTGTGTCCATAAAAAAGGACATTAGGTCCTCATAATGCAGCACACACATACACAGAGCGCTTCTCTCGTGAGGCTCAAACACTCCAATCCTAGAGCTGTGTGTTTCTGTGCGTCAGCCTCTGATGTCTTTATGATGGGATGAAGTGGGAGGGATAAATGACAATAATACTAATTACAGCATATCGAATGTGTTTTTGTGCACATAAAGCCTTTTTTAATCATCGAGCGCTAAGAGGATTTGCTTTGCATTTGAGCAATCAGAATGAGAATGGGTTATTTATTGCTTTTAGCTGTGATTTATTATCCGAGGGTTCATAATGCAGCACACATTCACACAATCACTTTACAGTATATGATAGAACTAATAATGAATCATTTGTTTATTTATTTATTTGTTTATTTATTAATTTATCTTGTTTAACATTTTGAATCAGTTTTTATTTTTACATTTTTATTTTCATTTTGACATTTTTTATTATTGTGTGTTTGTGTCTGTGTATATAATTTTATTTCTGTTTTAGTTTTAGTTGTCTTGAAGTTACATCAAGTTAAACAAAATTCAAAAAGATATTTTAGAAAACTAGCTGATTTTTTTAAATATATATATATATATGCATATACATATATATATATATATATATATATATATATATATATTTTTTTTTTTTTTTTTTTATTTAACAGTTTTAATTTTAGTTTTAGATATAGTTTTAGTTAACTAGCATATTAGGTTTTGAATAATATATATTTAGAAATAAACATGAACCAAAATTAATACATGCTGTCACGGTATTATTGGTTCCCTATCTGTCGGTCACTATAAGTTATGTCGTGTCGACATAGGGGGTTTCCGTGTCCTTTTGGTTGCTCTTGTTACCTGTCCTCTGTCGATGGACACAATCATTGTCTTCAGTGTTTCGGCATCCAACACGCTGAAGCTGCATTTGTGGATGACTCATGCCTCTATTGTGGACACATGAGCATGGCATCGCTGTAATCTCACCTCTCATATCGTCAAGGGGAATGGAGCAGCACCCTCTGTCTCTACCCGTCCCGGTTTCCCTGTCACGAGCAGGGGACCACCGGCTAGAGATCTGGGAGATCTGAGGATTACAGTGAGAGCTTCTCCGCCAGGTCTGTCCCCGCGGACCTCTGTCCCATGCGACTCCTGAGTGATTTCGCTGGCCTGGCTCGTGGCGATCCTGCAGGTCCACCAAGCCAAGGCACTCAAACAAATGCACGAGGGTAGTTCCGACCCGGGGTTGATGCAGGAACTGTGCACGTCGACTGACTTCGCCCTTCGGGCGACGAAAGTCACGGTGTGGCCCCTCGGGAAGGCGATGTCCACACTTGTGGTCCAAGAGCGCCATCTCTGACTAAACCTTGCTGAGATGAGAGACGTCGACAAAGTCTGCTTTTTGATGCTCCCATCTCGCAGAGTGGCCTATTCGGAGACACTGTCGCGGACTTTGCCCAGCAGTTCTCGGCAGTGCAGAGACAGACTGAGGCCATCCAACACATCCTGTCCCCCTGCGACCTCCAGAGCACCTCCGACCCATGCTGAGACACCGTCAAGGCCGACACGTCGAGCCTCTCGGAGGACTGCGGCGCCTCCTCATGTCCCAGCTGGCCACTAAGTCCTCTAAGAAAACGACAAAGTGGCCCTGACACGGGCAACCCGGAGATGTGAGAAGCTGCTCTTTCTCAGGAGATAGCGAGGACAGTGCCACTCCTTCACCCTGATCAACAGCCATATCACCCTGAAGCCCAAGACTGGTTGCCCACTGAAGCTAAGCAGGGTTGAGCCTGGTCAGTACCTGGATGGGAGACCTCCTGGGAAAACTAGGTTGCTGTTGGAAGAGGTGTTAGTGAGGCCAACAGGGGGTGCTCACCCTGTGGTCTGTGTGGGTCCTAATGCCCCAGTATAGTGATGGGGACACTATACTGTCAACAAGCACCGTCTTTCGGATGAGATGTTAAACCGAGGTCCTGACTCTCTGTGGTCATTAAAAATCCCATGGCACTTCTCGTAAAGAGTAGGGGTGTAACCCCGGTGTCCTGGCCAAATTCCCACCACTGGCCCTTGTCAATCATGGCCTCCTAATAATCCCCATCCACTTGATTGACTCTATCTCTCTCTCTCCTCTCCACCTGTAGCTGGTGTGTGGTGAGCGCACTGGCGCCGTTGTCCTGTGGCTGCCGTCGCATCATCCAGGTGGATGCTGCACACTGGTGGTGGTTGAGGAGAGACCCCCCACATGATTGTAAAGCGCTTTGGGTGTACAGCAATACACATAAAAGCGCTATATAAATGCATCATTCATTCATTCATTCATTCATTCATTCCCCTAGAGGAGGGCAGGATGTAAAATCTTGTGTTTCATTTTCATTTTCTGTTCCGCTGCTAGTCCAACACCCAGCGGTACCCACATTTTCAAAAAGAGAGCAGTTTCCTTTTCCTCCAGGTTATCAGGCATGTGGGTTGACAGCGAAAGACACGCTGCCTCCTCACTCTCACCCACGACACCCCCTATCACCAGCGGCCAAGAGATCGTGGTTCAGGGATGCGCTGCCCCTCCACGCATCTCTAGCCAGTCCCTCCAGGGACACAAGGAGTCCTTCTGCGCCATCCAGTACGACTTCCCACCGCTGCACAACCGTGGGTGTGTCAATTGTCCCGTTGGTGCCACTCGCATGGAGCTTGAAAGCTTAGCTTGCACTTCTCAACCCGTCCCGCTGGCTCATTTGGACAGTTCGACTCGGCTACGCGATTCAGTTCACCAGGCGACCGTCCCAGGTTCAGCGGCATTCTCGAGACTTCGGTGGTAGCCCGAGATGCCCCTGTCCTGCGTGACGAGATTGCTGTCCTACTGGCTAAGGATGCATTCGAGATGGAGTCAGGGTTTTAAAGCCCTTACTTCATCATGCCCAAGAAAGGCGGTGGCATTTGACCAATCCTGGATCTGCAAGTCTTGAATCGAGCCCTTCACAAGCTTCTATTCAAGATTTTGATGCAGAAGCGCATCATCAGATGCATTCAGCCCCAGGGTTGGTTTGCAGTGATCAACCTGAAGGACGCTTACTTTCATGTCTCGATTCTTCCTCGACACAGGCCGTTCCTACTGCTTGCGTTCGAGGGTCAGGCATAGCAGTACAGGGTCCTCCTCTTCGGGCTGTCCCTGTCCCCCCTGTGTCTTTATGAAGGTCGTGGAGGCGCCCTTGCCCCGTTATGGGAAGTGGGCATCAGGGTCCTCAACTACTGGCTCATCATGGCCCGGTCACGAGAACAGTTGTGCGATCACAGGGACCTGATGCTCTGGCACCTCAACCAGTTGGAGCTTCGGGTCAACTGGGAAAAGAGCAAACTTTCCACCTGTGCACAAAATCTATTTTCTCAGTATGGAGTTAGACTCGGTGAGTATGATGGCGTGTCTCACCAACGAGCGTGCACAGTCAGTGCTGAATTGCCTGAGTTCCTTCAGAGGTTACTCCCTGACCAAGGCTACCCTTGGTATGGATACACTGGCACACAGCTGGCCTCGGGCTCTACGTAAGTATATGTTTCCCCCAGTGAGCCTTCTCACACAGACACAGTGCAAGGTCAGGGAGGACGAGGAACAGATCTTGCTGGTTGTGCCTTTCTGGCTCACCCGGACCTGGTTTTCGGAACTCATGTTCTTTGCGACAGCCCCTCCCTGGTGCATCCCACTGAGGAAGGACCTCCTTTCTCAGGGGCTCAGCACCATATGGCACCTGCGTCCAGATCTCTGGGATCTCCACGTTTGGCTCCTGGACGGGACGCGTCAGACTTAAGTGACCTGCCACCGGCGTTGGTAGACACCATCACTCAGGCTAGAGCTCCCTCTACAAGACAAGCCTATGCACTGAAGTGGAGTCTGTTCGTGAACTTGTGTTCTTCTCGCCGAGAAGACCCCCGAAGATGCACGATTGGAGTAGTGCTTTCTTTCCTGCAAGAAAGTTTGGAGCGTAGGCTGTCACCCTCCACCTTGAAAGTGTATGTGGCTGCTAAAAAAACAAAACATAAAAAAAAAAAAAACTTTGTCTTTCTCTTTATTTATTCCTTCCCTTTCTAGCTTGTACTTGTTTGGAACAATGCCTGAAACTTGGTATTACGAGCACTTCCTGTGTCTGTTTGCCTCTTTAAGATGAATCACTTAATGTATTCCCCAATTGTCGCTTTGTATATAAGCGTCTGCAAAATGACTAAATGTAAATGTAAACGTATCGCGGCACATCACGATGCAATGGATCTCATCGTCGGGTTCCTGAGGGGTGCTAAAAGGTTAAATCCTGCTAGGCCACCCCTGGTGCCCTTCTGGGATCTCTCTACTGTCCTGGACTTCAGAGGGATCCTTTTGAGCCACTGGATTCAGTCGAGCTTAAATTTCTGTCTGCTAAGACAGCGCTCCTGACTGCACTCACTTCCATCAAGAGGGTCCAGGACCTCCAAGCATTTTCGGTGAGCGAAGAGTGCCTTGTGTTCGGGCCAACCTACTCTCACATTGTCCTGAGACCTTGGCCTGGATATGTGCCCAAGGTTCCCACCACGCCTTTCCATGATCAGGTGGTGAACCTGCAAGCACTGCCCTCGGAGGAGGCAGATCCAGCCTCCTCCGTGGACCGCACCCGGAGCTTCAGAAGCTCTGAGCAGCTCTTTTTCTCTTATGGAGGTCAGCAGAAAGGGAAAGCAGAGGTTGGCCCACTGGATAGTGGATGCCATCGCCTTGACATACCAGTCCCAAGTAGTGTTGTCATGGTACCAAAATTTCTGTATTCGGCACCGATATCAGTGAAAATCTACGGTTCTCGGTACCAATTTTGGTACCAAAGCAAAACACAAAAACACGCTATTTAAAAAAACACACTATTTTTATTAATAAAGTCAAACAAACATGAAAATGTACAAAAATCAATGTCATTCTTTATACTTATTTAAAATTGTCTTTCAAGTTTTTCCACAAGTAATAAAAGTATGAAAAACAGTAAACAAGTTTCAACCAAATTTAATTTGTCTTTTAATTAATGAAATTTAAACACATTTTATTTTTTGGTAAATGAAGGGGATTTACTATTAAAATTAAAATATGGAAGAAATATTGTGTGATTATTTCTTAAAAAAATAAAGTTTTATTCATTTATTAAACACTAGTAGTAGTATCACATACATTGTGATACTTTTTTTTTTAATATATTTCTGGCACAATGTCTAAACCAAACTTTTATTTTGACAGGTTGCCGTGAATACCTTTAAATTTCTGTGTGTATATGATATGACGCTGGTTTTACTCAAATGAAACGGTAAAATGCATGTGAAGTTACTCTCAGAGCAGTTCTGGAGATGTTGTTTATGTATTTATGTCCTCATTGAGACGGCAGATGCTGAAATCATTCAATCACACAGAGACTCGCAGAACATGCAGGATTCATATTTGATTCGACTTTTGCGGCTTAATATTTACAGATACTAGTCCATGTTGCGATTTGATTTAAGTGTAATGACCTACTTTTGATTAATTCATCCAAACTTTGACAAATTCCATGACATTCCATGTTAAACTGTAAATTCCGTTTTTTATGACTGGATTCCAGAGCAGTCTGATGCTAGGCCCAGTTTCAGTGTTAGCTTGCCCGGGCCTCCGGTCAGCCCCTTTACTGGGCTAGGTGTCCATATGGCTTGATTCCCTTCGGGCGATCCCATATGTGTATTCTTCCACGGTAAGGTTTCCCTCTCGGTGAACCCGTGTCTTCCCTTTGACAGACCATTCTGTCAGGCTCTGCTGGCAGTCGTTCCTCCCTATTCTCAGGTAGGACTTGCTTCAGAGTCCCATTCCATATAGAGTACTGCCCCAGGCCTGGTCAGTCCATATTGTAGCAAATTAGCTCAAAAAGGGAATTGTATATAAATAATTACAATTAATTATGATTAATTACAATTATTTATATCAGCTGACAGTAATAACTGTCGCAGAGTTAAATTGCCATCAGCTGATCTGTTCGTCCAGCGAACATTCAGTGTAAATTCATGTCAACTCTAAGAAAGGATATTTCCGTGGCCACAGAAAATACCTTCCTATTAATGCATTAGAGCATGTAGCAAGGGTCAGAATCGTAAAGGGACATTAATATGCAAGGCAGAATCAGAAACTCATGTAATTTGTGCACAAGAGTTTTATTAACTAAACACTAACGCAAACTAGTCTAACAAACAAACAAACAAACAAACAAACAAACAATTGCTCATACATGGGGAAAGGGCTAATGAGAGTTGATGGATGAAACCATCATGAAAACCAGAGAATGCAGTTATGGAAAAAGTCATTTAACCACCTGAGTAAAACCATCAGTGCCGTTTATGACGGGATCTATAACTTGTACTAATAACCTCTGTTTCGTTTAGTTAAATGTAATATAGTTGCACTTCCTTTTGTCGTGATGGAATGCGGTCTCGGATGAAAAGTCTTGATGGTTTCAAGGTTTTTGGACTCGCGATCACGTTCTTCCGGGTTGAAAAGTGATGAATTCTAAAGATGTTCTGAGGTAGAAATGTTCTTAGATGAGCTTTGATTGAATGGAAAGACAAGGCCATAAGCCTGGCACAATAACTTAAGGGTCCAGAAGAGCTCCAGCTCACATCTTCCTCATCCTCTTGGGTCCTAACAGAACCGCAGACTGGGTCTTTGTGGTCAAGAGTCATCCCCCAGGCTGGGGAGATCACCCACGACTCTATGTTGGGCCAACCGGGCGCGCCCGCACCGGTTCGGGCTCTCCATCAGAAAATAGCAGAAGAGCTTTTCCTTGCAGCAGAAGTTTTTGCAGAAGAGGTTTTTTTAGAAGAGAGGCCGGACCTGTGAGTGAGACCTTTATCTGGTATAGAGGTCACACCTCTGGGGAGTCAAAGAGCCAATGGTCTCCATTCTCTTTGGAGGGAAGGTTTTACGACTCTTTGTCTCTGAGCATGGCAATTTGCATGGGGTTGGATTTAATAGTCGATGTACAACTATTAAAGATTCTTAGAACACTAATATGTTGCATAGGTATCAACATGAAATATACACTGTCATTTAGATCATCCGAAGACGAATTGATAGAGATCAAACATGATATAAGTGAGGTAATATTAACTAGTGATCTATCATAAGCATGCATAAAACAGGATAGAGTACAAAAAGACAATATACACGAACAGTAACAATATACACAATGACCTGAGGATATGTGTGTTCATTCAAAAAAAAGGTTTTTCAATGAATTAATTAGAGAAGAGTCCATTTTTATGTGCATTACATGTCTTTCCTATGGAAAGATGAGGTGAGTGTTGCTCGGCCCGCATTCCTTAGAGCAATAAAACTAGTGTTATCAGGTTGGTTGCTATGGAACCGGGGCCTGGGGTCATCCACAGACATACCGGCACCGAGTCTGGTGTTGGGTGAGGGGTCTGTGACTGTTTTAATCTAAATCTAATCTATTTGTTAAATCAATGTTAGAACAAATGTGTGTCTGATTGGTCCAAATGCTACAATATCAGTGTCTCCACATGATACCTCCCTACGGGTAGAATGTGGCCTCCATAGCGCCTTTCTCTGGAAGGCTCACTTCCCCATCACTACTGCCAAGCTGTAAACAACAAACAGGAAAGGCGTGAAGCACCATTCATGAAGGTCGAAATCCTTTTTCTTCAGAAAAGATTTTATGTGGTAGGAACAGTGGCATGGCTATCTCCAGCAGCGAAGTACTCACCTGTGGTCCCTGCGGGCGCCAAGGTCAGCGAATTTGTGCTGGGGCGTTGGGAAGGTTACGACCTTTGCGTAGCATTTTTCTGAAACGTGGCTGCCTGTCAACATTTGCAGCACCACAGGGTTGTGATGGGGTTCAGGTTGTGGCTCTTTCCATGGGCCCCCTATGTCAACACAACATAACTCGTGGTGACCAACAGATAGGGACTGTCTCGGTTACGTACATAACCCTTGTTCCCTGATGGAGGGAACGGAGACGTTATGTCCCCATGCCTCAACCTCGAACGTGCCAGGGACACGTTCTCGGCTCATCAGCGTAAAACCTGATGAGTGGATGCACCTGTTGCCTATGTATACCCGAATGCACAGGGAGTGGCTCAGGCATGCAAAATCCACAAGCCAAATTTCATTGGCGTTTTCTCTTAAGTCAGAGTGGATTGGGGCTCTCAAGTAAACCCCCTATGTTGACACGACATAACGTCTCCATTCCCTCCGACAGGGAACGAGGGTTTTAGATTTTTTAAGTTTTTAAATTTTATAGGCACAGATAGAGTCAGTGTCATTGCACATTGTTAAATTATGAGTTTTAATGCTTTTCTGACATGAATGAGCTCAAGATCTTGAGTTTTGCTGAAGGGCAGACTAGAGTTTCAGATGAAAGTTTCAGGGAAAAAAAAAAAAAAAAACTGAATAAAGTTCTTGTTCCTTACATCATATTCTGATGTTCCTCTATAGAAGCAGCTTATTTCAGCAAACGCACTGAACTCCAGTCGCAGCATCTGTGATGTTTTCTTCTAGGTAGCTATTTTGTTTTCTGGAGAACAGCTTGCAATGAAAAATTTAGCAAATGCAAAGTGACTAATGCATTTTCTCAGTCTTGGATAAGAGCAATGAAAAATTAACAATGGAAATAATTAATTTGATTGCTGCCTACAGAACTAAAAACTCATGTTGTGCTGGATTACTTATTCATGCCGATGCAAATTCCTCACTCAGCAACACCAAAATAACGCAAGAGCTTGTTCTATAAATTCTGAAGGACTCTTAACTTATGTTCCTGCATGTAGAGATTACCACACGCTCGCCTGCACATTGCAATGCTGAAAAATTAATAGTTTTTATTTCAATTCAGCACAGACATTTAAAATGCATATAACCAGAGGTAAACAAGCATTCCTAGCTGTGTTTCATTTTGTAACTATTAATGCTTACCTTATTTCTGCCATGTCTCCGTGTCACACTTACATGCTGCTTTCTTCTCCTCTGGCTGCATGACTTGATGCTCAGATCAACACTTCATTCTCATTCACTTTAATATGGCATCTGTTTCACTTTGTGCATCACGTCAGAGCAGAAAATGACATTTCATTTGATCAGTAGAATAAACTTATTAAGAGTTTCTGCAAAACTTCTGCAAAACTCTTGCTCAAATTAAGGCCTAAAAAGATCTTGGTAACACTTTACAATATGGGTGCACAAATATGCATTAAATAATGCTTAACTAATGTACAGATAATCATGAGTTAATGTATAACTCATGATGAACTAAACCATTTATTAATGATTACTGCATCAGCAACTAATGAACATTCAATATGATTCAAAGATTAAGTAATCAATAAATTGTTATCAGTTAAATGTGTCATAATGTATTAATTACCTAATAACTTATTTTATTAACTAATGAAGTAAATTCTTATGTTAATTACCACGCTGGGTCGAAGCCATGCCTTTAAACTTCCAGTTGTCTGCTTTAATTAAGCATTAGCTAATGATTTGCTAAGGTATCATTATGTTATGACTTTACTTGTTGAAGCACATAACTATTAACTAATTGTTAAGTAATATGTCATTGTGGTTATAGATTTTGAATTAGTTAGTTAGTCATGTGCCTCAAAAAGTCACACCATAATAATACCCATGCAAATCATTAGCTAATGATTAAGTAATGCAGACAACTGGAAGTTTAAAGGCATGCTTCAACCCCATTGTGGTAATTAACATATGAATTTACACTATTAGTTCATTTAATATGTCATTAGGGAATTAATACTTTATGACACATTTAAGTAATAACAATTTATTGATTACTTAATCTATGAATCATATAGAATGTTAATTTGTTGCTGATGCAGTAATTGTTAATAAATGGTTTAGTTCTTCATGAGTTATACATTAACTCATGATTATCTGTGCATTTGTTAAGCATGAATTAATGCATATTAGTGTCACCATATTGTAAAGTGTTACCAAGATCTTAAATCAGAGCAGAAAGTTGTAAATTCATTAAGTCATGGCATTAAATGTTGCAAAAAAATTAATATATTCTTCAGTAGTTTTGTCTTGTTTTATCCTTAAATCAAATTGCATTCATTGAGATACAAAATTAACATATGAAGTCTGAGAAATTTAACAAAATGTAGTGAGTTTAGGCCTAAAACAAGTGCATTGAGGAATTAAATCTTGTTTTTCAGTTGAGTTTTCATTTCACTGGCAGTTATTAGTTCTTGTTTTACATTTACATTTAGTCATTTAGCAGAAGCTTTTATCCAAAGCGACTTACAAATGATGACATTAGAAGCAATCAAAACCAACAAAAGAGCAATAATATGCAAGTGCTATGACAAGTCTCAGTTAGCCTAACAGTGCAAAGGTTTTTTTTTTGTTTGTTTGTTTTTGTTTTGTTTTTTTTGTTTTGTTTTGTTTTTTATATATATAAAATGATAACAAGTAGATAGAATAAAAAAAGAATAGAGAAAACTAGTTTTAGAGGCCTTTTTTTTAATAAAACAAGTAGTTAAAAACGAACAGAGAAAGCAAATGTTAGAGGGTCAAGTCAACAAATAGATCAAATAGAATTAGAATAGAGTGTGCTAGAGTTAGAGGGTCAAATAAAGATGGAAGAGACGTGTTTTTAGCTGATTCTTGAACATCGCTAAGGACTCAGCTGCTGGGATTGAGTTGGGCATTTCATTCCACCAGGAGGGAACAGTTAATGTAAAAGTCTTTGAAAGTGATTTTGTGTCTCTTTGGGACGAACAATAATGCTTCGTTCTCTTGAAGAATGCAAGCTTCTAGAGGCACATAGGTCTGAAGTACTGAATTTAGGTAAAGGGGTGCAGAGTCAAAGGTGGTTTTGTTGGCAAACATTAATGCCTTGAATTTTATGCGAGCAGCTATTGGTAGCCAGTACAAATTGATGAACAGAGGTGTGACGTGTGTTCTTTTTGGCTCGTTAAAGATTAATCTTGTTTTATTCACAAAGTAACTTAATTTTGATTAATTTCACGGACATAAGACCTCTTTTCTTGTTATTTTGCTTCTCAAGTAAATGTATCTTAATTTAAGAATCTTTAGATATTTGCACAGGAAAACAGAAATAATGAGTTTATTCCTTAAATTTCCTTTACTTGGTCTTAAAAATGTAAAAGTTTAAAATTTTAATAAAATAAAACTTGCTAAAACCTGTGGAAACCCTTTTATTTCTGCATTTCAACAATAAGTACTTTTGAGAAGTTGACATGTCCTGCTATATAACATGCTATTAAAAAAATAAATAAAAAATAAAAAACATTTTTATTTTTTATAATTATGAGGTTAAACATGCAGCTTTTATGAGCTCATATTAATGGAGTGACTACTGTAATTCTGCAAACAATGACAAACATCTTCAAACAGCCACCATCATGATCTATCAGCCAGGGGTGTGTTTCCCAAAAGCCGTAAATTCTGTTATTACTAATAAAGTTCAATAGAACGTACCACCATAGTTAGCTAACGATACATTTGTACTTCTGAAATTCATTTTGTCAAATCACAGAATCTAGTGATTGAAAACAGAGAAAACTGTGACCGGTTACAGGATGCAAGTTTTAAATAATATAAATTATTATTATTATTAATAATAATAATAATAATAATCTTGAAATTAAAAAAAAAAGTGCATGCATGTTATGGGTCAGTTACCCGTACAAACATGCACTGTATGAATACAGAAACGTTCATCCGCAGCTCTGAGAGCATATGAGCGTTTCCTCATCTCAGTCTCGACCTCACAGGCTCAATGCATCTTGACAACAAATGGATATAAGCAGGAGAATATGTTTCTCTTCACCCCACACGTATTACTAATACATATTCTGCTGGCTGCATGGCATAAATACTTGAATAGGCCTACATTTGTAACTTGCAGCAAACATTTGGGGAGATATGAAATATATATTGTCGTTTGTAATGGTCCTTTGTGTCACGGTCTGCGGGGACGCTATTGTTCTGTGCACGATGGAGTAAATTGAAATGCTTTCTGTGGGGAGTTAGCTGAGTACAGAGAAAATACATTTCATCTGACACTGTCACTGTAATTATGCTCTCCTATTATCTTTCAGCCAACGGAGAGCGAGTCTGGGCCGGTGTGAGCTGTTGCTGTGCTTACTGAGGCGACCGCAGCGTTTGCACTGGGGAAATGATCTGCTAAAAGCAGGTATCATCCAAAGGAGTCTGATGGAAGCCCCGAGGTGAACGCCACAGGATCTCTCCAGACCAACAAACGCGGTACAACCTCACCACGAGCCAGACGGTTTTAGCGAGCTTGTCCTACATCTCCCGTACAACTCCGAACTCGAGTCTGTGGCTGCTGCTGGTCGAGAAACATCTGCTCTGCTTGTCTGGAGATCGAGAAACACGGCAAATAGATTAGAGTTACACAGATCACGATGAGCTGGATCAGCGTGTCACGAATTAAACCTGTTCCTCACGCAGAGACGAGATGTGCTTTATACTGTTAGTTATGGCTTTGCCTTTTAGCCTTTACTAAGGACTGAAATCAAAAACTCTGTAACTTTGTATGCAATATTAAAGGAATAGTTCACCAACAAATGTGCTCTCTCATTTATTTATTCACCCTCATGTTTCTGAAGTTCAGTAGGACTTAAAGTCCCCCTGCAGACACTAATTTTTCCCTTAAAACTCATCTTTGAGCATCACTGGAACATTTTTTTTATTTATTTATTTATTTATTATTATTTTTTTTTTTTTTACAATGAAAACAATTTATGTATTAAAATGACTTGAATTTAACCATTTAATATACATGGATTGTGAATATGCTAATTAGTCCCCGCCTCCATTCAGTTAACTGAAATCCTCAATGCTACACAATCGCAAGTGGTGATATTGGATAACTGGTTATCAGAGAATGAATTCATGAGTGAATTTATTCAAATTCACAAAGAATTACAGCCTAGAAAGCATGCATACAGAACAAAGCAAAGAGAAGCTGTACACTGCACCACTGCTCTCTTATTTACATCTTGTCTACAGTTAGTTTGTTCTGATTCACGAGTGTTTAGAACTCAGGACTGAACAAAACTCCAGTGTTTCCAGCAGTGAGTGGATTTTGACTAACTGAAACGCCTCTGATTGGCCAATGGGTTCAAGAAATCAACAGATATATCTGTGATTGGTTACATTGTTCAATACTGCAAAAACAAGCTGTGAACAGAAAAACTTTGACCGGTGGAGAAAATAATGTGAAAAGCCCCGCCCTGTATGTTGATTGGTTACATGATTGTGACGTAGGAAACGGGGGGCTTTCAAACTCCGTTTTTGAGACTGTCTTTGGTACACTGCAGTTTTAAGGAGAAAATTTTCACCAGTGGTGTTGACTGATTCATTTGCACACGGTTTGTCTTTAAGCACATTACAGTTGTTGTTGTTGTTGTTGTTGTTGTTGTTTTTCAACTGCTTACACACATTTTCAAAACTTTGCCTCTTTTTTTCAAAACTTTACACACAAATCCAAGAACTGCATGCACAAAATGCCTCACATCTCTTGCAAAATGAAACACTGCTGTCTAAATATCACAAACACATCTCAAAAGTAAACATTTGCAAACTCCTTTGCCATAATATTAATTCCTGTTAGATTTTTGTGTGTTACATAGAGAATTGTGTGTTGTGTTTTGCAAAATGTGTTTTATGAGAATTAGTGTATGTGTAGTCTAGTGTATAATTAGTGCTGAGAATCAGTGTATGGTTTTGCAGATTTGATGTGTGCTTCTAGTGTTTGAGTGTCAGCTTTCAGAAATTATGTGACAATAAAGATTTTGTGTGTAAGCAGTAGAAAAAAACTCTAAAAGCAGCAGACACAAGCAATGTTAAAGCCTTGACTTTCACCACAGGGGGTCTTTAAGTACATCTACATGTAATTCCATTATTACTACTATCGTCGTTTAAATATGGTTGTTGCCTCATGTATTCCATATATATTCCAATATGCATCACATTAGATCAAACCTGGCTTCATAAGGCACGAGTCGTACAGACTGCTTTCATGATGTTTGCTTTTGGGAGCTCGACAGCATGCGTCCTTATTCATCACAGAGTAAAGCCTCTCTAACATATCTTGTTTTGTATTTCACTGAAGAAAACAGTCAAGACATGAGGGTCAAGACAAGTCTTTTAATTCTCCTGCGCTTAACACAGTACAGTTTCTCAGTAATAAACAGGAAAATAACAGTGTTAATGTTGCAAAATTCATCACTGAAATTAATTCAGTTTTAGCTGTAAAGCAGCTCTACAGAAGACAATGGAGTCATTATTCAGATCAGTTCAGTTCTGTGCAGTTGAATCAATAATATTAATGAATATTAACTGTATTGATTGTAATTATTTGAGTTTTATTATTGTTTGGATTATTCTCAATTTGTTTGTGCATTAAGTTAAACAGATTATTGTTATTCCTAGTAACTGGTGTATTTTGAAGCTGCTAATATCTGCACTTCATTCCTCTCGGCTGTCTGACCCGACCCAATCTCTCCCGTAACCCTGCCGGCTGCAGACCGACTGACGGGACGGCTGGGATTCGCTCGTCTGACCCCTATTTTAGAAAGGCCAAGTGCTCTGTGTGTGTGTGTGTATGTTCAGAGCTCAGATACAGCACAGCACTGGGGAAAGAAGGAGGTCAACACTGTCACTCTCACACACACACACACACACACACACACACTCTCTCACACACACACAGGGTCTGGCATGGGCCTCATTACCCCCGCAGCTTAAACACACAGTGTCCGTGAGCCTGCAGACGGGAGTGAAAGCAGCCTGACTGTGTGTCTGAGCCTCTCATCTCTCTCTGACATATAGAGACCCAAAACACTCACTCACACACACACACACACACACACACACACACACACACACACACACAAAAACAACTCTAAACTTTAAGGTTCTGATTATTAGTTCTGACTTACAGTAATCAGTTTAGTGATCAAATTAATCAAGGTTACTGTAATGTTCACTTATAAATATAAAATTGCTCATTTAAGTTACAAATGTAAAACTTTTTAAAACTTGAAACGTTTATTTCGAACATGTAAATAAAAAAAAAAACAACTTTAAAACATTAATATATAACTATATTAATAAATGCTGTATCAATTTCACATTTTTGGATATTGTATAAAAGAAAAAACCACAAAGCTAATAAAACTTTATTTATTTATTTATTTAACTTTAAAGTAATAAGACATACAGTGCACAGCATAAATGAGTACACCCCCTCTGAATAAATATAAAAAATGTATTTTCTTAATGATCACTAATATAATTCATGGAAAGATGGTAAAATTTAAATTTATTAAACATATACTTAATAAAAACAACAAAATGTATGCCAATATTTTCTGCAAGATAAGTAAATTAGCCAATTTTGTTTAAATGAAGGATTGCAGAAATGAGTACACCCTAGATTTAATTCAGTAAATGTATAATATTCTAGTACTTAGTATGTCCTCCAGAACTTTAAGTATACTGCTCTGACCCTCTTGGCACTGAGTACAAGTTCATGACAAATTTTCACATCTGTCCTGTTTAATTCGTGGAGGACGACCTCCTTAAATGCTCTGGTCTGTAATGGGGAGTTTTGCTCAGAATCCTCCACAGCTGCTCAAGAGCATTAAGATTGAGTGAAATACATGTCCACTGAAGGATTTTCACCTTGGGAGAATGAATATCTTCACTGTCATGCTGATATAATGCCCAATAATGCAGCGAATGAAGGGAGGGTAGCATCTTCTGTTTCAAGTTTTTGTATTCCATCACACAGTGGTGTGTAAATTCATGACAGCACTGATAAAGCACAACTCCCTCACACCTTCAGCACTCATTCATCCCTATATAAGAGCTTTACTACCACTGAACGTCACTGTGGGTACCAAACACTTCTCACTGTACTCCTCCTGTAGCAACACCAGAACATTTGGATGCTTTTGGATCCGAAATGATTGACTTGGTCTCTTGAGAACAGAGTATGGATTCCCAGAAGTCTCTGTTTTGTAAATATGGGTCTTGGAAGAGGTTAAACAAGTTTATTTTGCTTTGGCTAATTCTAGTGGTGACAGCAACCATGCATGCCACTTCTGCAGACTGTGTCATACTCTGTGAGATAAAGTGTCACACTTTTCATAGCTTTTGCCGGCTCTGAGACACTTGCGTGTTATTTCTCCTGTTCTTTTTCTAGCAAAAATTCACTCATCACTAAATGAAAACTTAAAGCAAAGACCTGATTATTTCAGGAGCCTTGTCACAAGTCCATTGGTTTTGAATGTCGGTGCTACATCTGCTATATTTTCACACTTAAAACAATAATTTGGTATTCCTCTTGTAACATTGTCCTCTTTTATGCTAAGAAATAAGTCACCTGGCAGTTCTCTCCCAAGTGGTTCCACTGCTGCCAGCCTTAAGTCTGAGTATGATTCAGTGCGCTATATAACACTTTTAACTGTCAGGAAATTACTTGTCTTTAAAAGTTTTGGTTCAATATACTTACCTGTTGATCAAATAGCCTTAAACCTATTTTTTTTTATTTTTTTTTTTTTGTAATTTTCAGGAGGGTGTAATCATTTTTGCAACACAACATTTTATCAATTTGATAAGAAAATCTTATTTTGCTGAATAATTTTGACATTCTTCTTTGGTAATTGATCAAGCAGGCTTGTTGGAACATTATATCTCCAAAGAACCCTAACATGTCATCTGAGTAAAGAGTAACTGCTGAATTTGGTAAATTTTAGAAGGGGTGTACTCATTTATGCTGTGCACTGTAAACTCAAATTGAAATCATACTTTTTTTTTTTTCTTTTTTTTCTGAATGAGTTAATGCACAAAAATATACAGTACATACAGTGTTGGGGCAATGCATTACAAATAACAAGAGTTACGTAATCGGATTACTTTTTTCAAGTAACTAATTAAGTAACACATTAGTTGTAAATGTACAATAAATTATCTGAGTTACTTTTTTAAATAAGTAATGCAGGTTACTTTGTTTTCCCATTTATTGACTGACAGGTCCGCATGTTGAGAGAAATCAGCAGAGATGTTCACAAGTCTTTAGCTTGGAGTCTGAGTCAAGTCTGAAGTCTTTAGCTTGGAGTCTGAGTCAAGTCTGAAGTCTTTAGCTTGGAGTCAAGTCTCGAGTTTTTGGTCATGAGTCCGAGTTGAGTCTCAAGTCATTTAATGGCTGGCTAAAAAAAAATCCCATTCAAAATCCTCATATATTGAAATCTTCCTATTTACGAAGCTGTTTTATAGGCTATAGACAAAATACAGTATCTATGATCTGCTTTGTAAAAAAAAAAAAAAAAAAAAAAAAAAAAAAAAAGTGTTAAAATGTAAGGTTAATGTACATCTAGCCTGTTACTTAACAGCCTGTTTTAATCCATTACCATGTTCAAAACAGTTTTTTGTAATCAAATTCTATAAGAGTCCAATCTACCATGACACATAAGGAAGTATGTGACACAGATATTACAAAACCATATAAATAAAGCATCTCTTTTTGATATAAGTCTGGTTTATTCAGTTAAAATTCCAAGAGGCACAGCCTCTATATTTTCTTCCAAGCAAAGGTCCGAGAAAAAAAAAAAAAAAAAAAAGAATACATATTTACATGTATTGTATTTTTACATTTAGATATATGCGAGGCCATGTGACAAAATTAAAAAAAAAAAAAAAAAAATGAAATCTATACTATTTTAATATTTTACTTAAAAATAGTATAGACTAAAAACATAGTGTATGTAATGTAGCTACAATAATCAAAACGTTCTCATCTTGAACAGAAAAGATAACTAACAGTTTCAAAGTTTAAGTTTCATCCTAGCCATCTAACAACAATTTTCCCAATTATAATTACAGATTAATAATGTTAAATGTAAATCAAAAACGTCTTCTTACATCTGGTTTGAACAATCAGAGTTATAGATAGATAAATAGATAGTAAGAAAAATAACTAGATGTGCAGCATTGTTTTTTTTTTTTTTTTTTCTGCTGTGTTTTAGTGAAAGTAATTTATAATTTTGCTGCTCACTGTGTTTCTGTTGTTGTTAAGATAACCGCGTCAGCCGCGCCGGCGCGTCCGGAGAGAGAGAGAGAGTGCACAGAGCTGAAAGGCCTTGAATAAAGCGCGTTTGGCTTTAGATAAAAATACTAGAGCGCTGAAAGATATTTGCCATAAACGACCCTGAGCGCTTGTTATGTGATCCGCTCCGCTGTTTTGACGCGCTGGTGCTGCTGTTATGGCTCGCGGCCCGGATGGACGCCGGGGTGCAGATGCGGTCTGCCTTTTGAATATCAGTTATATTAAGTATAAAAAATCAGTTATAATAAGCATTTAAGGATAAAGGACTCAAGTTGCTTCGACTTGTCGAGTCAAGTCTGGAGTCATTTCAGGTCGAGTCTGAAGTCAAGTTTGAAGTCTATAAAAATGAGACTCGAGTGCACCTGGAGTCCGAGTCACTAACTCGAGTGCCCATCTCTGGAAATCAGGAGTGAGTGCAGAGACACTTCCTTCAGTCTGCGGCTCATTCATTTCACTCTTGGTGTGGAAGGGCTTTTACACTTGCCAAAAACATATTTTGTGTTATATTCAAAATAAATAAGCAAGCCCAGACCAGGTAACAAAAAGTAGCACAAAAGTAACATAATGCATTACTTTCCATAAAAAGTAACTAAGTACACAATTATGGAGTAACACAATATTTTAATACATGACTTTTAAAAGTTACTTTTGTTACAGTTGCCAGCTGATTGTTAAAAGGCAGACTTTTGTATTGGCATTAAATTATCTTTCCAAAAACAACCTTGAACAAGGGACTTTTAATTTCAAAGTATAAAAAATCAGCTTTGTTTACTTTCTGATTCTGCCCTGACACATTCACAGTTTTACATTTTAAATGCATGACAATGCATACATAGGTTGACTTTAAAGGGGTCATATGACATTGCTCAAAAAAACTTTTTTTTTTTTTTGTGTATTTGTTGTAATGCAATGTGTTTATGCAGTTTAAGTTTCAAAAAACACATTATTTTCCACATACTGTACATTATTGTTGCTCCTCTAAGCCTTGCCTTTCTGAAACGTGTCAATTTTTACAAAGCTCATCGTTCTGAGAAGCGAGGTGTGCTCTGATTGGCCAGCAATCCAGTGCGTTGTGATTGGCCGAATACCTCAAGCGCCGTGTCCCGGCGCGACGACACAAAAACAATAAAACCCATTACAAACGAGGCATTTGTTGCATCCAGTGGGGACATAATTACTGATTATAATGACTTATACTGTCTTTTTATACGTCGCGTTGCATCACGCCGCGTAAACATTACCATGTCTGCATTTGTGATCGGAGAAAAGACAAACAACAAGCACTACTCTACACAGCTCAAAACTCACGTTTGAATCGTCAGTGGCAAATTCTTTAAATATGAAAACACACTTACAGGCTGTGAGTCAGAAGCGTCAGACTGTCCTTGCAAAGTTGGACACAGTCTTTGAGCAGCTGGCAGCTACTCCCAGCTTCAGGAAATAGTCCTCCGTAAAATGTGCTGCACACACTCTAATATTTGGGTTGAACTGTTCTGGAACAGTGTTGTAAATACAACTTAACCACTGATTTCTAGTTGTATCCTCTTTTGGAAGCCCAAACAAAGTAGTTTCTCTTTCACACAGAAACACAGCGCCTCCAGGACATGATGCCGGCGGCAGCAACAATACCACAACGAGAATAAAAGTCCCGCCCTCTTTCATTGCGTTTACATTTGGGCGGTGTTTTGCAAATCTCCCCACACCGTGACGTAGAGATGTGGGGGCATGTTTGAATGAGCTGTTTTAGGAGGGCGTGGACAAGTCTTAACTTTAATAAAGAATATCTCTTTTTAGTCTTTGCAACTTCAGGGATCTCAACAGCTTCTAACACTCCAAAGAAAAAGGAAAACTTGAAATCGCATCATATGACCCCTTTAAAATCAGCAACTCAAAAGGACCCTGTCACAAACACAAGCACAAGTGCAAACACACACACTCTCTCTCTCTGTCAGGAGCTCTTACAAGCTCTTTCATCATTTGACAAGAATCAGATTGAGCCGCGACTGCAGAGAGCGACTCTGATGGGACGAAGGCCACCGTGAGGTTATCAGGCCCTCCTCTCCCTCAGGACCTTTATCTAAAGCCTCTTTGATTGGAGGCCCAACTCACTTTATAGTGCCAAGAGACCCAACCCGTCCGGACAAGCAGATAAATGAGGCCGGTCACTGATGTCCGGCCTGTCTGACACCAGCAGGTCGCACCGCTGAACTTCTGTCCCAAAAACATTCCCTCGACCCCTCTCGATCCGCTACGACCTTCAGAGCAGGACTGCGGCTCCGGTACAGGATTTGATATGGCGATGAGGACTCGATCTAGCGTTCGAAAGCCTGGCAGATTAAAGCATGGCCGGAGAGATAGAAGCGCTGGCCTTCGATCCGCCGATAATCTCCTCATCCTGCTTTGATAATATATATTGGATGGTCCGGTCTGACTGGAGGCTGTCTGGAGAAACACACAGGAGACGGATAGTGTTACAGTTAAACGGCGGCGCTGATGGAGACTGGGCTAATGGAGAGCGCTAAAGGTTAATACGTCTTGGAGGGAATATTGTATGGCAGGGATGGTGATCTCTTCATAACTATTCCGTCTGCTTCCATTAAGCTGTTTCAGCCACTGGCTCGCACTGAGAGACTTAATCGTTTTAAGATCCTCCATGGCAGTCAGGTTTATCACACGCCATTGAACTTTCGCTTTATTTGATGAGTTAATGGTCTGGCATAATGTTAACAGTGGGAAAGATGGGGTGCTTTACATCTGAATGTATTAATGAAAGGGCTGAATATTTCACCAGTGGAAATGGATTCAGATCGGGATCATGTATTTGCGTCCACAGACATACCGACAGTTTAAGTCCAAACAGATTAGGGGTGCTGGTGAAATGAGGGCACTTCAGTTCTGGCGTGTGTTTCTAGTGCTCTCATCATTTATACCAGACCGGAGACACTGACGTGGTTCAGCCTACTGATCCTCCAATGAAAATCACATCCTGGTCAATTTAAAACAACACTCATGCACATTCACATGCTGTTTTTACAGAACAGCTCTTATAAAACAGCTAGAGTTAATGAAGTGTACTACAGGTGAATGGGCGATACTTTACCCTTTTTGCTAAAAGAAAATTTAGCATAAGGAAATTGCACAATTAACTCTTAAATATACAATGCACCACCTCATTAAATATACATATTTGCATGTTATTTATTTGCACATTTGCAAGTAACGTATACTCTAAAATACATATTATACTGCTAAATGAAAAAAAAAATGTAAATGTAATGTAAATATATTATATTATATTTTATTTATTTATTTATTTATTTATTTTACAATAAAACATACACAGTAACCAAGACATGCACTATTCCAACTAGAAAACATGAACATAAATATTAATATGGTGAAAAAATTATTACTGGGTGTGTAGGCCATCAATCCTGTATACCTAATTCTTTAATTTTACAAATGTTTTTGTATTTTCCAGCAACTGCATACAATACAACATGAGGAGGGAATTCCTTGTTCTTAAAGGAACAATATTAAAATTTCAATGCTTTTGAAATATGTTTTTTTTAAGCAAAAATAACTGCATTTGCTGGATAAACTTTGCATTAGCTCACTTAAAGTATTGAAATACAGTGTTTCCTCCCACCTAATATTATTTCCATCAACGCTTTTGGCGAGAGAATGCAAAATCATTGAAAAATAATATAGGGACTCCCTAACCATAACACTAAATCAAAATAAATGAGAAGCTGATCAGTTGGATAGGTTATTATGTTGGATGTTTTCTGAAAATTTGCTAGATGAAATCTATAGTCAAAATGGTTGAATCTGCACATAATCCTCACTTATACCTTCATGACATCACCCTAATGGTATCTGACACAACCTCACAGTCCTGAGCATCTGCTGCGTGTTTATGCATGCTCGTGATGCTGTAGTGTGCACTGGATAGGGCTTGTAATGTAAGGCATCAGCATGTGGCTCACGTCCGTTTCCATCCGAAGCGCATGGAGATGCAGCCAAAACATTACAGTCGCTGACAAATGAACTAACAGACAGTCCTCTTTATTTATTGGCTTGTTCTCTCTAATAAGAGATATTATTCACCTAAATGCAAATGCAGTCTCAATCAATTTGCGGCGTGTCTCACATAATAAAAGCGATCCATTTCACGCGTGCATCTAACAAGCCCCTCGCAGCCGAATACAGTCTCCGGCTCGGCTCCAGAGCCTGATAACACACGCAAAGCAGAGCATTAACCAATAGTCAAATCTAATTAATGACTTTCCCATATGCATCAGGAGGATAATTAAGCATTCGCAGGTGAAAGGGACCGATAGGAGTGGCCTTCCTGGACAAATCAAATGAGCGGCGATAGCATCGACAGATCGCCTCGCTTTCTTCAGCCCCCTGGTGTCCTTCGGTTATCAAATTATCAAGAAAATTTGTCCGGCGTCCTTCGGCGAGAAGAACTTTAATTATGGTCCTGTCTGATGGCAGGTCATTAATAAAAGCTAGTTATCTTCATTCAGAGGACGGGGGAGGCCTCTCTCCCGGACTGGCCTTATCTCATAAAGAAATTTGGGATTTTCCTCCAGAATAATTCAAGATGCTATCCGGCCGGATATTCAAAATGCTGTAACGTGATAATGATTGTGTAATGGAAAACTTCCACGTGTGTGTTCTGTGGACAAATGTGCTGGAATTACACGCGCCGGCTTCATAAACATTGATGGATCTTACCAACCTGCGAATGCAGATAAGGAGCGCTTTACTTCTGCCACATTTATATTTAAGGGCCTATAGGTTACATATGCATTACTGACTCCTCGGCCACATACATCAATGCCACGGCGGAGAAAAATGAAGGGCCAGTAATAATGCTGAACGTGCATGTGTTAGCGGCTGGCTATCGCTCACAAACGCTTGGTAATGGTGATCTCATTCCCTCCGCTCTAACCTCAGATAGTTATGGATAGTCATCAACCCGTGGAGTGCAGAAACACGCTTTAACCAGCTCATCCATCTCAGCTAAACTACAGTTTCTGTGAAGCACACTTGAACCATCAAATCAGTCGTTCAGCTCCAGACTGAGGAGACATTAAAATTCTTTCCTGGAGAAGAGTTTATGATCAACTTGAGATGTTTGAATCTAGGCTGAATTCCTCACTAATATGTGCAATGTTTGTTTGTTTATTTATTTAGTCATTTACTCATTCCAGCTTCAAATGTTATATTCATGGCAAACTCAAGAGTAATACAATTTAAAATAGTCTAAAAATAATAATATTAACAAATTGTGTACTGATAAAAACAATACTTCACTGAATTGTTCACAATAATGTATCATTTTTACTTTACTAACTAAATATATAAATAAATACATTTCTATTGATGTACTTTCTAAGTAAAAATATTTGCTAGTATCATTTAAACCAGGACACTCTAATAAAACATTTTATGGTCAAGGAAAACTACAAAACTCATGAAGGCAATTATTCTCCTTTCAGTAAATATCCATGGGTAAAGGTCATTGCACACAGAGTCCGAAATTTTTGTCCGAAATTTTCGCACATTGAAAAATAAATACGACCTCATGTTGTGTCAATCACGTTTACACACTGCCTCCGAAATTTTCGTCCGTCATAAAAAACATCGGATCAGGTTCGATTTTCTGCGTTTTCGCATCCGTAACAAGCATTTTGATAGGAACGGATGACGAATATGAAAAAAAAAAAAATGGAAAAATGCATACGAAAATTTCGGACTCAGTGTGCAATGGCCTTAAATCTTGTGAGACCAGTTCTACATCTTGTACATAAAGTCTGGTCGTTTCTATTTTCAAAAGAAAACCAATGATTAGATCTTTCATTTATAACTGAATTCACTGATACACTCATTCCTTTCCATCTGCCAGTTTTTGGAAATATATAACTTTAGTATGCATTTAACATCCGATGCTGGTATTTGATATTCTGTCATGCACAGAAGCATTCATCGATCTGAATTATTGATTGCATTGCACAGAAAATAATTAAGGTTTATGGCAAATTAAGAAAGAAAATGTCTCTGTTTCTCCTTACAGAAGCCAGTGATGATCAGATGAGATGGACACTGACCAACAACGAACTTCATGCTAAACATCTGTCTGAAGATCTCTCACTGCATCTTAAGGACCAGTTCTCCAAGAGACTCCAGCTTTTAAAGAAAACTCATTTCACTAGTCTACTAGTCCAGACTAGAGCTAAACTAGTGATTTTTGTTAATACTGATAACTAAGGTATAGGAAAACAAGCTTGTTTGGTTGCCAGATCATTTTTCCCCACAACAGTAAAATTGTATTTATTACAAAATTAATAACAGTGATTTGACCTTGAAAATGTTAAGTAATTATTATAATAAAATAAAATAAAGAAAACATATGTGCTTTAATACCACTGATATGCTGAAATGTTTTTTTTTTTTTTTTTTTTTTTTATTATTATTTATTTATTTTATTCTTGAAGTGGAAAATGTGTTTGCTGAGGAGGAGGAGGAGGGATATTTCGGCTCCGGAGTGTGACTTATGTCGCCTCTTCAACTGTAATATTACTGTAACAATAAGCAAATGCACCGCTGCACAGATACAAACACAGACTGCCATCCTTCAAAGAAAAAAAAAAAAAAAAAACTGAAAACAAAGTATTCGAATTTAGTATGTAACTCATCCCACATATATGATAGACACCTCTAAATATACGGCTGGTTGAGCAAAGGCCCTGTTAACCCTTATTGATGGATGCCAAAATTAGGGACCTAAGAAATTAGATTGATTGATTGATTAATTGATTAATTGATTGACTGGATTTTTCTGGATTCTGTTGTGATGGTTAAATAAATTTGTAACAATTAAAAAGCATATCTAATGAAATGAAATCATGAAACTTGTAAAAACTTTTATTTTATCCCAAATTCCTTTTTACAGTTTCCAAAATTATTTTTGTTTGTTTTAATTTTTCTGGATTGTGTGTGTGTGTGTGTGTGTGTGTGTGTGTGTGTGTGTTTTATCTTTCTGAACTCCATTTTAATAGTTAAATACATTTTTAGCAATCAACGAGAATGACAAATTAATTGAAATCACGAAATCTGTAAAACTGAACAATTTATAAAAAGGTCCACAAAAATGAAATCTGTTTTAATTTATCCCAAATTCCGTTTTACTGTTTAAGATTTTTTTTTTTTCATTTATTTATTTATTTATTTTTTCTGGATTTTGTGTGTGTGTGTTTGTTTTAATCTCTCTGCACTCCATTTCAATAGTTAAATACAATTGTAGCAATCAAAAATCATGACAAATTAACTGAAATCATGAAACCTGTAAAACTGAACAACAATTTATAAAAAGGTGCACAAAAATTAAATCTGTTTTATTTTATCCCAAATTCCATTTTACTTTTTAAGTTTTTTTTTTTTTTTTCATTTAATTTAATTTTTAATTTTTTTTTTTTTCTGGATTTTGTGTATGTGTGTGTGTGTGTGTGTGTGTGTGTGTGTGTGTACCTGTTTTTCTATTCAGGTGGGGATTAAACCTGAATACACACAGACTCATGGGGACTCGTGTCACGGTGGGGTCCTAAATTGAGGTCTCCACGGGTAAAGAAGCTTATAAATCACACAGAATGAAGTTTTTTGAAAATCTAAAAATGCAGAAAGTCTCCTGTGAGGGCTAAGTTTAGGTGTAGGGTTGGTGTAGGGCAATAGAATATACGGTCTGTACAGTAGAAAAACCATTACGCCTATGAATGTCCCCACAAGGATAGTGAAACAAGTGTGTGTGTGTGTGTGTGTGTGTGTGTGTGTGTGTGTGTGTTTGTTTTAATCTCTCTGCACTCCATTTCAATAGTTAAATACAATTGTAGCAATCAAAAATCATGACAAATTAACTGAAATCATGAAACCTGTGCAATTTACAGTTTTTTTTTTCAGTTGCTAACAAGCATTGTTCAATACTGAAACCACATTTTCAAAACTGTTCATACAGTCTGTATTACCAACACGAATCTTGGCCAAACATTTGATCTCACCTCCAAAATTCACTCAGACCAACAAAACAGTTCGTATGGGTCTCAAAATGAGCTTGTTTCATCATAACACTGGGAACAATTCTCATTCAAAAAACATGTATTTCATTAATAATACACTGATCTAAAAAACACTAAAAACAGGGATCATTACATAAACGATGAACTTTTATCTTTGAAGTTTGAATGATTTGCCACATAAGTATTTCATTATTGGATAAGAATAACATCTTTTCATTTTACTAACTGTATTACAGCACAAATAATTAATGTGAAAAGTAGCATTTCCACCCTGTTTCTTTATATACCAAAAACAAAACCCATCAACATTTACAAAATTTACTTGTGAAAAATAAAAAAATACATAAAAATACATATAAAAAGATAAGAAATATAAATGATAAAAAATAAATAAATTCTGAAACAATAAAAACCATCTTCAGTCTAGTATAATGGGGTGCTGTATGTGCAGTACTGCTGCAGGACTCTTTCTGTGTGGAGTCTGTATGTTCTCTTTGTGTCGATGCTGGTTTTCTCTGGGTTTCTCCCACAATCCAGAGACACACAGGACAGGAGACTGTAGTGAGAGTGAATAAGAATGTGTGTGATGGACAGGCCATCTGTCCAAGGCGTTTTCTGCTTATGACCCAGGAATGGCTCCAGCCTCATGACCCTACATAGGACAAGCGCTGGGGAAAATCTATGGAATAAATGAATGGATGGATGTTCAGTACTGTGAGGGTTCTAGTCCTCCCTCTCTCTGCCACTCTTTTTTCCCCACCAATGTGTCTTCCCTGATACATGTTTCCAAACAAAATCATTCCAAAGCCATCCATTTATCAAAAGATAACCAAAAAAGAAAGAAGGAGAGAAAGAAAGAAATAAAGAAGAAGAAGAAGAAGAAGAAGAAGACGACTAAAAATAGGACATTTGGCTTGGCTTTCAGCTGAAATTGCATTTAGTTGTGTTTGGAATAATTATTATTCAATTTCATAATAAATATTCTTCTAAGATTTTATATTTCAATATAATTCCTGCAGAAATGGACAGATTTGATTTGAATGTGCTTTTATCAGTTTTGAAAGCAGAGTGTTAGCATTTGAAAAATGTGCTGAAAATGTACAGTGTTTTGCAGTTTGTTTTCCCCTGTCCTTCCTGAGTTTCTTTATTTGCTTATTTTCCTGTTCTTGTTAAGTTCATTTGATTATTCCTTGATTACTCCACACCTGATTCTGTTCTCCCTGATTATGTTCAATGTGTTTTATAGTCCTGAGTTCTCCCTGAGTCTCCCAGCTCTGATTTATTCTCCCCATCAAAGCTACAGCAAAGAAACCGCACAGGAGAACAAGGAGCTATGAGCTGATTAAAGGATCAATAGTGAGATCTGTCGGGTCATTGAGCGGCTCAGACGTGCCTGTTGTTCAAACGTCCAGATCTATAACCGGTGTCACTTCTCACGGCTATCGAGGAAAGCCAAAGTTTGCTTAAAGGAGGACCTTAATCAAACATCTGATGTAAAACAGTCCTCGACTCGCCGATACAGAGAGTCAAAATCAGAACTAAACAGGCTTCAGAAATCATCTAAATGACTTGATCAGCACTGGCTGGTGTAGTTATAGTGCAGTGCATCATGCAAACAGGCAAACCCTGAGCCGACTGTCCCACACTGGCATATGAATGCTGAGAAGATCAATTAAGTGATGAAGGGTTCGGTCCTGAAGCTGAAGTACTGGGGAAACACATTCAGGCCGTGATAAGGGACGTGACCACAGAGGCTCTATCAGCTGTTAAACAGAGACATTGCATGCAAGTGAGATTGATGATTAGCATTTGTGGCCTTGGGAACGCGGGTCTCCTGCGATAATCGGGAGCAGAGAGATGGACCAACCCTAACCAGCATGCAATTATTACTGCGTCCGCTCTGGCAAACAAACGGCCGGAATGAGCTTGTATGGCATTGTCTCTGAGTCGGTGTAAACTGTGAGAAGTGCACAACAGCAAATCCCTCGTGACACAGCCTTAGACTGGAGAAGAGAGCCAGATACAAGCTGCTCTGACACACACACACACACACACGTTTGTTTCTGTGATTTGTGGGGACTTTCCATAGACTTCTATAACTTTTATATTGACCAAATGATATTTTCTATCGCCTAACCCTAAACCAACCCCTTACTGAAAACCTGTTTGCATTGTTACACTTTCAGATAAACATCATTTACTATTTTTAATCATTTTTTTCCCTCGTGGGGACATAAACAATTCAGGTTTTACTATCCTTTTGGTGGGGAAACACACCTACACACACACACTCGCAGTCTCTCTCACTCACACACACACACATACTATCTCTCACTCTCACACACACACACACACTCTCTCTCTCTCTCTCTCTCTCTCACTCACTCACACACACACACACACACACACACACACACACACTCTCTCTCTCTCTCTCTCTCTCTCTCACTCACACACACACACACACATATTCTCTCTCTCTCACTCACACACACACACACACACACATCAGTGACAGATGAAGAACGACTTTACATTCATACCTACTAACACACACTTCTGATGTCTTTCCTCCATATCTGAGTTCAAGGTTTAATCTCATAAAAAATGCCGGCCTACTCCAACACATACGACTGTTAACAACATATACTGTTAATTTACAGGGTTTTTTTTTTTTCTTCCCCAAATGCTTACATTTTCAAACCTTTGCCTCTTTTTTTTCAAAACTTTACACACAAATTCAAGAATTGCACACACAAAATGCAAAATGCCTCACATCTCTTGCAAAATGAAGCACTGCATTCAAAATATCACAAACACATCTCAAAAGCAAACATTTGCAAACACCTTTGCCATAATATTAATTCCTGTTAGATGTGTGTGTGTTACAAATAGAGAATTATGTTTTGTGTTTTGCAAAAAGTCTTTCATGAAACTGAAAACTGAGTCAAAGTCTGAGAATTAGTGTATGGTTTTGCAGATTTGGTGTGTGCTTCTGCTGTTTGAGTGTCAGCTTTCAGAAACTGTGTGACAAGTAAAGATTTTGTGTGTAAGCAGATGAAAAAAAAAGTTTTAAGGCAAGTTATTTCACAGTCATCTATTTTCAGTGATGTAAAATTCATTTACTTTTATGGGAAAAGAACATAAGCTACACAACTACTGCTGGGATTACATTCTAATAACATATTTAGAATGAAAAGACTGGTGTAAAGTTGTAGTGAGCCACCATACTCAGATGACACAAAGTAAAAATAAGATGGCATTTTTGGGTTATGGAAACAACCGTTACCATGGTGAATATACAATACTAACATGAACTGTTAATGAAACGTGGAAACTGCTCCTGAACAGAATGAATATCATATCTTAATACAAATCCTTCCCAGCTAACACACGCAGTACCAGTTATGTGATTTATCAGTACTGTACTTTTATTTCACGTGTTGCATGCTCGTAGTTTCTTTTGCGCTTTAGTGAAGTGAGATACAGTGCGGAGCCGCATTCACACACTCAACTGAACAGTGCATGCTACGAGCACATTATCTGGACAGTTCAGTTTTCTGAAGTGAGAGACTTTATTTCGTAAAAAGTTACGAAAATATAGAATAATGACACTGACATTAAGCATGACAACACCTCATCTGACCGCAGATACTGAATCAGTCAGACATTCTTTACTTAAACTGCATGAGACAGAAGTGTCAACAGTCTTTGAAAATAAAAGTCTTGCATCAGAAAAAAAACGCTTAGAATTACGCTTTTTGTTGTGACTCTACTGACATAGAAAACGGTTATTTTAGATTGCAATAATATTTCACAAAATTACTGTACAGTTGATCAAATAAATGCAGCCTTGATGAGCAGAAAAGAGTTATTTCAACAACAACAACAAAAGATTTAATATATTTGTTCTTTGGTGAAGGGCATAAGACGGCAGACTCTTGCTTTGGTGATTCGCTGGTTTTGTATTTCCTCTGCCCTCACAAGCCAAACTTCAGGTCAGGAGAAAAGGCTTGACATGTGATGCCTGGACGAGACATTCGGTCTTTGAGCTTCTCCATCTGTGGCTCTGATCTTTCACTCACCCACATGATGGTAAAACATCACTAGAGCTCCTCCATCTGGCAGCACTGCAGCACATCTCCTCAAAACACTGCTTAGAAACACATGCAGAGCTAATGGCATTCTACAGTTCAAAGACAAACTAAACCTGTTTTTAAAGTTAGTGACGGGTCTTTAGCGGTACAGCTGCTAACACCTTCAGAAACACACAACATACACCTCAAAACGGCTGATTTTACCCACATGTTGTTCTGCTTATTCTGATGTTAAACGCTGATATATGAATGACCCTTGTGTGTTTACCATTCCGCTCTCATTGTCTTACCAATTACAAGTGTGTTTGGGGTTCGGCCAGCGTTTGAAAGTGCTCTCGGGTCACTGATCTTTACCCAAACACACTGCTCGGAGTGACTGGGAGAGAAAAAACAAAAAGTGCACGCCGGCCCTGGAGAGCCATATAAAAGCGGCCTCTGTTTGAGACACTTGAGCCCGCCGGAGGAAACACAGGAGGAATTTCATCGCTTTGATACGGTACTCATCACCACAGATGCTTTCCGCATTAGACCAAACAGCATCTGACTCTCGCAGGCATTCTTTGTGTGAGATCGTACACTGCTGCTCTGCTCCAGCTTGCTGCATTTGTCGCTGCGATGACGGACAAACTGATGTGAAAGGGCACCTTCCTACGCTTCCTGGAAACAGAAGAAGGAACAAAGAGGGCGGCGAGAGCCACTCGGCCAATCAAAGGCCCTGCTTCCGCCGTCTTTTTGATCCGGCTTGTCGAGCAAGCATTTGTGATTGTTCAGACTTTCTTCTGTCGTGTTTGACATCGGTCCGTCTGCTGACAAACGCGGCCGCTCGCCTTTGATGCCGGGGTTTAATTATGGCAAAGCTGCCTGCGCTGACTGATCGCGGTGTTGTTAATTGCTCTTGTGCAGTAGTTGCGATTTGAGCTCTGGTAAATCGGCGCGTGACGTTCAGATCAAATCGCCCGGCAGAAACAATTAGCCCGATGGCATGCTAGGACGATAGAGGCCTGTGAGATAATTGTTTTATTTCGAGAGCCGTTTCTGAAAGCTAATTAAACGCTATGAAGGCACCATCTGCAGATAAGAAAACAAGCAAACAAGTGCTATTCGGACCATTTCAAGTCAAGCGCTCCTCAGAAACGCCGGAGGACGCGGATGGCGAGAGGAGATGCGCTCAAGAGCTTTGTCAAGGACTAAAACTCCTGATAACCTTAAAATAACAAATGATGCTCTGGTCAATCGCCTGGACTCTTATCAGCTTCAGACGGAGCTGGAGATCCATGCTCTCTGTCAGCTAACACTCGGCCTGTCGATACCTCGCGGTGTTCAGCATTCTGCGCCATGAGCCAACACCCTCAAATCTGAGGCCAGTTACATAAACACAGACAAAGTGTTAAAGGAACGGCCTGTTTAGGATCTCATCCGAGATTAGGATGAGTTTGTTTCTTCATCAGATTTGTAGAAATGTGTCTCTGCATCACTGTCTCAGCAATGGATGCTCTGCAGTGAATGGGTGCCGTCAGAATGAGAGTCCAAACAGCTGATAAAAACATCACAATAATCCACAAGTAATCCACACCACTCCAGTCCATCAGTTAACATCTTGAGAAAACAAAAGCTGCGTGTTTGTAATAAATCAGGAGAGTCCATAATCCATAATAACACTTCCTCAGTGAAAAAGTGTTCTGTGTGAATCAGGAGAGAAATCTGCACAGATCAAACAGCATTTACAAGCCAAAACAGCTCTAAACAAATATGTGGCTGGATGTTGATGTGAGATACGACAGGAGATGGGCTTTTTCGCTGGAGGAAGCGTTATTATGGATATGTCTTATGTCTTAAGAAGTCGTCTATACGTCTTAATTATGGATTTGTTTCTTACAAACATGCAGCTTTTAAAAACATGCAATTATTCTTTTAAGTACTAGTCCGACCAACTAACAGTTGGTAATCAGAGGTAAACAGTCTTGCTTTTTGGACTCAAATGAGACCAATTAACATTTTTTTAAGTAATAAAACACACACACACACACACACAAAAAAAATAAATAAATAAATAAATAAGTTATGAAAAGCCCTAAGGAAAAAAAAAAAAAAAAAAGGTGACTAATGTGTTAGACTAGTCCAATAGTTAATGCAGTCGGTCATAGATCTGCTCCATCTGTCTCAACTCCTCTCAGTCAACACACAACGATTCCTGACATTAATATAGAGATGAAGAGAACAAAAGCACTGTGGATGTCAGCACAATGGAAGATGAAGTGTGTGAAAAAGTCTGTTTGAGATGAAACTGAACGCAGAAGAGGAGAGTGAAAAGTGCAGTGCAGTCTGACAAACACATGCAAACAACAGCAGAGATCACATCAGGATGAACAAGTAATGCAGTGAACCTACTACTGAATCTAGTTGAATAAAGACATGATTTCAGACTCAGATGAAATCACACTCTGCAGAAATCAGTATCATCATTTGAAATGAGCTAATGACTGTTTTCAAACAGGTTCCCCAAACCTTCCATCATTGGTCAGATAAAAAACATAGTCCCGCCCCAAACTCACACCATTGGCTGAGCAAACGTTCCTGAAGCTGTGGGACAGATGGATGTATTACCATTAAAAAAGCCCAAATTTCACTTTTACAGGTCTTACTTTTGCAATAGGCCATCTCTGTTTGTGTAGTGATTTCCCAGATTTCTGCTGGCTATTCCACTCTCCACATCTCCACAGTTTTACAACCCCCATTACCAACCGGTTTATTGAGTTTGACTAATGGACTTATTTCCATTGTTGCAGCACATTTTGTTAAGTGTGCTCTTTATGGTGACTTAACACAGAGTTGGGTCATAACACAGGAATAGATGAACAAGCTGCTCCTTGAATTGCATCCTGTAATTAATTCAAATTCAGGAACTTAATTTCATGTTTCCACGAGGTTGCTCTGTGCTCCAGATGAATGCTTACTGATCCGAGGCAAAAGAGCCCAAGGTCAAGTTTCTAAATGACTTGGGTTATTAACATTAAAAACAACAACAACAAAACAACTATCATTAAATGATGATGATGATGATTATTATTATTATTATTATTATTATTATTATTATTATTATTTCTTGAAATAAAATATTAAAAAATAAAAATAAAAAAGTAGCCAAGTCAACATTTTTTGTTTAGTTTAATTAAAACTGAATAAACTAAAACAAATAAATAAGAATGATTTAAAAAATGAAAAGATGCATAAAATCACTAAAACTTTAACTGAAATTCAAATGAAAACTGAAAAATAAAGTCTAATTTAAAATATTAATAAAAACTATAGTATATCAGTTATGCTAAAATAACACTTATCTAAAAAAAAGCAATTATTATGAATATAACTATTTATTTGGTATATATATATATATATATATATATATATATATATATATTTCAAAATAATAACAAAACTGTAATTGTATATCAATAATACTAAAATAACTCTGACTAGGATCTGTTCTTAAAATGTAAGATTGCTTGCCAGTTTTTTGGTCTTCAGGTGAAAATTCAGGTCAGAAGTCAGACGTTTCTTCAACATCACTCATGATTTGAGGATCATTCATATCTGCAGCACAAATACTGAACTTAATACTTGGAGGTTTCAGGGAAGATGTGGTATCTCGCTCAAGCTTTTGCAGTGTCTCCAGTTTCACAGCATCAGAAGAAACGCAGACAAGCACATCAGCATGAACCTGAGAGACACAGACGAGATGTTTCTCCATGACACCTGTGAGCCTGGAGAGCGACCCGCTGGCCTTTCATCTGTCAGACGCGCTCTGAGCGTTTAACATTACGGTGCGCAGGTGTTTCGCAGCCGGGACGGGGCTGACAGACGGGAATGTCACCACACAGCCAAACACTTGTGTTCCCCACAAAGATCTCTCTTGTCCAACAACAGCCTTGCCTCTTTAACATCATGGCTTCGGTTACCTCGCTCGTATCGCAGCGGTGCAGGCCGGGTTTCAAAGCTGCCGCAGGTTTTTGGAGGGTCCTGTTTGAAACGGCAAGCAGCTGTCAGTGACGAGAGCCTGCAGATCCATGTTTAACAGCCTCATCCTCATCCTCACCGCAGCTCAAGACACCAGCAACTCATGAGGGAAAGATGGAGAAAAGCCATCGCCCTCCGTCAACCGCTACAAACATTAGCATAGGAAATAAGCTGTTTATTCCATTAAAACAGCAAATATTAATCTTCTAAATTAATGAAAATTAAAATCAACAGAATTATAGCTGTGAAAAATATGTTAAAATGTGCCAGCATGAACGACAGTTGGCGGACTTTTCAATTTCTGTTCTCTTCTGTTTTATTCTATTCTGTTCCATTTATTTGTCCTAATGCTTGTGAATAGTTGGTTTGTTACCACTGACTGTTTGCTTTTCTTTATTAACATTTGAATATTACTTTTAAGTTTTGCTGTGAAATCAAAACTGAAAACTGTGAAATTTATAAAGTTACCATTCAAATTATTAGATTCTAGAATTATTACAGTTTGAGATTACATGGGTCAAAAACAATGAAAAATATAGCTCCAAGCAGTGATTACCAGGGTTCAAGCGATTAAGGCATTTAAACATACAAGCAAAGAGACATTACATATTATTTAGCAATGCTGTACCCACCTAAATCAATGATTTAAAAAAGTATCTTTGGCAAATTCAGGTAATTTACCATAGAAATATATTTGTTTGTTTGTTGTTTGTTTTTTTACGTTTATGACTGTTATAGCACCAGCTGTGGTCTGATCCCCTTAAAACGTTGCATACTTGTTTAGAATCACCTGTCACGTGTGCTCAGGAAGTTTTGTGAAGTTTTGTGCTTTCCTTTAGGCTTTGTAGGATTTTGGGTAAATTTGGATAGGCCCTTTTTCTAAACGACCCCGTTATAGCTTCCCAAAGGGTAAATTTCAATATTGATTGATTGATTGATTGATTGCTTGATTGATTGATAATTACTGGCCTAGAGAGTCCAGAGAATTGTACTGCAGAGTTTTTTGTTTTTTTGTTTTTTTTGCCAGATTGAGCAAAAAACCTAGGACTAGTTCACAAAAGTAGGTTTTTACATCTTCTCAATCATTTAACAAACAATTTGCTTGACAGTGGTTCTAGAAGTTGTCTGGAATGAGGAGTTCTATTGTATGATACAAATATTTTGCCCTTGAGAAATGCGATATCGCCCCCAGTGGCCGATTTCTTTCAAATTTCTCTCAGACCTTTGGGGCCATGAGTCGAACAAGCCCACCCAGTTTCGTTCTGATCAGCCTCCATTAACCTTGTCTAACAGGTGCTCAAATTTCATAGGCCAATTGCGGCCATGTTTTTTGAGATACACAAATGTCCTTATAGACACTTGTGCCACTTTGGACCAAGACCGTGCACACCAATTTGCATGTTGATAGGACAAATGGTTAAACAGTTACAGCCATTTTTATGTTTGTTTGTTTTTTGTTTGTTTTTTTTGTTTTTTTTTTCTTCATCTTATAGCACCATCAAGTGGCTAAACTCAGCGATTTTTTTTCCTGTGATCTCAGATTAAGCTCTTGCTCAAGTGTTCTGAGTTTGGTGAAGATATCTCGTTTTGTTCAGGAGTTATAGGCATTTTACTAAAAGTGGCCCTGTCCCTTTCGAACGTTTTGGCTCCCCTTTGCGATGGAGAGTTGAAAGTTCAACTTTTTTTTTTTTTTTTTTTTGATAATTATTGATATTTACTCTCCAGAGAATCTTTCTGCACTGGTTTGGTTCCGATCGGGCAAAAAACCCAGGACTAGTTCCCAAAAGCACATTTTTCAAAAATGCAAAATACTGTGTATTTTGTCCAGCGTGAGCCAACGAATCGAACAACATATGACACTCGAGCCTGCGACTGACAGTTTAGGAGTTATGAGCGATTTCGTACTTTTGATCGCTGTAGCGCCCCCATCAGGCCGATTGGGGCGAGCCTTGGGCTTGTTGTAGGCAGTGAGAGTACTACCATCCCTCCAAGTTTCAAGTCCCTATGACTTACGGTTTGGTCTGCATGATCAGTTTAACGTGGGGATTGCTGATCCTTTGCCAGTCTAACAATTACACAATAATAGGGTTTCAGCACTACGTGCTTGAACTCCTAATAAACAATTGAGCCCTGAAATAAATAAATAAATAAATAAATAAATAAATAAATAAAACCTGAAACAAATGAATGAATAAATCAATGAGCCCTGCTGTATTTAATAAATAAAAACACATTTATAACATATATATATATATATATATATATATATATATATATATATATATATATACACTATATTGCCAAAAGTATTGGGTCACCCCCTTCTAATGAACAGCTTTGTCTACTTTAGTAATTTCCATGAGTACAAATCTTAATGTTTAAGCATATAATGATATTCTAGGGAATTGTGTGCTTCTAATTTTAAAGCAACAGTTTGGACAGGACTCTTTTCTATTCTAACATGACAATACCTCTGTGTATAAGGCAAGGTTCAAAAATAAATGATTGATTCAGTCAATGTGGAAGAACTTGACTGGTCTGCAGAAAGCCAAGTCCTAATCCAAGCTGAACACCTCTGGTGTGACTTTAAATGCAGACCTTGAGCCAAAAACTCATCACCAAACACCAATGACTTTGCAACAGAGATGGAAATACAAGTTTTAAATACATGCATTATGTTTCCATCTTTGTTGCCACAGTTTTGGAAGTGCCTTTTTCTGTTCTAAAGAAGGGGGTGTCCCAATACGTTTGTCCATATAGTTTATCTACAAGTCATTGGTGTTTGGTGATGAGTTTTTGGCTCAAGATCTGCATTTAAAGTCACACCAGAGGTGTTCAGCTTGGATTAGGACTTGGCTTTCTGCAGACCAGTCAAGTTCTTCCACACTGACTAAATCAATCATTTCTTTTTGAACCTTGCCTTATACACAGAGGCATTGTCATGTTAGAATAGAAAAGGGTCCTGTCCAAACTGTAGCTTTAAAATTAGAAGCACACAATTCCCTAGAATATCATTATATGCTTAAACATTAAGATTTGTACTCATGGAAATTACTAAAGTAGTCAAACCTGTTCATTAGAAGGGGGTGACCCAATACTTTTGGCAATATAGTGTGTATATATATATATATATATATATATATATATATAATATCACATTTAACACACACACACACACAAATTATATATGTGTGTGTGTGTGTGTGTGTGTTAGAGAGAGAGAATTTTAACATCAGAAAGTGACACTTCATCTCTAAATTCGATTAGATTTTGAGTTTTTGTACTTTTTACAGCTCAACTTTGTTAAGAGAGTGTTATTTGTTAACACACGTTCTGTGTGAAACTAGTGCAGAAAAGCAGGAAACACACGCCCTGGAGGCTGCACAGCTAATGCATGTTGATATTAGTGTTTGGATATGTTGGGAACAGGGCTGTATTTGATTGACAGGCGGCTGCGGCTGGTAAAACACAGCATCAGTCCGTCTGTCAGCGCAGCTCCGCTGTGGCCTGAGGCTTCACTATAATGCAGCTGAAGCAGAAACACAGCTCTGACAGACACAGCTTCTGTTTCTCTGCTTATTTCTGCATTCATGTTCATCATGGAGGAGAGTTATTGGATCAGTGGCTTTAAAAACCAATACACTAATAAATAAATAATGTACTAAAATGCACTGTTGTACTATCATGCGTTTTAGTGTTTTTACAAGTGTGTTGACAAGCTCTGCACTTTCTGCAGTGTGATGTGCTGCTGTCATGGGTTTGTCTCATTCAGGGGAAGTTCTCGTGAAAACAGTTCCCTTAATTGACAACACATGTACGCACATGAATCTGTCCCTAACCTCGTTGTAATGTTAATGAATGTGGAGTACTCTTAATGATCGACCAAATGCCTGAAGTCAGTCATTTGCATAAACACACCCAGAACTCTCCATATAAGGGCTATTGTTACGGCCCATAACCATTTTAAGGCTCGTTAATTCAAACAATTAAATAAAAGGACACAGGCCGAACATATTAAAAGAATCACAACATCTGATTTGAATTTCAAGACGCCTCTTATTTAATTCATTTACGGCATTCAACTCAAACATTCAGAAAATAATGCACAACAATTCACAAAGAATATTTATGAACAATCTAATGAATAATAACACAGAAAAAATGATCAGCTCACGGGTAGGAAAGCTAAGAAAACAGACTCCTAACTACACCTGTTCTCGGAATAAAGTTCTTACCTGACTCCCAAAATAAAAATAAGAACAGGTGAGTCTTCCGGACACCTGCTTCCCTCGCTCAGCTCTTACTAAATAAATAAAACGTGAACTAATAAATTAATACACTACCCGCTACCTATAAGTAAGAAAGAATATCACATATCAAAACACAAATTTACAAGTTAAACCTAAGCGTAAAGAAAAAGAAAAATATAGCCTCAAAGAGGCGATGAGAGAGACGCTTGCGAGAACAATGGGAAGTGGAGGAACAGAAAGAGAGAGATCGCCATTGTCCCCTCGCAGCCTATTTATCCGGAATCCTTGATGACGTCACGCGACTCACGGAATGGGAATCCCCCACAACATCACCTATGGGCTTAAAATATAAGTGTCACACAGATACACGTAACATCATAAGGCCACCCAGAGTGTGTGGTTTTTGAGTGTGATTGCAGTTGTTCCTGCACAGTACATGTTTTCTGTAGATATAGAATGAATGTTAGTATGTAAGATATTGGTCAATCATGATTAATGGAAATGTTTGTATGAAGAGCTCTGTTCTGTTAAGATAATATGGGGATTGCATCAAGACAAATTTCACAATTTGATTTGATTTCAATTCCCAAGCTTGCAATACAATTAAATTTTGATCTTGATTCAATTTGATTCGATTCAGGTGGATATATGGGCAATCCAAGAAAAAAATTAAATAAATCTCTCTCAACTAATGCTGTAAACTATACAGTAAACCCTGTCAGTTGGTACATTACTAGATTACAGTGATTTGCAAACAGTTTTTATTTTTGAAAAATGTGTTATACAATAAAAAAAAAATGTGTCATAACTTTTTAATGATATAATTATGTTTCTGCTCCACTTTGTTGTTTCAAAATAAATATCAAAGTAACTAAGATTATTGTGATTATGTTGCAGGAGCAATTAAGCTTTGTTCACACATCAACTGAAAACAGCATAGACTGATTCTTGGGATTTAGAAATTGACATTGGTTCATCAAAATGAGAATTGATTAAAATCAAGACATTGATATATTTAACACAGCCCTACACTCTTAAAAATAAAGGTGCTTGAAAGGTTCTTCACAGCGATGCCATAGAAGAACCATTTTTGGTTCCACAAAGAACCATTCAGTCAAAGGTTCTTTAAAGAAGCATCTCTTTCTTACCTTTTTATAATCTGAAGAACCTTATTCACCACAAAGAACCTTTTGTGAAACAGAAAGGTTTTTCAGATGTGAAAGATTCTTTACGGAACCATTTAGACAAAAAGGTTCTTCTATGGCATTGTGAAGCACCTTTGTTTTTAAGAGTGTATAGTTTAATTACACATTATACAGCATGCACTTAGTTGCTTATAATTATGCATAATTTACATTTATGCAATTGGCAGATGCTTTTATCAAAAGCAATTCAGGAAACACATTTGATCAGTTCTAGTTTTCCCTGGGAATCAAACCCACGACTTTGACGCTGCTAGTGCCAAGATCTGCTGTTTGAGCTAGACGAAGCCAGTTTACTGTTATTACTACAGTAAGCACATGAAACAAGGACACTGTAAAATAAAGTGTCACTGATTCCTGCATGAATATTTTGTGCTTTCTGCTGTTTTCCAGAGCTGGAATATGATCATGTTAACAGAGACTCGCAGACATGTTCACATCAGAGCTTCAGTGTGCCAGAACAGATAACTCGAATACCCCCTTTACCACGGTAATCTCTGAAGAGCCTCAGAACACAATCAATGTGACCTTATCAAGATAGCCATGAGAACTTACTTCAAAATGCACAACACTCCCTCCTAGCCACAAGCTTATTTGTCATTGAATTGTTGTGGTTTTCTGTAATAAAGTCACACAGTCAGGCTTAAAATTCATATGGCCTTTCTTTATGAAACCTGAGAACACTAATGTTTTTATTACGTTTAATAAACCATAGATAATAAAATGCACCTCAAATTTAGACTTTAATTTGAATTTGTGGGACAAGCATGGCCAAGACTGCACAGTTTGCTTGTAATTGTCTGCAGTCTCTGGTAATTGTGCTGCATTTGCAAAGAGCGACTTCTGGAGTTTGTTTGTGAGAGGAACAGAAGTGCTGCGGTGTATAAAACACAATGTTTGATTGTGTGAAATGTCATCAGGATTGATTCTGCTCCTGCATTACCATTCTAATCAGTGGTGTAGAACCATGTGTAGAGAAACACACGCGCCCCGGGCTACCACGGAATTGGACAAGGCCTGGGAAATTGTGTCCGCGCTCCAAACAAGTGTTAGGTGATTGTTTACTTCATGTCTTTAAATTGCATTTCTTCCGTTTTAATTCCTGCGGCGTCAGGAGAGCGACGGGCGGGGAGGTTTTCTCTGGTGACGCCTCTCGGATGCTTACCAAATGCAAAAGTCACGACCCGAGGGAATGACACCTGCGAATGCATGATATTATAACTCAATACAGCGCTGTTTTCCACTTCAGCAGCCGAGAACACGGCTTTAGCAAGGCTGTCCGATCCGCTTCTCATTTACAAGAGTAAAGAAAATGTTCTGCAGTAATATTTCCATTTCCATCACAGCAGCACATAGCTGCAGTCTGAGATTCATCGCATTGACCTCATGATTATTCCTCCACAGATCCTCTAAAATCATCACAACATGATGAGCAGTTATACTTGTGTCATGCACCACAGTAAATGTTAAACAAGGAATACTGTGTGAAAGCAAATTTAGTTATGTTGTATATTCACATATGCTTTTCAGCTGAGGAGGGGAATTATTATTTTAGAAGCGGCACATCAATACATCAAACACATCTATGGCAATGAATGAAGCTGAGGATTCTGAGGATTGTGATTCAGATGATGTTGTGGTTCATGGTTAGTTCATCAAAAAGATGATTCTGTCCTCATTTACTCATGTTGTTACAGACCCGTGTGATTTTCTCTCTTTTGTGGAACATATAAGAACATTTAATGGAAATATAATGCAGAAATGTGATGACCAGACCTTTCCACCAATATTATTTTTAGTATCCTTGAGATATTATGATTTTTATTACCGGTAATATTTTATTATTTTTAAACTTTTAGTAATTTTGTTGTTTTGTCATTTTCATTATTTTTTATTTATTTATTATATATATATATATATATATATGTGTGTGTGTGTGTGTGTGTGTGTTTCTATTAACTTTTATTTCAGTTTTAGTTAGTTTAGTACATCAAGTAAAACTAAATGACAATTGGAAATGTTGCAAATAAAATAATTTTATGAAATAATAAAATAAAATAATAAATTAAATAAGTTTAGATATACAAATGTTTTGTAACATCACTGTTTTATCCACCTGCTCATAGTTATGATTTGTTTTTTTTTTGTTTTTTTTTTGTTTGTTTTTTTTTTATAAATAAATGAATGAATTAATTAAATAAAAATAAAACTCAGAAGCATCTTGTACATACTTTATTTAGAGCTTCCTTAAATTCTCCATATTAGGATTCTTCTGTCTTTATTTCAATTTAGTCGTTACATTTATTCTTGCAACTGTTAAACATGTTATGGTATAATTTATTTTTAGTTCACAAACATAATTTAAAAGTAAATTATTGATTATTGAAATGTATTGGAGGCCTGTGTGCACACGTTTCTTCTTCATACATAAGGACTTTCTCACAGAGGAAAAAGCAAGAAAATGTCAGACATACAGTATCAGTCTATCTGCATGACAACAATTCACTCGGCCAGCACAAGAGTCTTTGGCGCCCTCTTGTGCTGATATTATTGACCCGTATTACTGTAATTGTCAGTGATCAGCCACAAGAGTGCGCCAAAGCCTGTACAAAACCCCTCACCTCTCACTGAACACAGGTTTCTGCAGAACCAGGTCTGATGTGATCAGTTGATCAATGCTGTGGGTCCTGTGAATGACCTGACAATGCAAAAATCGCCATCAGTAACTGTGTTGTTAAAATGCCCTTTAAGTTAATTACTTTAATATTAAACCTTACTGACAAAAAAATCCTGCTAACTCCTGGATGAACCTTTATGGGAGGTTTTTTTTTTTTTTTTTTTTTTTTTTTTTTTTTTTTTTTTTTTTTTAAAAAACACCAGAGGACACTCTTTACAACACGTGTGTATTGCCTGCTATTTTTGATACATTTTATTGAACCTTTAGGCAAAACATACAGGTGCATCTCAATAAATTAGAATGTCGTGGAAAAGTTCATTTATTTCAGTAATTCAACTCAAATTGTGAAACTCGTGTATTCAATAAATTCAATGCACACAGACTGAAGTAGTTTAAGTTTTTGGTTCTTTTAATTGTGATGATTTTGGCTCACATTTAACAAAAACCCACCAATTCACTATCTCAACAAATTAGAATATGGTGACATGTCAATCAGCTAATCAACTCAAAACACCTGCAAAGGTTTCCTGAGCCTTCAAAATGGTCTCTCAGTTTGGTTCACTAGGCTACACAATCATGGGGAAGACTGCTGATCTGACAGTTGTCCAGAAGACAATCATTGACACCCTTCACAAGGAGGGTAAGCCACAAACATTCATTGCCAAAGAAGCTGGCTGTTCACAGAGTGCTGTATCTAAGCATGTTAACAGAAAGTTGAGTGGAAGGAAAAAGTTTGGAAGAAAAAGATGCACAACCAACCGAGAGAACCGCAGCCTTATGAGGATTGTCAAGCAAAATCCATTCAAGAATTTGGGTGAACTTCACAAGGAATGGACTGAGGCTGGGGTCAAGGCATCAAGAGCCACCACACACAGACGTGTCAAGGAATTTGGCTACAGTTGTCGTATTCCTCTTGTTAAGCCACTCCTGAACCACAGACAACGTCAGAGGCGTCTTACCTGGGCTAAGGAGAAGAAGAACTGGACTGTTGCCCAGTGGTCCAAAGTCCTCTTTTCAGATGAGAGCAAGTTTTGTATTTCATTTGGAAACCAAGGTCCTAGAGTCTGGAGGAAGGGTGGAGAAGCTCATAGCCCAAGTTGCTTGAAGTCCAGTGTTAAGTTTCCACAGTCTGTGATGATTTGGGGTGCAATGTCATCTGCTGGTGTTGGTCCATTGTGTTTTTGAAAACCAAAGTGACTGCACCTGTTTACCAAGAAATTTTGGAGCGCTTCATGCTTCCTTCTGCTGACCAGCTTTTTAAAGATGCTGATTTCATTTTCCAGCAGGATTTGGTACCTGCCCACACTGCCAAAAGAACCAAAAGTTGGTTAAATGACCATGGTGTTGGTGTGCTTGACTGGCCAGCAAACTCACCAGACCTGAACCTCATAGAGAATCTATGGGGTATTGTCAAGAGGAAAATGAGAAACAAGAGACCAAAAAATGCAGATGAGCTGAAGGCCACTGTCAAAGAAACCTGGGCTTCCATACCACCTCAGCAGTGCCACAAACTGATCACCTCCATGCCACGCCGAATTGAGGCAGTAATTAAAGCAAAAGGAGCCCCTACCAAGTATTGAGTAAATATACAGTAAATGAACATACTTTCCAGAAGGCCAACAATTCACTAAAAATGTTTTTTTTTTTTTAATTTATTTTTTTTTTTTATTGGTCTTATGAAGTATTCTAATTTGTTGAGATAGTGAATTGGTGGGTTTTTGCAAAGACTATAGAAATACAAAGACAGTTCATTCCTATACTTATGAATGGGAGAAACTGCAAAGCACAATATGGCGGGATAGTCCTGCCTTCTAAATGAAAGAGCCAATCGCTGATTGGTAAACTCATTGCGTCACTGCAGCGGCCGTTAGAAGCTCCGGTTCCCATAGAAACCTGAGGCTAGAGCAGTCAATGCACATGCGCATATTGCGCAGTCATAAGCGCGTTGGAACAACGCATGCGCATTGGCTGCTCTAGCCTGAAAAATGAGATTTTTAAACGATATTTGAGCATAAGAGACAACATTTATGGGGCAGTTCACTTCAGATTTTGTTGCTGATTTGAAATATGTAATTTAATCGCGAGTTCAGCGAGCAGTTTTTGAGATCTCAGGATTCCCCCATTTGTTTAGATAGGACTTGGTCTTGTTTGAGCTGCCCGGAGGCGTCACAAATATGGAGGCTGAGTGAACGGACTTTCCTTGAAAGGGACTTTGGTTTTTGTTAAATGTGAGCCAAAATCATCACAATGTAAAGAACCAAAGACTTAAACTACTTCAGTCTGTGTGCACTGAATTTATTTAATACACGAGTTTCACAATTTGAGTTGAATTACTGAAATAAATGAACTTTTCCATGACATTCTAATTTATTGAGATGCACCTGTATGGACCCATACCAGTTAGAGAACACCAAGCCCTGTCTATTTATTCTACACACTTTTTCAATAATACAGTTTGCTGGTGTGACGTTGGCTCCTGCTGATTGTTCTGTTTCTACAGATCTGAAAAGCAGATGTTCATCCTGTAGTTCAGCATACAGGCTCTAGGGGCGCTAGAGCGTTACATGCTCATAAAAATGAACAGGCGAGTGGAGTCTGATACGTATGGAAGCACGTTTCCGCCACTGAATAAAAAAATAAAAAGGTTATTGCGACTTTTTATCTCACAATTCTGACAATTTTTCTCAGAATTGTGAGATATAAACTCGCAATTGCGAGTTATAAAGTCAGAATTGCGAGATATAAAGTTGCAACTAAGAAAAAAAGTCCCAATTGCGAGTTATAAAGTCAGAATTGTGAGATATAAAGTCCATGACATTCTAATTTATTGAGATGCACCTGTACATACAATATATATATATATATTTTTTTTTTAATTTGCATGTGTGTTTTTGATGATTGTCATATTTGATGCATCCAGCGTTTATGTCTCATATAGTCTGATATAGTGAGAATATGAAGGGAAAAAAAACAAATAAAAAAACAGCTCAATTTTATTCCGAGGTCCAAACTGAGCAAAAATATGAATTTGATGCAGAAGCTGATAATGTATGTATACGATGAAATTCTGAAGTTTGTGATGTAAATCAATGAGATCTTTCTAACAGTGCAGCAGATACTGACATAAAATGATGTAAATATCAGTCATCACTCTATATCTCCAATAATATGTCTTAGTAAGATGAGATTGAAAAGATCCAAACATATAATGCAGTGCTGATTGAGAGATGAAGAAATAAACGCTCCTCAGAAGATGTGAGATGAAGATCATTCCTCCGCTGAGGAACAGTGAAAGTAAAGCTTCTGGAAACAAACGCTCCTCAAAAGATCCTGATGATCAGATTTGAGACTAAAAAAAATGATTGATGGAGAATCAAGTAAAGCTGAGCTGCTTCAGTCCAGTAAGTGTTCATCTGGAAATATGACTGCAGTTATTCTGACGTTTACTTGAGAAAAATCAGTCAAGATTTGACAGAAAAAAAGACACGTGAAGCAGCAGCTGAAGCTGGACGTCTGTACAATTACACTAAAAGACGAAAGAAGGCATGCAGTAGATCGTATGCAACAGGTTTAACAGTAACGTTTTGTTCATGTTGATCATTTAGAGGCTGTAGAAATCCATGTATCAAATAGCTTTATATCAATCAGTTACATTTATTTCTATAGCACATTAAAAAGTATCATATGTTGACAAAAGTGCTTTATATACCATACAACTTAAAAGCATGAGATAGAGCACAAAATAAATACATAAATTACACAGATTAAGTCAAAGATTAACAGATTTATACTTAGAGAACTATATCTATATTTCTATATAGAAATATTTGGGATTTTTAACTGATGATTCCCTCTCTTTTGGGGCTGTCTTTGTTTTGAAGCCAGAATGAGATAGCTGCTACTTTCCTGTCAGTGTTGGATTGCTGTGATATTATCTATATGCAGGCGCCTAAGCGTTGTTTACAGACGTTGGATTCTGTTCATGGAGCATTAAGGTTTATTATTAATTCAAAAGCCCCAACCCATCATTGTTTGCTGTACTCTTGAGTTGGATGACCCGTGTTGTCATCCTGTAGACTCCAGCACACATTTATATATAACATTATTATGGGTTTATTTCCCTCTTATTTACAGCAGTATATCATTCAAAATGTTATGAAAAAAGATGGTCTTTGCTCACAAGATTGTTATCTTCCAAAGCATCCCAAAAGTCAGAACAAATATGGGTAAAAGGGCATTTAGTTATGCTGCTCTACACTGTAAGCCCGTACAAGTTGATTGAACTTAAAACATTTATGGAAACTCGTTGCTCTAAAAAAGTTGATTTTGTCTTGTTGAACAAACAATACATTTCAAGTTTTTTTTACATTGGAAAGTGTTAGTTCATTGAATTAACTATCTGTTACAATAACTAAAATTTACCAGTTAAGGTAACTCAAAACATTACATTGCACTAAAGTTAACTTTTAGTAGATCAAATTGCATTTTTAATATAACTATTTAATTGGTTTAATTTGACTGATTTCTCTGCCGATTTATTATTCTTTAAGTTACAGCTGCACAATAAAGGACAAAAATACAAACAACAAGGATTTTGTTTTAGAATTCACTTTATTTTAATTCATTTTACAAAATCCATTTTGACAAATTAGGTATGTTGAGATTTTATCTAATAAAACAAAGAGAAAATGCATGTGTTTAATGTATTGCCCAATAATCAAGATGCAAGGCATAAGTCAATCCAAAAACAAGAACAAATGGCCTGAGGGAGGTTCTCTAAACCGTCTTCCCAAGATTACCCTCTGAGACGATTCCTTACAGGGGCTAGATGGAGGAGAAAGACAGAGGATGCTGTGCAACATCTTCGCTTTCACGGATTCCAGCTTGAACGTTTTGGTGTGACTCCTCATCATCAGAAGCCTGGACATGAAGAAAATTAATAAAACAAATTTTAGCTAAAAACTATGTTATGACCCCTTTAGTTTACATCATTTATAACAGAAAGAAAAATCAACAATACTTACAAAGCATGCTTTGAAGAACTTCATGAAGTTCTTCAAAGAAGGGTGATCAGGAATCCATCTTATGGCAACACACTTCATGTCAGTGAGGTCAGGTCTGAGGATGCAGAGACAACACTGTATCAATGAAAAATGAAAATCACATTTCCATCGATTATTGCTTTTTTCTGTATTACAGAAAAAGTTCACCCAAAATGAAAATTTGCTGTTAATTTACTCACCCTCAGGCCATTTAAAATGTAGGAGACTGAATCCATGGTCCTTGGTGATTCATAAAATGGAAGTGAAGGCGTTCCATTACTTTGAGAGTCAAAAAAAAAAAAAAGCAGATACAGAAAACACAAAATTAATACCCCTGGCTCTTGACGATATACTGAGATCTTATATGAAGCAAAACAATGAGCACATTGACTGTACATTGACATCATTACCTGTAATCCATAGCTTTAACATAAATAAAATGTTTAGTATGTTTTAACAAGTATCCCCTTTTGCCACAAGCACATTAACAGCACTTACATTTCCATCTTTTCATTTCCATCATCTTTTTTTTTTTAGCTCAGCACTGCTCTTCTTGGCATCTGTAGAGTGACAACAAAGCACATTATTTTTTTTAAAGCACATATATTTTTTTTAACAAGCTGATAAAGCAAAGTGTCATTAAGATGTGACCTGTTGAGTTATCCATAAACTGCTTCTAAAACTTGCAGTAAAGTTATCCGGCATTACATGGTAGAAAAGACTTGGTATTAAATGAAATGGATTCAGTAGCTAACTAACGAACACTATATGGACGAGAGATTGCATTTCTTAGGCTAATATCCGGCACATGCACAAAGTTTTTCAATATAAGCTTCTTTGTGTAATACTCGCAAAAGTAAAGTAAAAAAAGAAAAAGAAAAAGAAAAGAAAAAGCCGATCCGTAAAAGATCGTGGCGAAAGGTTTACAATCGACATTCATGCAGTCTTAAATTTTTTATATATATTTTTTTTTATTAGCTAACTGTTATTCCTTTCATTTATTAATGGTTTCAGAGCAAAAGGTAAAGAAAGTTTCAACTCACCAGCAAACACTGACAGAAATGCACGCCCTCGAGGAGTCAGTTCAAACAGCAGCTCAGACCGATCAGCTTCCTCGTGTCCCGTTCCTCATTCCGTTGCTATTGGCAACAGACTCAAATAAGCTTAGCTGAGTTGATTCAACTTAAAACATTCAATAGAGTGAGGAAACTCATGTAAATCGTACACCTAACTCAAAAAATTCAGTACTACATAAACATTTTTAATTTTTATGTTTAGTGTACTTAATTAAATTGGGTTAATACAATTTCAGGGATAACAGTGTATTTGATTGGAACCATGCAGTTACAAGATAAATGAGCTGATCTCTCTAAATGAATTTAAGTGTGTGTTTTAAATGATTTTGTTTTGGTTTACCTGATTGTAATTGTTTTGACTGATATGACTATGTTTTTTTGTATATGTGAATTAATGTATTTGGTTTATGTTCAAATGTTTTCATGGTTAACTAAGTCCTGTCTTGTCCAGAACCCTCTTGTAAAAGAGATTTTAAAGAGGTAATTAGAAATCAAAATTCCCTTGATCTTTTGACATATAAGAGGTCATTGTACTATTAAAACATCCTGATTAGAACTCAAAACTTTCTCGTTAGTCTAAAAACAGCTTATATTGAAGCCAACCTGCCAAAATGACAGTTTGTGGAATGTACCACTTTATGACGTAATAGTGTGGCTAAATCATTTTACCACGGATTCATTTACAAACAAGGCATGATTCCACACAGGATTTTAAGAAAGATTGAAACTAAAAGACGATGCTGGATCCGACAGTAATGTCGCAACACATGTGTGAGTATCTGTTTTCATTACATGATCACTATTGCTTTGTCTGTTATTACAGATCGTTTGATATGTATTGAGTTATGCGTTTTTGACCTAAAACACAGTACCGTCCATCTGTGTAGGATGTACGCTGTCAAACATACACAACTATTAGCCAATCACAGCAGTGGGTGTTTACGATCCTCCACGCCTATTCAGTTTGGACAAACTACAGGCTTGATAATGAGGCAGTGAATTACAGTAGTCTAGTCGAGATGTAATAAAAGCATGAACAACAACTTCCAAACCTTTAAAAGACAGAAAAGGTTTATATGCTTAGACTTTAACTCAGCATCAAAAAACAACACCAAGACTCCTTGCTGCATTGTGTATCCCAGACTTAAAGAGGCCTAGTTGATTCATTGTATGTTTAGTTGAACTTGGAGGCCCAAACAGTATCATTTTAGTCTTTGATTCATTTAGATGGAGAAAATTGGCTGCCATACACTTCTTAATGCCATTAAAGTAACCAAAGAGTGACTGTAAAGCCAAGTTATACTTTATAGAGAGATAAAGCTGAGTATTGTCAGCATAAAGGTGATATGATATATTGGGTTTCTGACAAATATTGGCCAGAGGAAGCATATAAATGGAAATTAAAACCGGGCCCAATATAGATCTTTGTGGAACCCCTCATTTAATGTGAGCAGAAGAGGAAGAAAAAATTCCCAATTCAACAGGGAGAGTTCTCCATGTAAAATACAAAGCAAACCAGTTAAGGAAAGGGGAAGGAAGGAAAGGGAAGTGGTATGTGGCCAAGTATGGTGACCCATACTTGGAATTTGTGCTCTGCATTTAACCCATCCAAGTGCACACACAGCAGTGAACATACACCTGGAGCAGTGGGCAGCCAATGCTGCGGCGCCCGGGGAGCAGTTGGGGGTTTTGGTGCCTGGCTCAATGGTCTCACCTCAGTCATGGTATTGAGGTCAGTCTCACCTCAGTCGTGGTATCCTTCCTTCCCCTTTCCTTAACTGGTGAAGAGAGTGCTGGTTATTCACTTCCCCCACCTACAATCCCTGTCGGACCTGAGACTCGAACCCATGACCTTCAGGTTACAAGTCCGACTCGCTATCCATTAGGGCACAACTGCCATTAAGAGCATTCCCTTGAATCCCTGCCTACAGTCTTAAATGCTCCAGCGACTTCTCATGTACTACAGTGTCAAATGCAGCTGTATGATCATTTCACACTGTCCTGAATCAACAACAGGTTTCAAGACACAAACGTTATTACTATTAACATGTAAGTCTCCAAAAAAAGTAATGAGCTTCTAACTGTACAAATGCTGTATTTGTGAACCTTAAAATATAAAGATGCAATGAGGAAGAAACATTAAAAAAAAAAAAAAACATTGGTATGATTGATAGACAGAACAGAGAAACAAGAACCCAATGGATATCAACACACTACAGGCTCTTACACCAGCGCAAAGTGTGAGAATGGCTCACTAACTCAGTTACTATTTTGACAAATCTTTCACTGAATGAACTCACTGATTCCATCAGAGCGTCCACTGAGTCAGCATATGTCTTACTGAACTGGAAAATCAGTGCATCACTGCTTCAGTATACACATTCGTCTGATCTTTACTCTGCCACCAACAGAGTTGGGTATAACCCGTTACACAGTAAGTACTGCATTCTAATTACTTTTCCTGAAAATAATGTAATGCATTACTTTTTAAATGTATGTAATTTGATTATAGTAACTGTACTGGTGGAGGCAACGAATTACAACTACTCACGTTACTGTAATTGAGTAGTTTTTTTTCGGGTACTTGTAATTTTTTGAGGATATTTTTAAAGCTGTACTTTTACTTGTACTTAAGTACAAATTAAGCAAAATAATCTACTTCGTTACTTTTAAATCATAGTTCGTTACTGAGTACGCACACAATCTGAATTGATATTCAAACCTTTCACGAAAGTCCAGTAGCCAGTAGACCAATAAAAGCCCTGATCTCTGAACCGAGAAAAGCCGCCGCTGCAGCAGTGAAGAGCTGACTTGAGCTCAGCGTGATTTATGGACTCAAAGTTTGGAGAAACAAACTACATGGTAGTCTTAACATAAATTTCTATATGTTGATACCGATACTGAAATATCTGACACGGTTCCATTACTCATTTTCCACAGTACCTACCGTAACGTATATACACCGATACAAGCTGCGTCTCGCTCTCTCCTCTCTGACAGTGAGTTTGACTCGCATCAGTCTCCTGTCAGTCACAGAGTCTGAATGTCTGTGCGGGATTGCAGGTATTCCGCATAATTTTAATCATTCCTGCGCAAATGTGGCTAGCGCTTTATTGTAACATGAGAACACAGTCATGTAATCGCAGAAAACTGGATGCGAGCTTTCAAATAGGCCTAATTTATACAAATTAACTGCCTGTCCTCTCACTCCGATATTATTTGTGCGCAGACTGTGTGCAATCGCGATCTCTCCATGCTTTTAAAGTAGAAATTATTTCTCTTTGCTCCTGGATTAAATTTTGGCGAAAGTTATGAACCATTCAGAATAGAGCCACGCCTGACCGATGAAAATCCTACTGGAAATTTTATTGGCTGTAAGTGAAATGCACAAGTCTTTCAAAAATCAAAGATAGAACTTTAATTTCTTTACAATGTAAGTTTATGCTAGAAATGTTTTGGAATGGGATATTTGTCTGATTTGTACATATAAATATCCTAGTCTGCCTAACTGCATCACTACATTGTACAGACATTACAGGTCAAAACCAGCTGATGTTCCATTTATCTAAATAAATAGGCCTAACATATATGGCTCTAAAATCACTGCTTATAAAAAAAAAAAAAAAAAAAAAAAAAAAAAAAAAAAAACAGTGTTGTCATATTTTGAATACCTCAACTGAATTGAGGTCATTTGTTTTATAATTTTATTACTGACTGTGTACTTGTCTTTTTTTTTTTTTTTTTCGTAAATTCAATTCAGTTTGAAATCAAATTTGAAATCAAGCTTTCTTGTGTTGTAAGCTTTTGCAACAAAGTTACCCTATTTTAAAGTCACAAATACACAGAATGAGCAAATGTTTAAGATTGAGATTTTTGTAATGGTAATTGATCAATATTTATATGTATAAAGGCCTATAATAAAATCTGTTCATCATATAAAGCAAACGTGTCTTTTTAGAAGACTTGGATTAAACCAGTTTCAAAGCTTGAAATAATAAGCTTGAAATAATGATTGCCTAGAAAAAATGGATGGACAAAAATGTAAAATATTAAAATATCTACATGGCAGTATACAGTATGTGGTAGTTTTGCCAATGGTATTGAAAATGATTAGTTGTCATGAAATCAAAATGACCCTACTTACATTTTAGTGCACATTACTAGTCTTGTGGTGAACAATTAAACCGTGCAAGTTTTATTCAAAGTAGCTATTATCCACATAGATCTTTGATATGAATGAATATATATATTTTTTTCCATTAAATATCACCGGCTAAAAAGTAACTAGTAACTAGTACTCTGAGTAGTTTTTGAGAAGAGTACTTTGTACTTTTACTTAAGTACTGTTTTGGCACTAGTACTTTTATTTGTAATTGAGTATTATTTCAGCAATGTAACAGTACTTGTACTTGAGTACAAATTTTCAGTACTCTTTCCACCACTGAGTAACTGTCAATAAAATTATGTTACTTAAGTTACAAATGCAGTGTTAAGAAAAAAAAATATTAAGTAAAATCACATTTTGTGCAGCAGTGTCAAAGTAGTCATATAACGTTTAGATGCAATGAATGTTCGCCTATCATATTTCAAAATGTTGCACTCGATTCCACATATTATAGTCCGACATCACAGTTTAGGAAAAGTCCAACTAGTAAAATGCGTACAAGTTTAAGTCACAATAACACTAAAATAAGTAATGCCTTACTCATCAGAATGATCTACTCTGCTGGCTCAAGCCGCGCGTGGCATCGCGTTCTTCTTCTGAGGTAAATGCAAGGCTTATTTCTCACAGCACGTCTTCTTACAAAAACGAAAAGTAGCCTGGATGAACTTGATGAATCTTGCTGCTTTGTTTACAGAGGTGATGGGGTGTTTACATGTCCGCGCGTCTCACATGGATGATTATTGTATGAATAGTGCGCACTGTGTCTTGCGTTGGTTTCATGTGGATTACTTTATCAGAGAATATTTGTTTTCAATATGACTTACTTCATTTAAAAGTAGGCACACCAAGCGTTCTAGACATATCTCTCATGTCTGTGTGTCAAGTATTCACTGAGTTTTGGTTAATTTTTGTGATGCATTTCAGAAAGATATTCACGGAGACCAGTGTTGGGGAAAGTTAATTTTAAAAGTAATGCATTATAATATTGTGTTACTCTGTAAAAAAGTAACTAACTGCATTACTTAGTTACTTTTTATGGAAAGTAATGCATTACGTTACTTTTGCATTACTTTTTGTCACCTGGGCTGGGGTCGCTTATTTATTTTGTAATAACAGAAAACCCAAAAGTTATATTTTTGGCAACTGTAAAGGCCCTTTTACACAAAGAGTGAAATTAATAAGCCTCAGGCTGAAGAAAATACCTCTGCCTCTACACTTACTCCCAATTTCTCTTAACACAGGGACAGGAAAGGTGTCAGTGAGTAAATGGGAAAAAAAAGTAACTTGTGTTACTTATTTGAAAAAGTAACTTATTTGAAAAGAGCAGATAAAATGTAAAAACTGTAACTTGAATGCTATGTAAGTTGCTTTGGATAAAAGCGTCTGCTAAATGCATAAATGTAAGTAACTCAGATATTTTCTTGTTAATTTAAAAGCAATGCGTTACTTTACTAGTTACCTGAAAAAAGTAATCTGATTATGTAACTCGCGTTACTTGTAATGCGTTACCCCCAACACTTTCGGAGACTGAGACAGCTGAAAGCACACAGTTTGTTTTCTTATACAAATAAACATAGACCCTTTACAATTTAAAATGATGCATTAGTCTTATCTGTACAATCAAAAGTAATGGAGCATTTTAAGTTCTTTTTGCTGTTATCAGGAAAAAATGCAAGTGATCGCGTTCAAGTAAGTAGTAGAGTAGAAGTATACTTCTGTAATATTTTTCAGTCAATATTAAATTACTGAAAGAACTATGAGTTTCACTTTGTAGTGTATTTTTAGGTTTCATATGTTCTCAAAGTAACTTGAAAGTAAAGTAATTGTTAATCTGATTACTTACATGCAGTAATGTAATCAAATTGCAATTATAAAACAGTTAGTTCTATTCCTCAATTCTAATTGGTCAGCAGCTGTGTTTTATTCACGAAACAGCACGGCTATGACCGCTTCACCCAATGGTTCTGTGTATCACTGAGCAACACCTTTAGCAACATAAACAATCAGTAATATACCAATAAAGCTGTTCCGTGTATTATGTATTTCGGCAATATTAGCTATTTGTTATTTAACCCTTGTATTACGTTCCGGGTCAATTTGACCCATTTTGATTTTCAAGCTGTCAGAAATACCAGTTAATCTGTAATTTTATTCTTGATATTTTGTGACTTTCTCATTTAGGGCCATGAACATGCATGCAAAGTGAGGATACACTGATGTGTTTTGAAGTGCACACAAAAAATTCTCTGACGATTTTGATGTTCGCGGGTCAAATTGACCTACTTTTTTTTGTTTTGTTTTGTTTCAAGGCAACTGTACAGACCCTAATTAAATATATTATTTTGGATATATGTTGCTATTTTGGTGTTTTACTAGCCTGGAAAGGGGAAAAAATAGCTTTTTCTCATTATTTTCAATGCTAAAAAAGTCTTTCTCAGACTCAGATGGTAAAACTGAGCTATCATTTCCGTTTTCAATGTATATGAAATACTATTTAACTTACCTTTTTCTTCCAAAAATTTTGTGACTTTTTTCTCATTTAGGGCCATGAACGTGCATGCAAAGTCAGGATACACTAATGTGTTTTGAAGTGCACACACATTTTTTATTTATTTATTTATTTTATTTTATTTTTTATTTATTTATTTTTTTTGCTTCAAGGCAACTGTACAGCCCCAAATTAAATATATTTATTGGGTATATGTTGTTATGTTGGTATTTTACTACCCTTGAAAGGGGAAAAAAATTGCTTTTTCTCATTATTTTCAGTGCTGAAAAAGATTTTCTCAGACTTAGATGGTAAAAGTGAGCTATAATTTCTATTTTCAATGTATATGAAATACTATTTAACATCTTTTTCTTCCAGAAATTTTTGTAACTTTTTCTCACTTAGGGCCATGAACATGTCTAAATAAGTTGTGTTCCAAATTTGAAGTTGATATAAAAAATTGAGGTTCCTATGCAATTTTGTTTAGGCGTTATACAAATACTAGCCACCGGGTGCCATTCAAACTCCATTGATTATTTTTTATGCAATTTTTCTGTCACAAATGTATAAATTTTTCTCTCAATATTACTTCTATAACAAAATAACCACCAAATATGGAATCCTGAGACTCAGACCTCTCCAACGATATGTATTTTGTCAAGATTATAAAAAGTTTTGATTCTAAAAGTCCGTAATACATTTTGTAAAATGACACCCCCCACTAAGGGGGAGGAGCCCACTAAAAGATTTTAAAGTACCATTTTTATGTTGAGGCAATGTCCGATTTCAAAATGGTTTTCACAGGATGAATTTTGAGGTTTTAAGCTTTCAAATGATATATAATTTATGATAATTACTAAAACATGTTATAGGGAAAAATTAAACGAAAGATTATTTTTGTGACAAAGGTCTGAAGTCCTATTATGATGTAGTATATGTTTTGATGTGCACTCTTGTCATAAATTAATCTATTACTGTTCCTACATAATTTGTAACAAAAAAATAGTGATAAAATATATATTTAGGAGTCTTAGAACTTTCCAACAATATATAGTTTGTCATGATTAGATTAGGATTTAACTGTAATATAGTAGTAAAGTATAGTAGTAAACTTCTACCAGCGGGATGGTAACAGTTAAAGGGTTAAAAAATGTATACGAAACACATTTATAAAAAATCATACTTTTTGATATTAATTGTTTGCACTGTGTGACAAATACTGATTTCTGTTCATACCTGATTCCTCCTCGTTTTTAATAATGTGATATTTAGGGAATTGCATTGAAGTCAATTAGGGTCAATTTGACCCGCTCCATCAAAATCGTACCCAGAAATCGAACACAATACAAGGGCTAATGAAGTATGAGTGATCCCTGCTGCCGTTATGTTGCATCTTTCATCTTTAATTTTGAGGCCACGCCCTTCCCCATCTCATGTGGAGATATGTCGATGTGTGTGCGCGTCTTTGTGGAAGCCTACAGTTTCTGAAGTGAGGAGGGAATATTACTTTATTTATTAGTTTTCTTTTTCAGGTATGATTCTGTATGTCTATATGTCCATAATTTTACACTGTAATGAAGCTTGTAAACTCGCCCTGTGCCGCAAATCCATCTGTTTTAAAACTAAAAGACGGAAAACAGACATTTTATCATGCTGAGAGATAAGCAGATGTATGTGTGTGAGAAAATATAATATATGGTGTTAAAAAAATAAATGACACAGCGAATGATAAGAACTCCTATTCTCTGTGTGTATTTAAGCTCCATTAGATGAGAGGCATGTTCGGAACACTCTCTTGCCATTTACTGTTGCTGTCAGGAACTATTTTTTTTTTTAGTGGAAGGACAGCATTTAACGAATTTGCTTCAAAAAAATAACATTTCAATAAATAAATGTTTGATTTCAATATTGTTTATTGTGTGGTAACTCGAGGCCTCTCCTACCTCATTGCTTACTTATAAACTTTGTAGTGGATTACTTTTTTGAGTAACTTACCCAACACTGGCCACCAATAACGAAAAACAATGTACCAAATACTAGTCTTTCATGTCAATATTTGTGTGAACTGAAGCAAACTAGTCTTGCAGTCCATAAATGTGAACAAGTAGGAAAGCACTTACCAGTGTTAATATGAAGATGATTAATAAATTCGCCAAAAACAGTCATTCAATGCAGTGTGATTGTGAAACTCGTGGCGCTTGCTAAAAGACCACACCCACATGAACAAATAGAAACAAACTGATTGGCTGATAAATTTGACAATCTGAAGAAAGAAAAACTAATAGTTCGAAGAAAGGGAGTTGAGGACACTCAGGAGTATAAAACTTTTTTTCACAAATATTCTTTTGTATGGAGAAACAGGAGTAAATTAGCAATTAAAAAATGTCAATAAAGATAAATCACATAGAAGTTAAAATGTATGCTTTCATTTATTTCAATATTACACAAACATTTTTTTTTTGTCCAACAGAATTTGTAAATTCTTTAATACTGAAACATAAAACCACACAATTTTGACACACTTTTGCATAATTTGATAAATTAGGCATACGCCTTGTTTGTAAATGACAAGAACATTCCTGTACAAGTGAATTTTATCTTGATTTTTAGAAATGGTTTTCTGCACACATTCTCAGAGTTCATCTCAAGCTGCTCTTGATTGTTTCCTTGTAAATCAAGTAGGCATTGGAATGATTTATTTAGTGCACATTTTGTCATTTGTACAACGGGCGCTGTAATTGCTGCTTGCAGCTGTTGTGGTGGAAATGATAAACATAAAATACATCTTAAATTATTTATTGGGTTTCATAGTATTCTCTGGTGTGAAATGATTAAAAATGTGCACCAATTTACAACATGATTGGAATAACACAAACAATATTCCACTCACAAGTGAAATTTACATTGATTTTATAGTTGTTTTGTTTTCTTCACGTCTCATATTTCAAACATGCTCTTCACTCTCATTGCTAAATAAAGCTTTATTAGGTGCAAAATTGTTCAGTGTGGTGGAAAAAAAAAATACAGTAAGTGTGTGCCAGCTGTAACCTTTGAATAATTGATAGAAATACAATAAATATTGAAACACTTTATTTCATGCTTTGTGCAGTTTATCATAGCTTTAACACATAATAGCCTAATTTTTATTTTTCTCTCTAATGGATTTTCATAGTTTAAGATTGGAAGAGTAGATCTGAGACTAGGGTAAAACAATAAAATCTATAAATGGAAGTAATTTTTAAAAAGTTGCCTAGCAAATGAAGACATTGTAAAATGTTTCCAAACCAAGTTCAAGTTCAATACATACTAAATCATATAATCTTAAAACAGCAGAACAGTTTTAATTCGTATCTATGGAAGCCCGTTTCCGCCACTGAATAAAAAAAACAAAAAAAAAAAGTTATTGCGACTTTTTACCTCACAATTCAGACTTTTTTTCTCAGAATTGTGAGATATAAACTCGCAATTGCAAGTTATAAAGTCAGAATTGTGACTTTATATCTCGGAATTCTGACTGTTTAACTCACAATTGTGTGATATAAAGTCGCAATTCTGACTTTTTTTCTCAGAATTGTGAGATATAAACTCGCAATTGCAAGTTATAAAGTCAGAATTGTGACTTTATATCTCGGAATTCTGACTGTTTAACTCACAATTGTGTGATATAAAGTCGCAATTCTGACTTTTTTTCTCAGAATTGTGAGATACAAACTCACAATTGCGAGTTATAAAGTCCAATTTTGAGAGGGAAAAAAGACTGATATGTTCTAAGAATTGCGACTTTATAACTCACAATTCTGATTTTATAACTCGCAATTGTGAGTTTATTTCTCAGAATTACAAGTTTATATCATGCAATTCTGACTTTATAACTCACAATTGCGACTATTTTTCTCGTAGTTGCAACTTTATATCTCGCAATTCTGACTTTATAACTCGCAATTGCGAGTTTATATCTCACAATTCTGAGAAAAAATGTCAGAATTGTGAGATAAAAAGTCGCAATAACCTTTTTATTTTTTTATTCAGTGGCGGAAACGTGCTTCCATACGTATCAGACTCCACTCGCCTGTTCATTTTTATGAGCATGTAACGCTCTAGCGCCCCTAGAGCCTGTATGCTGAACTACAGGATGAACATCTGCTTTTCAGATCTGTAGAAACAGAACAATCAGCAGGAGCCAACGTCACACCAGCAAACTGTATTATTGAAAAAGTGTGTAGAATAAATAGACAGGGCTTGGTGTTCTCTAACTGGTATGGGTTCATACAGGTGCATCTCAATAAATTAGAATGTCATGGAAAAGTTCATTTATTTCAGTAATTCAACTCAAATTGTGAAACTCGTGTATTAAATAAATTCAGTGCACACAGACTGAAGTAGTTTAAGTCTTTGGTTCTTTTAATTGTGATGATTTTGGCTCACATTTAACAAAAAACCCACCAATTCACTATCTCAAAAAATTAGAATATGGTGACATGCCAATCAGTTAATCAACTCAAAACACCTGCAAAGCTTTCCTGAGCCTTCAAAATGGTCTCTCAGTTTGGTTCACTAGGCTACACAATCATGGGGAAGACTGCTGATCTGACAGTTGTCCAGAAGACAATCATTGACACCCTTCACAAGGAGGGTAAGCCACAAACATTCATTGCCAAAGAAGCTGGCTGTTCACAGAGTGCTGTATCCAAGCATGTTAACAGAAAGTTGAGTGGAAGGAAAAAGTGTGGAAGAAAAAGATGCACAACCAACCGAGAGAACCGCAGCCTTATGAGGATTGTCAAGCAAAATCGATTCAAGAATTTGGGTGAACTTCACAAGGAATGGACTGAGGCTGGGGTCAAGGCATCAAGAGCCACCACACACAGACGTGTCAAGGAATTTGGCTACAGTTGTCGTATTCCTCTTGTTAAGCCACTCCTGAACCACAGACAACATCAGAGGCGTCTTACCTGGGCTAAGGAGAAGAAGAACTGGACTGTTGCCCAGTGGTCCAAAGTCCTCTTTTCAGATGAGAGCAAGTTTTGTATTTCATTTGGAAACCAAGGTCCTAGAGTCTGGAGGAAGGGTGGAGAAGCTCATAGCCCAAGTTGCTTGAAGTCCAGTGTTAAGTTTCCACAGTCTGTGATGATTTGGGGTGCAATGTCATCTGCTGGTGTTGGTCCATTGTGTTTTTTTGAAAACCAAAGTCACTGCACCCGTTTACCAAGAAATTTTGGAGCACTTCATGCTTCCTTCTGCTGACCACCTTTTTAAAGATGCTGATTTCATTTTCCAGCAGGATTTGGCACCTGCCCACACTGCCAAAAGAACCAAAAGTTGGTTAAATGACCATGGTGTTGGTGTGCTTGACTGGCCAGCAAACTCACCAGACCTGAACCCCATAGAGAATCTATGAAATATTGTCAAGAGGAAAATGAGAAACAAGAGACCAAAAAATGCAGATGAGCTGAAGGCCACTGTCAAAGAAACCTGGGCTTCCATACCACCTCAGTAGTGCCACAAACTGATCACCTCCATGCCACGCCGAATTGAGGCAGTAATTAAAGCAAAAGGAACCCCTTCCAAGTATTGAGTAAATATACAGTAAATGAACATACTTTCCAGAAGGCCAACAATTCACTAAAAATGTATTTTTTTTTTTTTTATTGGTCTTATAAAGTATTCTAATTTGTTGAGATAGTGAATTGGTTGGTTTTTGTTAAATGTGAGCCAAAATCATCACAATTAAAAGAACCAAAGACTTAAACTACTTCAGTCTGTGTGCATTTAATTTATTTAATACACGAGTTTCACAATTTGACATTCTAATTTATTGAGATGCACCTGTATATTGCATGTCCTATGGTTACTCCTCTCCGAGTAGTTTTTAAATTCACATGAAATAAAGAATATAAATTAGTGCTGGAGCGTAACATAGCTGGAGTGGTCACGTGATATGTTACTTTTCTCATTGATGGTCAGGATAGACCAATCACAGCCATTTGTGATTACAAGATAATGAATCTTCCGAATTTAAAAATCAATTTTAGGGACATTGCCTAAAAAATTATGTCAGATACTAATTCTTGAAAGGAATAGATTTAAACTATTTAAACTTTTTAGTGAAAAATGTCTTTAATAAGAGAGAGAGAGAGAGAGAGAGAGAGAGAGAGAGAGAGAGAGAAGAGAGAGAGAGAGAGACAGAGAGAGAGAGAGAAACTCCTGGGGTGTTTTTTTTCCCTTAAATTATATATGTCTTGTTGTTTTTTTATTTAAAGAACAATAATGTACATTGTTTTATCAAGAAATAACATCAAAAAGAAGAAATGAAAATAAAAAGGAAAAGTATAGAAATATAAATTACAACATATAGGAGTTGCCAGGGTGAGGTAACTATAAATGTTCAAAACAAAGACACAAGATATACATACATACAGATACATACTCGTATATGCATATATATCAAAATCAAATAAATATATTATAATGTTCACAAGCTTTCAAAGTTTTTTACAGCTTTCTTATTCAAGAAGTCTCTGATGTAAATATCTATCTATATACACTGCTGAACAAAATCTTAAGACCTGGGGAAACATTACAAGTATTTGCATTTCGCGCTGGTGGATCGTAACCAGGTTGTAAGTACTGCTTCAAAATGCCAAAAGAAGAAACAGGAGCAAGAGACAAAATGTAGAGAATAGGTAATTTATTGAAAACTGCATTTAAACTCCTACAGGCTGTTCATCAGCCGATCAAAGGTTAAGACCATAGCCTTAAAAAGTTAAAATCTGCGCAAAAATATGGCTTTCATGTCATTGTTCTTCAGGCAGTCACACTGTCATGACCTCCTGATGGCAAAGGCAAAAAGGTTTTCTGTCTTTGAACGTTGCAGGATTGTTGAGCCGCACAAGCAAGGGCTCTCGCAACACGCCATCGCTGCCGAGGCTGGATGCAGTAAGACACTCATTTTACATTTCTTAAAAGATCCTGAGAGTTATGGCTTATGGGACAAAAAAGTCAAGTGGTTGACCCCAAAAAAGATCAGGGGAACATGCAGGATGGTCCAAAAGAGCGACGTTATTCTCCTGGAAGAGGTCCTTCATCAGGCGGTTGTTGTGAACTGCAGCGCTGTCCTGTTGAAAGACCCAGTCATCACAGCACAGACGAGGGCCCTCAGTTGTGAGGGATGCCCGCTGCAGCATGTCCACATAGCCAGCCACTGTTTGACGCCCCTGTACAACCTGAAGAAACATGATCCCACTGAAGGAAAAAGCACCCCAGATCATGATGGAGCCTCCTCCACTGTGCCGCGCAGAAAACATCTCCAGTGGGATCTCCTTGTCATGCCGGTAACGCTGGAAGCCATCAGGACCATACAGGTTAAAATTTTCTCGTCAGAGAATATAACTTTCTTCCACCTTTCAATGTCGCATGTTTGGTGCTCCCTTGCAAATTCCAAATGGGCAAGTTTGTGGTGTGGGAGGAGACGTGGACTTTGAAGACGTTTTCTGTTCTTGAAGCCCTTCTCTCACAGATGCTGTCTCATGGTTATTGGGCCGCAGTCAGCATCAGTAAGGGCCTTAATTTGGGTCGAGGATCGGCCTGTGTCTTCACAGACAGCCTGTCGGGTCCTCCGGCGTAGTGCAGGTGAATGTTTTTTGGTCAACCACTTGACTTTTTTGTCCCATAAGCCATAACTCTCAGGATCTTTTAAGAAATGTAAAATGAGTGTCTTACTGCATCCAGCCTCGGCAGCGATGGCGTGTTGCGAGAGCCCTTGCTTGTGCGGCTCAACAATCCTGCAACGTTCAAAGACAGAAAACCTTTTTGCCTTTGCCATCAGGAGGTCATGACAGTGTGACTGCCTGAAGAACAATGACATGAAAGCCATATTTTTGCGCAGATTTTAACTTTTTAAGGCTATGGTCTTAACCTTTGATCAGCTGATGAACAGCCTGTAGGAGTTTAAATACAGTTTTCAATAAATTACCTATTCTCTACATTTTGTCTCTTGCTCCTGTTTCTTCTTTTGGCATTTTGAAGCAGTACTTACAACCTGGTTACGATCCACCAGCGCGAAATGCAAATACTTGCAATGTTTCCCCAGGTCTTAAGATTTTGTTCAGGAGTCTTTATATCTATCTATCTATCTATCTATCTATCTATCTATATATATATATATATATATATATATGTGTGTGTGTGTGTGTGTGTGTGTGTGTGGGGTGGGTGGGTGTGCGTGTATACATATTTCAGTCAACAAAACCATAAAATTGGGTTTCTTATTGGTAAATTTACACTTATGAATGTGAAATTTGGTCAACAGTATAAGTAAATTAATTTAGTAAAAATAATGTTCCTCTTGGTCAGAGTAGTCAGTAAAGCCAAAGAGTACATTTCCCCAAAGGACTCATGGGATGCGGTATATATATATATAAGACAAGAAAAAGTAGGGGAGTAGGAGGCTCGATGAAACCAAAATCCTCTAATAAAGTATACAAATACCTTGATTTGGGACTTTTCATCCCTCTTAACGTCTCCAAATGAGTTTTTCTTTAAAAACCACTAATTGTGGGGGGAGTTTTGACAAATTTACATTTATGAATGTAACATTTCAGCAAAAGCAACTAATTATTTGTTACATAAGATATCTTTTTATCCCTAAATAACAAAGCAAACTTAATTTCCAACAATTACTCGCGTCAGCTCTCAACCCTCGCCGCCCATCGGAGCAGACGGATGGAGGATCCGCGCATGCGCAGTCGCAGCGGAGCATCATCTTATGGCGTGAGCGGAGGAGCGGCCCGCGCATGCGCACCGCGGCAGGATTGATTCTGTCCCTCCATGACATCCAGCGGGACTGAGCGACTGCTGCTGCGCTATCGTCAAATACATGATCCGCTTAATCCCGCAGCCCTCCTCGAGCTCCGGTACCGCTAGATAATAACGCGCTCGAGGCTGACGCGCGCAGACAGCGGCGCTTCGGTGACGGTAACTGATCGGGGTTCGTCGAGGATGAGGCTGATCGAGACGCGTGCGGATGGAGAGGAGAAGCGCGAGCTGCCGCCTCCGTTCAGAAACCCGTTCGCGCACGAGCTGAGGCTGACGGCGGCGCAGAAGCTGCAGGTAGGTGTTTGCTGTAGCAGTGCTCTCCTCTCTGGCCTCCTCCTCCTCCTCTTCCTCCTCCTCCTCCTCCTCCTCCTCCTCCTCCTGCTCCTCCTGCTGCTCCTCCTCCTCCTCCTGCTGCTGCTGCTCTGGAAGCGGAGTTTCCTTCCTGTGCTACATGTTGCGCTCCGGCGAAAGAGCCAATCAGGATCGAGGATCCGCCGTGATGAGCTCACAGCGGCCTTTGTCTGAACCAGCAGATGCGTTTCAGACATGTGCTCTATCTATCTATCTATCTATCTATCTGTCTGTCCATCTATCATTAATCTAACTCTATCTATCTATCTATCTATCTATCTATCTATCTATCTATCTATCTATCTATCTATCTCTATGGTATGTCTGTCTATTTGTCTGCGTTTTGTCTGGCTGTCTGTCATTCTGTCTTCTGTCTGTCGTTCATTCTGTCAGTTGTTTGTTGTGTCATTCATTCTCTGTCTATCATTCATTCTGTCTGTCTTTCCTTCTGTGTGTCTGTTTGTTCATTCTGTCTGTTCTGTCTGTCATTTTAATTTTTTTCTGTTGTTTGTTCGCTGTTCATTCTCTGCCATTGGTTCTGTCTGTCGTTCTATCTATCTATCTATCTATCTATCTATCTATCTATCTATCTATCTATCTATCTATCTATCTATCTATCTATCTCTCTCTCTCTCTATCTATGGATTGTTTGTCTGATGGAGTGGTGGATGTGTGGAAGGCTGATTTCTGCAGAGATTTCAGCTGCTCGACAGATAATCAGCTTTTCCGGGTGAAGATGAGCACATGTGTTCATGGAGGCCTCTAGAAATAAACTTCTAGTTAGTTTTCTAAGTAAAGTCTGAAACCACTTCTTCAAATACTCCTGTGTTGTGTTTTTTTTTTTTTTTTTTTCTAATTGAATGTACTTTCGTATTCAGCAGAACAATTTGAGTGAAAGCTGAATGTGGGATGTTTGAGTATTTGGTGAGTCTCTCAGCAGCAGCGGAGCTTCATGAATTAAATCTAATGATCGTGTTCTCCTGCAGGATCTGAGATGATGATCCAGAGAGTGTCTTGAGCTTCAGTGGAAGAAAACAAATCTGACACATTCATTTGTTTATTGATTAGTGGGCTATTAATAATGCAGATACTTAAATAGGATATTTTTTCTTAAAATTCCATGTTTTCAGTGTGGTTTCAGTTTTTTTAGCTGTAGTGATGCTCATGTTAGCCATTACTAAAGAAAAGGCTAGTTATTTGTGCATTATTGCGTAAGTGTTTGCTGATTCTCAGGGTAATGTGTGAGTTCAGTCGGCCTGTATGCATCAGCACATGTAAAGGTGTGTGACCAGTCGTCTTTTCAAGGACTGCCAAGCAATTACCATGAACTGAATTGACCTCTCCGGGATCCTTTATCATCACAATGTTGAAGGCTTTCCTTCTTTGCTCTGTGCTTCTGAAATCCTTTAAGTCTTCAGCTGTCTAATTACCCGACAGATCGTGAAGCCTCAGGTAATGAGCCATTGAAGAGAAAAGTTTCTTTTTGCGCTGCGAATAATCATTCTTCAGTGCGATGGACTGGCTGTCAGTTGCATGCTCTGGTTTTCTCTGTCAGTAAGTTTTAACACTTGATGTTTTTAATGTGACATTGATATCAAAAGATCTTCTGTGGCAGGAGCTCTTTTATTCTCATCAAGCACAGGTTCCTGATTTATTCTGCTCGTACAGTGAGCAGTCCAGTTCCACTGGAATACACTTGACATCTCTGGTTTCTTGGTCTTTTTTTTTTTTTTTCCCAAGGGCTGCTTTAAAACTTTATTTTATTCACTTTTAATGCTTATTAACATCCTTTAGTTAGTGTGAGAATGTTTCTAATAATAGTCCAGATATGATCTGTCAGTGTGGATAGCAGGCTCTCAGACACATGACTTCTTATGACCCAAGTATTTGAAGTCTTGTGCATCATGCTGGTGTTGGACAGACTTTTGACCCTGTCATTCCTTCACAGACAGCTCCTGTCCTGTCACATCCATTTAGAACCACATATTCACATGTTTTCAGACAGTTTTGCCACCGAGGCACCATTGTATGTTTGAAAAGCAATATTTCTGCACTGGGTGTTATGATTTATGATTCATGATACACTGTTGTGATTGTGTTAGTATATTCGGTCCCATCGTTTCTCAAAGGCTGTTTGCGTGAACATCTTTGGGCGCTATTAGTAGCACAAATGCAGCAGCTTTGTCTAATTTTGTGCTTTCATTCTGCTTACTCAGCTTTGTGGAGTGTTTGCATTAGATTATTACGTGAATGTAAATCAGCTCCTTGAGGAATCATTATGATATAATATTTAACTTGTTTGCAAATGGCATAAGTGCATTAGATTTTTACTGCTGAAGCAAATGTGTTGTGTGTCCTAGTCTTTATTACATCTGTCATCAGTTCTGACTCTGAGCGTTAGTGCTAATTTAAAGTGAGTGCCTCCATTAGCATTGTTTTCCTGAGAGGTTCAGTCATCTGCTGCTGTCTTGTTTTAAAGGGCTAGTTCATCCAAAAATAAAGAGTCAAACTCCAAAATATATAAAAAGTACCATAAAGTAGTTATAGGATAGCTTTGTGTGAGTAAAATGTAACTTATTTACAGATAATCATGAGTCAGTGGTAAAAGATAAAAAATGTCTTTCCAAAATGCCATTTAAAACACACACTGGGGGTGGTGTGGGAGTATTAAAAATATAGATCATTTAATCATAAAATGACTATTGTTTTACATTACATTAATAAGTACAGTTACTAAAAATATTGCTTGCTCATTTCTTGTTTATTTCATGTTTATACACATTTGACAGTAAAGAACTACTCTTGAGTTGGGAATCTTGCAAAAATTAACGTGCAAAATCTAGTTCTTATATAGAAAATGTATATATTCCACTCTTATTAAATGTACCATTATTCTTCTATAATATTATATGGAAATGACCAACTTCAGTGATTATGTGATTTAGTCGCAAATTGAAAAAAAGTTTGTTTTTCAAGGCACTTTGTGACTTTTCTTACTTCATACACAAAATAAAGTGTAAAACTCTAACAAAATTTGATTTCTTGATGATTTGATATTTTATAATAGTGATTTTATAATTTCAAAATACAAAGCAAAAACTAGAAATTAATGACTAACAAGTCAATAAGTGCTCCTCTGCTGCCATCTACTAGTTATAATAGTGAGGTTTTTTTTTTTTTTTAATTTATTTATTTTTTTGTATAATTTTACATAAGCATTTGTTTATACACAAATTATATTTTGGTCATCCCATTAAAAATAATATTCAAATTGGATCATTTTAGAGCCTTAAAGTGCTTGGAAATAGTTGTGTGAAATGCTTAAAAGTCATTGAAAAGTGTTTGAATTTCTCTCTCAAAAGGTTGTACAAACCCTGAAATGAATAATATAATAACATTTGACTATTTCTGCCACAACACCATGGTTATAGTTAGCATTAATACTTCTAGTTTTCTGACGTACTCATGGTTTTCTATGAGTACAAATCTTAATGTTTAAGCATATAATGATATTCGAGGGAATTGTGTGCTTCTAATTTTAAAGCAACAGTTTAAAGCAACAGTACAGTCATTTTAGACACTTCCAAAACTGTTGCAACAGAGATGGAAATACAATTTTTAAATACATGCGTTATGTTTCCATCTTTGTTGCCACAGTTTTGGAAGTGCCTTTTTCTGTTCTAAAGAAGGGGGTGTCCCAATACGTTTGTCCATATAGTGTATGTACAAGTCATTGGTGTTTGGTGATGAGTTTTTGGCTCAAGGTCTGCATTTAAAGTCACACCAGAGGTGTTCAGCTTGGATTAGGACTTGGCTTTCTGCAGACCAGTCAAGTTCTTCCACACTGACTAAATCAATCATTTCTTTTTGAACCTTGCCTTATACACAGAGGCATTGTCATGTTAGAATAGAAAAGGGTCCTGTCCAAACTGTTGCTTTAAAAATAGAAGCACACAATTCCCTAGAATATCATTATATGCTTAAACATTAAGATTTGTACTCATGGAAATTACTAAAGTAGTCAAACCTGTTCATTAGAAGGGGGTGACCCAATACTTTTGGCATTATAGTGTATGTCAGCACTGTTTATAACAGAGAATTCTGTGCAGAATTTGAATGATTCTCAGTAGATCTCACAGCAACCTTTATTCATTCTGTGGCAAATTCAAACACTTCTCACTGGATCTCGCAGCGCTGTGCTGTAACAGTGTCGTGAAATCAATTTTGACTACCTAATAAAGCTGTTCTGAGCTCAGACAAGTTTATTTGCGTTGCAGTCCAGGCTGATAAACGCTCTGTGCTACGCTTGAGCTGTGCAGCATGGACCGGTTTTGTTTCGCTTTCATTTCGTTTGCCATTTGATGTTTCTCATATGCAACAGAAGTGGCAGCGCTTATGAGTTAAACATTGCGGTGTTCGTGCCAGTGCGACCATTCACAAAATTTAGTCTGGAGCCCTGCCCATGGCTCCTACAGTATGAAGCAAAATGATCAGTCTGTGCAAGAAAATTAACATTATTTACAGCATTATTACCTGTAATCCAGAGCCACAGGCAAACGGTCCAATGTCCAGTTCATGAACGAATCATTCTTTTGAACGGATACTTTTTAGTGAACTAGTTCATCAAATCGAATTAACACATCTGAAACAGTTTGCAGCTCGCTGCTGGCAGTCACTCAGACTCGAAATGAACCAATTGCTTGTGACGTCTCTCATTTGTAACTTTGGAAAATGAATTTGCTGAAGGAATAAATGTAAGTCAGTCTTACTGGTTTAGAATGACTTGAGTAAATGATGGCAGAACATTAACAGTACATGCGGAGAGGACCGTCAGCAGAAAGACCCTTCACGCTCACACAACAACACACATTTAGCTTCTTAGACTTAGGCTGTGCTTTCCACAAATAATCATTCAACAAAGCATATTCCGCTCGCACATTGTTTTAAATTTTGATGTACAGTAATATCATCAACCAGTGTGGGTTGCTCTAAATAGAGCTGGTTTGACTCTTGCACGTCGCAGTGGGTTTGTGAGTCTGGCGGTTGTGTTTTGCAGCTGTGTGAGAATGAAGCTTTTGTCACGTAGTTCCTCGCTGACTGTTTCCCATGCTTTGTGGCAGTATTTTAATGGTGATCCAGGGCTCTCGACTGCGACCATTTTTTGAGAATGTGCGAGTTAAAATTTGACGTGGTCGCATTTGTGCGAGTGCATGGTCTGCGCTGCTCCAAAGCATCTGCTCCATACAGCGTGCGCTGCAGAGCCACAGCACATTGTAGCAGGAGTCAGATTTCACGTGAAGAGAGGCGCTTTCAGCGCGAGCGCTTCAGGTGTAGAGCCTGGTTTATACTCGCTCTGTCAGCACGAGCGCAAAGGTGCGCCGCGGACGGAGTGCAACGGAGGATTTGGTTTTCAAACTAAAGTATAAGACCGCTTCTTAAACCAGAGATGGTGAACATGTTGGTATTCTTGTGGGAAGAAAAAAAAAAAAACATGCAAGTCCTGTCAGCGACAGCCAGTTTAGTTTTACTTTTCTTTTTGTTTTGGTTTTGAAAAGCTGGTTATCTTTACTTTTTACCTCACATTATGTTATGGAGGCTTTCCTTATTTTATATATTTATATATTATATATTTATATATTATTATTTATTTGATTCCTCAGTGTTTGCTAAACATTCTGTAATTTATTAGTCTGTATATAAAACAGCATGTGATGTATCATATGCCATGCCTCCTCTTATTCGTTTATGTTAATAAAGGTTATGTAAGCTATAGTTTGTCATTGTAGTCTACTCTTTTATTGTTGTTGTGCTTTTTAATTAAGAATAACAATGAATCCATCTTTTGTTTTAGTCCTAAAAAGTGAAAAGTGTATAGATATATAAGCAAAACGGACAATTATCTTTTCTTGTAAAACGTGACACCAAGACCGTGAATTTGAAAGTGAAAGCGCAGGAAAAGAGGAATTCCTGTTCACAAAATTTAAATCACAATTACTGATGAAAAAGAACGGATTGAATGTTGAACAACTATGAGCTATGATAAAAGTTCATCAGCATTCAAATGTAGCAAAAAAATAAATAAACAAATAATTGCGACCAAATTATGTGCTTGTGCGACCAACTGAGAAAGTTAGTCGCAAAAGAGCGACCAGTGGGAAGAATGAGTCTAGAGCCCTGGTGATCTTTTAGCTTTGTTGTCATGGCTAACGCTCAGTCCTTCAGTCCGTGAGATGATTCCAATTGTTTGCTTGTCGACAGGCTGTTTGTCTTGCCTGTTTATTTTTGTTCACTTAAGACGTTTCTAGATGCGTCTCTTAGAAAACGCAGCAGCTCCGAGTGAAACTCATGTTTTCTGCTTGTGAACTGAAGCTGAGGTCACTGAGACTCCAGATGAACTCCAGACCGGCTGTGCTTCTGGCCGTCCCGTCGTTTTCCAGCAGATCACTTTCCTCTCTTCATGGCGAGATTGAGCAGTGAATGGAAACGCTCGGTAATCGGAAACTGTGAGATCTCCTTGATCCAGAGGACAGGAAGACTACAGCTCAGAATAACCAGGACACTTAAATCTACTTTGCATGACTTGAAGTTTTTAAAAGGATCAGGCATTTCTTCAAATGTGTGGAATAGGTTTGAGAACTGCTGGGTCTTTTGCTGAAACTCTGATGATAGAAGTCAGTTCCCAAAAGAAAAGCTGTTTACCATGTTTGTTGAGGAGTGCTTGAGTTCATTGAGCACATTACTTCCTAGCTGAGCTTTTGGGTGCTTTCTCACTTTCTCTGACTTGCAGTGTTTGCATGATCTGAAGGCTGTTTTCTGAATCTGGGTGGCACCTGTAGTGTACTTTTCAGGAAATTATAAAAACCCTGTAGTCAAAAGCTTTACAAATGGTCAGACACTTGCATGTGTCATTATTAATGTTTTACTGAAATCAAGTATGATCAAATTCAGATGGAGTTATGAGGGTTTTTGACCAGTGAATGTCAGTGATATGTGTTTTGTCCATCATTAGCACAGCTGTATCTGAGGAAGTGCATTGCAATATGTTTTCATTAGCATACAGCTCAAAATTTATTGTAGCTATGCGAGCGTTCAGTTCTTCCTGTTGTCAAATACATTTGGCCAAAATATGATGTTGTAATAGATGAAGTGCTGTTTAAGACAGTGTTGGCTATGACTAGATGGCAAATAAGGCATTCTTCTCTGCTCCTCAAATACATAAAACATTAGCCTTCATAGAGAGAGTGTTTCTTGGGTAAACAAACCGCTGTACTTGTTCAAAGAACTAGTTCTTTATTTACCCTTTACTTCTCCAAACTGTGTGCAGTACTTCATTCAGGGTGGAGCTGTGAGCTTTTGCTGACACTGGAGTTGCAAGCCCTTTTTAATAGTTTTCATTGGTTATGTATTTGAAAAACCCACAGACTAGGGTAAAACATTTAGTCGACATTATCGATAGTGTTGACGATAAAAAAATAAAAGTCACAATATGGAGATACAAGGTTTCTCTCTTACAATGCCTGATTATTGCTTGTAAAATTAACAGGGATGTCCCGAGCTGATCGGGTGGTGTGTTTTATGTATTTTATTATGGAATTTTTTAAATTTATTTATTTATTTATTTTTTTACTGATCTAGGGCCCTATGAAATCGGTTTAATTTTTTCCCCCCCAAATTCCGTTTTATTCTATTTTTCTCCAAATTCCATTTTTTTTCCTCCCATTTTAATTTTTCTGGACTCCTTTATAAATGGATAAATTAAATTTTATTAATAAGAAAGCATGTCTAATTAAAATCATGAAACGTATACAATTTCACATCAATTTATTAAAAGTTTAACAAATATTACACGTTAAGGGCCCTATATGTTTTTTTTTTTATTTTTTTCTCACCATATGTTTTATTACCAAATTCTCAGTTTTAGCATGTCTAATAATTTGAATGCATAAAAACAACTTAATTTATTCAAATTAATCCTTAAAATAGCCTTATGAAATGTTTTTGTTTGTTTGTTTGTTTTCCTCAGAAATTCTGTGTTGTGTAGGCTGTTATTTATTTTGTTTATTTTTTTCTGGTTATGTAATGAAGGCATAAATCATTAATTTAATTGATCTTTTAATTATTGAAAATTAAACAAAAAAAAATGGCCGTCAAAGGGGATTTACTGTTAAAATTAAAACATGAAATGTTGTGTGATTATTCCTTTAAGAATAAAGTTTTTTTTATAATTTTAGTAGTAGTAATACTATGTAAATTCTACTGAACAATAGTTATATATTTCTGGCACAGTGTCTTCAAGTTAAACTGAACTTTTATTTTGACGGGTTGACATGAATAACTTTACATTTCTGTGTGTATATGATATGATGAGGATAGTTTTACTCAAATGGAACAGTCAAATGCTGATGAAGTGACTCTCAGAGCAGTTTTGGAGATATTGTTCATGTATTTATGTCCTCATTTAGAGAGACGGCAGATGCTAATATCACTGTGACTGTCACACACTTCAGTATGTGTGTAGTAAACAAAACCATGCGTCTGCGCCATTCATTCACACAGAGACATGCACAACATGAACGATTCATATTTAAATGGTCTTTTTGTGGCTTAATATTTACAGATACTAGTCCAAATTGCAATTTTATTTAAGTGTACTGACCTACTTTTGATTAATTCATTCAAAGTTTGACAAATTCCGTGACATTACGCGTTATACAGTAAATCCCGTTTTTATGACTGTATTCTGTGATTCCGTCTGCCTTTTCAGCATCACAGAAATCATAGGGCCCTACTGATCATATCGGCTCTCCTAAGCCTGATCCTTATTTTATGTCAGCTGTCATGCCAGTGCCTTCCAGTAGACTTACCAACCGCCATTAAAAGCAAAAGAAGACGCTCAAATGTGCGTGTTCAGCCATCATTAAAACCAAAAGAAGAAGAAACGTGTGTGTGTGACCATATCTCCTTCTAACCATATCTCCACTATTATTTGTTGCAATTTTCTGCTTATTGTATATAAAATACAAGACGTTTACATCAGTAGTCCCATATTCTACCAATGTCTTTATACAGTATGTGCAAATATATACATGGAGAGAGTGCATCTTTTATATGTGTGTGTGTATACACACACATATTTTACTCTCTGCACAACTCTGTATACATTGGATTGATTTTAATAACTTTAATGTACTTGAATTGTGCATCAAACACTAGGAATATACAAGTATCAGATCAGGACTCCGTATCAGCAGATGCTCAATATTCAATGACTCGGATTGGATCGGGGGCACAAAAAAACAAACAAACAAAAAAAAAACCTGATCAGGACATCCCTAATAATTAAAAATGTAGTTAAAGAAGTAAATGAAGCTGACAGGAATGACAGGACTTATGGCCCTGTAACCGCTGTTTCGCAGCTGCTGGAGTGTCAGTCCTGTCAGTCATATGTGGAGAACAGGCTGTCTGAGAAGATCATGATGATCATCAAACTCTGTGATATCAGGGATGGGATCACATCTGTGATTGTTTCCTAACAGCATCGACTCACATCGACTGCTCTGTCTCACACACTATTACTGATTATTGAATTACTTTGGGGCCCATAACTGACCAGAACGGCTCCTGTTTCACGGTAAATGAATTCCTCCGTCTCGGTGTGGACAAACCTGAACTGACCTGAGGTGTGTTTCCCAAAAGCATCATTAGCTAACTATGGTCGTAAGTTCCATTGGACTCTATTGGTAAGGACGGAACTCGCGATTGTAGTTGCTTTAGGGAAACGCACCTCTGATGAGTGACACCTGTAGTCTCTGTGAGGTTATGGAAGACTTAAACAGAAGCATCATCTTTGTCCACCTGTCAGAATAGGTTTAATGTTTATGCAGAGCATGTTTTCGAACCTCTGTGATTATGATGACCGGGTGACGGGTGAATGATTTGCTGACTCTCATGACCTGCTAAAACCACCCCAGAACAGAACCTCAGTCAGTATGACCTTGAAATGCACTGTATTTTAAGACCTTTTTTGCCAAGTTTAAGATGTACAAAACATTAATCTTGGTGCAGATGGAAACAGATGCTCAGCAGAATGACTCGCCTGTCAATTTTTCTCCATCTGTTTTCTATACAGAAACTAATTGGAAAATAAGACCAGCATCTCCATGTGTGTTCCACAGAGAGAAAGTCATACAGTTTGGATAAAGTACGTTTAATTTAGGTTCTTTAGTAATGCAGTGAATATGAATTGTGTGATGCTTTTCCATCACATATTTTATGGTTTGTGTAAAAATGATTTATTTATAGCAGTCAATAAGAATAGTCAGTTAAGTGCTAATGATTAATGTAATGTAATGACGTGCTTCCACAGTAATTAAAATCATAAGTCTAGCAAAGTGTTTTTAATATATTGTAACTGTTCATAGTTATGGGAAGAAGGAGGTGGGAACTGGCAGGTGTTTAACATTTTTTAATAATAAAATAAACAACAAAACAAAAGTAAAGCAGCAGCCCCTCACAGACGACTGCCACATAAAACATAATAAAACAATGTCATTAGGGCCTTATGATTGGAAAACGCAGACGGAATTGCAGAATCGTTATAAAAACAGAATTTACAGGTTAACTCGGAATGTCACGGAATTCATCAAAGTTAGAATGAATTAATCAAAAGTAGACTTAAATCAGATCGCAATATGGACTAGTATTTGTATTACGCCACAAAGAGACTATTAAAATATGAACCCTGCGTGTTTCTGTGTGAATGAATGGCGCAGACGCGCGGTTTTGTTTATTACTCGTACTGAAGCATGCGTGACACTCGCGGTGATTTCAGCGTCTGTCACCTCAATATATGAGTACATAAACACATGAACGTGATCTCTTGAACTGCTCTGAGAAGTCACTTCAAAAAACTATCGTCATATCATATACAAACAGAAACCTAAAGGTGTTCACAGCAACCTTTCAAAATATAAATTCGATTTAACTTGACATTGTGACAGAAATATGTTACTGTTGTTCAGCAGACTGTACGTAATACTACTACTACTACTACTACTACAATTATTAAAACCTTATTTTTTAAGGAGTAATCATACAATTTCTTTCAAAGTTTTAATTGTAATAGTAAACCCCCTTTATTTGCCCAAATTGTTTAATTTTCATTAACGAAAAGATAACTTAAAAAAAGAAAACATTTAAAAAACATTTCATAATGCTATTGTAAGAATAAATTAAACTTGTTTTTTATGCATTCAAATAATTAGACAAGCTAAAAAACATAAGGTGGGGAAAAAAAAAAACAAAAAAAAAAAAAAACATTTTATAGGGCCCTAAACGTAATTTTTGTTAAACTTTTAATTTGATGTTGATGTTGTTTTTTTTTTTTTAATTTTAATTAATTAGACATGCTTTTTATTAATAAAATTTAATTGAACCATTAAAAATGAATCCAAAAAATTAAAACTGGAAAAAAAAACCAAAATAAATAAATAAATAAATAAATAAATAAATAAATAAAATCAAAAAAACAAAACAAACAAACAAAAAAAAAACGGAATCCAGAAAAAATTAAAACGGGAAAAACTGAAAAAAATAATCAGAATTTGGGAAAAAATGAAACTGAATTCATTGGGCCCTACATCATAAATGTCCCAGGCCTGGTCCTCTCTCGTCCTTCACTGTCGTCACTCCTCCTTTTACCCTTCCAGAGCTCCTCGGTGGGACTCCAGACCGCATCCATGGCTTTTCTGCTTTGTGTTTTATTGCCTTGGTATTAAATTACAGAAAATGTGTTAACACTGAGTGTTTCGGCTGATGGAGAGACAAGAAATATCACAGGTTTCTGACCAATGTAATCAATCTCTCTCTGTTTTTTCTTCTTTTGAGGAAATAAATAGAAATGCTATTGTGGATTTATTTTATTTTATTTTTGTTATTGGGGCACACCAAATTACTTTGAACACAACATAACTTATGTACTTATTGGAACATAAAATGACTTGTTACAAACTAGGGCTGCACGATAAATCAAAATGAAATCGCAATTGTGATTAGGCAGAGGCTGTGATTGTCATGCGCATCTTGTCAGTGAAGCACGGTTCTGTGATCAGTAGTAAATCTCCATCCGAAGGCCAGAGAAACTCCAAATACGCCCCACAGAAGAAACCCAGGAAATGCTTTCGTTGATTCAATGTGACTAATAAACACACGACTACAACAATATATGGTTTATCTAAGTTCTTCTTCTTATAATTTTCCTTATAATAAAGTATATAATAATGCAATGCCTTTATCACTGCTTAGAATACTATGAAATATGTTGCGTGCCTTATTCTAAGAAGCCACATCATCTCACAGAAGGATTTATTTCAAACACTCGACTGATGTTATGAAGTGAGTTTGGAGTAAAAACATGTTATTAAATGTGGTATTTTCACATGCAGCATTTACTACACAGAGCCGTAGTTCACTGACAAGCTACGCAAACGGCTTTCATAATCGCAGAACAATATCTTCGATTTCATAATCGAGTGATTATATCGTCTGTGATAATGAATGCGCTATATTGCGTAGCTTGTCAGTGAACTCCGGAGCTGCTCCATCTGAAAGCACATGATGGAGATTTACTACTGATTACAGAACCGGCTTTACTGATGAGATGTGCATGGCAATCGCCTTCGATTAATCGTGCAGCTCTATTGCAAACATTACTTCTTGTGAAATTATTTATCCACAAAATCATCCGAGAACTCATTTGGATGATTGTTAGATTAGTTAATAAGTTGTTAATTGCAGGCCTGCAGTGCTGTTCATGAAGATGAGGATTGAAATGGCCTGAGTGCAGAGCGATTGGTCCAGGTTTTGACTCTTCTAGCTGCTGGAGAAGTTGTTGTCCAGGTTCTGTCATGACTGTTGCACATCACATCACACACTGAGCTGTAACTTGCGCTTTGAGCGTGATGATGCAGAACTGAACCCGGACCCGACCTGAAGAATGACAAGACGGACTCTGGACTCAAAGTGCTTTCAGCAGTCCAGATTTCTTCAGCTTGTTTGTCTCGTTGTAGGTCCTCTTGGATGAGTGCGAAACCTACAGGACTGGACCCTTCTAACAGTAGAAACATAAGTGAGGGGAAGTGACTGGATCAGATCGTGTCTTTCTGGTGTTGAGCTCCAGGAGGTTGGATCCACACTATGACACTAGATGGTTCTTCATGTCAAAATCCGTCTCCGTTTGAGGTGCTTCTGTCCAGGCGTGACGGTTTGACAGACTCTCTGATGGATGAGCGTCCGCTGGTGAAGCGAGCACAAGGAATCGCTCACAGCAGCGCATGATGATGTGGAGGAAATGAGTCATGATTATTTCAGATTATGCACAATGAGTCTTCACTTCAGGGCTGCCAGTCTGCAGTCATTCAAGGAGATGTAGGTTTCTTGAGGACAACATTATAAAGACAGCGATCTGAATGACTGGTGTGTGTCTTTAAAGGGACAGATCACCCAAACAGAGACGTTCATTTACTGTCATCATTAACTCACCCTCATGTTGTTCCAAACCTGTGTGAATTTCTCCTGTGGGACACACAAGATGATATTTCGGAAATTGATTGGCTCTAAACAATATTGAAGCCCGTTCATTCATGGTAAGCACAAAAGACTTTAGACATTTTCCAACAAATAATTCTTGTGCTGATTTGTTATAGTTGTTGAAGTGATCTTGAATATGAGGAGTGTCTTAGTCTTCAGAGTTCCTTTCAAGGAAATTCAGTTCACTTGGTGGCCATATTACCAATGCCTCCAGATATTTTGGACACGCAAGACCAACTCCTTTCTACTCAATACTACTTTATGAGTTTATAGTATTCCTGTAGCTCAAACAGTAAATCATGGCGCTAATGATTCCAGGATCATAGGTTCATTTCCCAAGAAGTGAATGAACTGATCAAATGTTTTGAATGCAGTGTAAGTTGCTTTGGAAAACTATGTCTGCCATATGCATAAATTGTGAGTGTACGTGATCAGGGAAATACCAAAGTCTCGCTGGAAAACTGCTCACCAAACTCACATTTCAATACCATATATTTCAAATAAGCAATACAATCTGTCATAGGCTGTTCCGTAAATGTAAAAGTTAACTAAAAGGACAAACTGGTGTGATGTCATTTCCAACAAAATGATTAAGGCCCTGAAGTTCTATTTCTTTTTCCAAAATTCCATTTTTTTTTTTTTCTCTAGACTTTTGTTTTAATGGTTAAATTAAAATGTATTAATAAAAAAGCATGTCAAATTATCACAGAAATCATAGGGCCATAAAATCGGGCCAAAATGAAGTTAATTTCGGGATTTTAAACTGCTTGCCATAACAAACTTTCCAGAAAAGTTCACTCTGGCTGGTAAAACACCTTCAAACTCCCATTGGTCCAAGGTAATGATGATGGTGATGATGTAATAGGTAGGTGTGGCTCTGTGACTCCGCCTCTTTGACTTGGAGTCTTCTCCTCTTCATTTATTTTATCTGGTCTGTTGAGGTCAGACACATACAATTGTGGACACACTGTGGAGCTGCTTTACTGTGCGTTCACACCGCCGGCGTCGAGAGCGTCAAAAGTCGCTCTGGCCGCTCTGCCAAAAACGCTGTAGAAAGATTCGCGGACGCTCTGATGTAGATCGAATGCTTATCTTGTAATTAAAGGGGCCGCAAAGCAAACGAGCATGTTGATCTTGTGCAGACTGACCACAAGGGTATAAGTTAACCTCATGAAATGTTTTAAATGTGAAAGTAAAAAATTGATCGATGGAAATAACTTTATTGTAGTTACATGTTTGCTAACGAAATAAACCAATTAAAAGCCATTTGTGTGGTGTGGCTTTTGTGTTCATGGTTAAGTGCTAATCTAATTTCAACATTATAGGAGACATTTACTAGCCTTGATCTTTAATTAACATTAACATTAATTTGTGTGGATGAAGTATTAAGATCCTTTACTTAATAATGTATAAAGCACTAATACCACACTAAAAATACTCTGATGCAACTAAAAGTCCTGTATTGAAAATGTGACTTAAGTATAATCAGGTATAAACATTAATTAATGTAAGTATAATCAAGAAAATTGATTTAAAGTTTTAAAAGTGAACAGGGACTATTATACTATTATATCATTAGACCAGTTATAGAACACTTTTGTTTTTTCTTGTAGAAAAAAAAAATGTCAGAAGTGACTGCTTTCATTTTAAAATATGTGACATACACCTCTGGTCTCCATCAGATGTAAAAAAAAATAAATAAATAAATTTATATAAAAAAAATAAAATTGGCACAGCTCTCTACAATACCTGTTTTTCGTTTAATCCAATATGTGTCGATATGTCAGAAATGTTCTGCAGCAGTAACACTATTTTGCATGCTCTGGCGCTGAAATTAGCATGAAATTCCTGCTTATTTTCAGAAAATTTATAACTAATGCACATCAGCAACTCACCAGGAACACGCATAATTTATTATTTTTTTTATTTATGTCCCTGTACGCAAACAGGGACACGTCGTAGATTACTGGGAAACCCGCCACAGGAATAATCAGCCTCTGCTCCATTTTGCTTGGGAACTAATGTGGTCGGAACCAAAGTTTACAGGACTGCGTTCTCTGGACTCCTCTCAAACGGTGGACTTCTACATTCCGATTGGTTGCCGCCCAACCGTGTCATAGCTCATTACCATAAAGCTGACCTGACTTCAACTCTCCTCGACGCTCTCGCCGGCCAAGACGCGCCGCGCCGCGCCGCGCCGCACCGCACCACACCGCTGGCTCACATCGAAAACGAATGACTTCCGGCCACTTTGACGCTCTTGACGCGTTCGGTGTGAACACACAGTTAGAAACTGAAGTTGTAACTCTAAGTAACACTGACATGGCAGCACAGCTTTTACCCTTAAGTGAAGAATGAAAATGTGCAATCACATTGTTCCAAACAAAAGGAGAGTTTTTTTGTTTTGTTTTTGTTTTTCCCCATCATGCGGTTTCGTTCCATTCCAGATTATTGAGCATTTTAAGTTCCAATGTTGCATGGATGTAGAAGTTATATTGTGTTGCATTGCAGTGTTCAGCTTGAGCGGTGTTTTGTGTTCTACAGTGAATAGCATCATGAAGGAGCTGATGGCTGGTCAGCAGCTTGGTTTCAGTGATATTTCCAGCATGAAGCTGGTGGAATCAGCAGATCGCTGTATTTTTAGCGCGCTCGTCCCACGCCTCAGCGAGCTGATATGAGATGTGGCAGCCTGTTGGATCAACTCAATTAAAGCGGCTCAGTGGAAAGCATGAAGGCATCCTGAATGTCCTCCAGCGCCGTTAATTGGTCACTTTGAAAGCTATCAGTGTGCAAATGCAGTCGAGTGCTGATAAGAGCAAGGCAAATATTGACTGCTGATATCCCATATCGCCGCTGCGCTGATAAGAGCCGCTTGTGTTCGATAATCACGGGTTCAGGGCCTCATGAAGCTTGTGTTTGTTTGTGTTGTAATCCGCTGAATGTGTCCCGTGTCACACCTCATCCTCGAGGATCTTGAGACGTCTCAATCTCTCTGTGTTGTGGCATCTAACCTGCTTCCAGACAGCCTGGATTAGACCAATATATCAGCCTCATGCCGCTTCAACCAGTGTAATGATTCACAGTCTGCCAACTGCCTTGTCAATAGAAAAATACATGAGTAACTTTTGCAAATCACTTGATTCAGGGTTAAATGGCTGACGGTCTTTGCACACTAGTGTAAAGTCATAAAATGCAAACAGCAATCAGTTAAGAACATTGACATTTAATCCAATTATTTTATTCAAATAAACAAATTAAATCAGCGTTAAATGACTGACTGACAGATGAAGTTGTCATACAAAAGAACATTGATCCCAAGAAAATTTAATAGATTGACATTTAATAACATTTAATAAATTATTTTGGGAGCAACATTTTGATGACATTCTTATACATTGTTTGTTATTTTTTGATCACCTGAGTTTGGCTATGCATGATTTCAACATTTATTATTTGAAAAAGTCTTTAACAGCAGTCACCAATTAAATGTTATTTAACATTTAATTAATTATTAAATATTCTTGGGAGCAACAGAGTGTTTGTTTTTTGTTTTTGTTTTTGTTTGTTTTTTTTTTTGCTTTTTTGTTTTGTTTTTTTATGCATGATTTGTATTTCTTGGATGTGCATGCTTTTGTTTAACATTTGAAGAAATCATCTAAAGTGTCTTGAACAGCTCACATCACGTATTTTTATTTCATTTTTAAATGTTTATTTTTTTCCCCCTAAAATCCACCTACGATGTCAGTGGAGTTGTTTCATTAGTCATAATTAATATTCGAATGATTATTTTCCACCTTCACTATGAACCGAAGGCCAGAAACATGCTTGAGACGAGTGTGTGAATGCAGCGTTTGTTTAACACTGTTCTGCTGGAAACTAACCTCAAGACTCGAGTCGTGTTTCTCAAGATGTTGCTGAGAGGAAGTGTTGAGATCTGAAAGTTTCACTCTGTTTTGATTGTATAATGAACTCTGAACTCTGTCGATCTGACCCTCGTGAGCTTTGAACAGGAATTACGTCTCTGTAGAAATGCTTCATTTAACAGCTTTGTGTGTGTGTGTGTGTGTGTGTGTGTGTGTGTGTTCTCTCTGCAGATCGGTTTGATGACGGTGACGCTGTTCCCCATCCGGCTCTTCATCGCGGCGTTCATGATGCTGCTGGCCTGGCCGTTCGCCTTCATCGCTTCGGTGGGGCGCTCGGAGACGACGGTGGAGCCGCAGTGCTTATGGAGAAAGTAAAGAGCTGCTCTGCTTCATTTCAGCTGAGAATAACAGCCATTATTACTCGTTCAGAATCACAACACTTGTTTGCGTATTTCCTTCGCTCCTCTGGCTGTAGTGTTTATAGTTTGTGCTGAGATGAATTTGACTTCAGATCCTCTATTTGGTAAATCAGGAAGTTGCTGAGAGAACTGAAGTGAGCAGCGCAGCGGAATCACAGGCATACAGCTTCTGTTTCTGTCACCTGATGCAAACAGAAGAAGAGCGCTTCAAATGAGTCCCGCTTTAAACTCACACCATCAGTGTCAGCATCAGCAAAAACATTCATGTTCTCACATCAGTATTTTAACACGTTAAAGTGACACACGTCTGCTTAAATATAAGTATTACACTATGGTTTAAAAGTTTTGGGTCAGTGAGACTTCTGCTCACCAAGGCTGCTTTTATTTGATTAAAAATACTGTAAAAATGTGAAATATTATTGCAGTTTATACTAGCTGTTTTTTATGGGAATATCTGTTAAACTGTAATTGATTGCTGTGATCAAAGCATCATTACTCCAGTCTTCAGTGTCACATGATCCTTCAGAAATCTTTCTAAGATGCTGATTTGCTGATAGGGTTGTTGAATCTAAAGTCGATTCCAATTCCAGAATCGGATACTTAATGTCAGGAATCAGATACTTGCTGTAAAATTTAAATTTCGATTCCGGCTATTGATTCCTGTGTGTGCTGCTTTTTCTTCATCTGTGAGGACCTGACCTGGTGATCTGCCAGGACCTTGCTCACTAACCTAAGAAAGTTTGGCTACACTTGCGATCAGAGGCCAAAAAGCTATGTATAATATTTGTGATAAGCTAAACATGTTGCAAGAGAGGTGTCACCACCAACATGACAAAGCACACTGCAAAAAATGCCTTTCTTAGATTTTGTTGTCTCGTTTGTTTTTTTTTTTTCTGAAAACAAGACAATTTTTACTTGTCTAGAAAATCCTTCTTGATTTAAGAATTTTTAGATATTTTGGCTGGAAACAAGACAACAAAATCTAAGTAAGAAAAGCATTTTTTGCAGTGTGTGTAATAATGTAAAAGGACAATAGTAAACACCCAACTCGGTTACAAAATCACCCGTAATCATTCCAGGATGAATTCTTTCCAGCAGAGCTGTTGAAGTGTTGTGGTGAAGAGCTCGATGTGTTCAGACAGCTGTAGTGTTGCAGGCTGATCTGTGTGCTGCTCTTCTGCAGGCTGGTGGACGTGATGCTGAGGACCATCATGCGGGTCATGTGGTTTGCGGGCGGTTTCCACTGGATCAGCATTAAGGGCAGACAGGCTCTGCCCGCCGAAGCGCCCATCCTCACCCTCGGCCCGCACTCGTCCTACTTCGACGCCATTCCTGTCACCATGACCATGGCGTCGATCGTGATGAAAGCGGAGAGCAAAGACATCCCGGTGTGGGGCAGTAAGTCTTCTGCTCTCTTCTGCTGCTTCTTAACAACTGATGTTCCCATTCATTCATCCATCATTCATCCTCCTTTTGCCAATGTTGCTGTTTTATAAAAAACATTATAATTTAAAAAAAAAAATATATATATATATATGTATATATGTATGTATGTATATATGTATGTATATATGTATGTATGTATGTATGTGTATATATATGTATGTATGTATATATGTATGTATGTATGTATGTATATATGTATGTATGTATATATGTATATATGTATATGTATGTATGTATATATGTATGTATGTATGTATGTATGTATACAGTGGGTACGGAAAGTATTCAGACCCCCTTAAATTTTTCACTCTTTGTTATATTGCAGCCATTTGCTAAAATCATTTAAGTTCATTTTTTTCTCATTAATGTACACACAGCACCCCATATTGACAGAAAAACACAGAATTGTTGACATTTTTGCAGATTTATTAAAAAAGAAAAACTGAAATATCACATGGTCCTAAGTATTCAGACCCTTTGCTGTGACACTCATATATTTAACTCAGGTGCTGTCCATTTCTTCTGATCATCCTTGAGATGGTTCTACACCTTCATTTGAGTCCATCTGTGTTTGATTATACTGATTGGACTTGATTAGGAAAGCCACACACCTGTCTATATAAGACCTTGCAGCTCACAGTGCATGTCAGAGCAAATGAGAATCATGAGGTCAAAGGAACTGCCTGAAGAGCTCAGAGACAGAATTGTGGTAAGGCACAGATCTGGCCAAGGTTACAAAAAAATTTCTGCTGCACTTAAGGTTCCTAAGAGCACAGTGGCCTCCATAATCCTTAAATGGAAGACATTTGGGACGACCAGAACCCTTCCTAGAGCTGGCCGTCTGGCCAAACTGAGCTATCGGGGGAGAAGAGCCTTGGTGAGAGAGGTAAAGAAGAACCCAAAGATCACTGTGGCTGAGCTCCAGAGATGCAGTCGGGAGATGGGAGAAAGTTGTAGAAAGTCAATCATCACTGCAGCCCTCCACCAGTCGGGGCTTTATGGCAGAGTGGCCCGACGGAAGCCTCTCCTCAGTGCAAGACACATGAAAGCCCGCATGAAGGACTCCAAGATGGTGAGAAATAAGTTTCTCTGGTCTGATGAGACCAAGATAGAACTTTTTGGCCTTAATTCTAAGCGGTATGTGTGGAGAAAACCAGGCACTGCTCATCACCTGTCCAATACAGTCCCAAAAGTGAAGCATAGTGGTGGCAGCATCATGCTGTGGGGGTGTTTTTCAGCTGCAGGGACAGGACGACTGGTTGCAATCGAGGGAAAGATGAATGCGGCCAAGTACAGGGATATCCTGGACGACAACCTTCTCCAGAGTGCTCAGGACCTCAGACTGGGCCGAAGGTTTACCTTCCAACAAGACAATGACCCTAAGCACACAGCTAAAATAACGAAGGAGTGGCTTCACAACAACTCCGTGACTGTTCTTGAATGGCCCAGCCAGAGCCCTGACTTAAACCCAATTGAGCATCTCTGGAGAGACCTAAAAATGGCTGTCCACCAACGTTTACCATCCAACCTGACAGAACTGGAGAAGATCTGCAAGGAGGAATGGCAGAGGATCCCCAAATCCAGGTGTGAAAAACTTGTTGCATCTTTCCCAAAAAGACTCATGGCTGTATTAGATCAAAAGGGTGCTTCTACTAAATACCGAGCAAAGGGTCTGAATACTTAGGACCATGTGATATTTCAGTTTTTCTTTTTTTAATAAATCTGCAAAAATGTCAACAATTCTGTGTTTTTCTGTCAGTGTGGGGTGCTGTGTGTACATTAATGAGGAAAAAAAATGAACTTAAATGATTTTAGCAAATGGCTGCAATATAACAAAGAGTGAAAAATTTAAGGGGGTCTGAATACTTTCCGTACCCACTGTATATGTATGTATGTATGTATATATATATATATGTATGTATGTATGTATATATGTATGTATATATATATATGTATGTATGTATGTATGTATATATATATATATATATATATATATATATATATATATATATATATATATATATATATATATATATATATAAAAATATATATATATATATAAAAAAGGGGTGTTAACGCATGCGATTAATCTAAAAATTTTAACGCGTTAGTATTTTTTAACGCAAATTAATCGTTTAATAAGGTTTGACCCCAACTTCTTCCCGTCATCGCAGCGCGGAAGGTTATCTATCAGTGTGTGATGAGGGTGCAGTGAGCCAGTGTTGCCAGGGTAACGGCACAAGTGGGCTATTTTGAAAATACAGTCGCGGGAAAAATTACAGAGCCGAGGGTTGCGGTTTTGTTGGGCTACTTTTATAATGTACCGTGGCCGCCCAAAGTGTATATAGACAAATACAAATTAAAATAGATCCTTTTACTAATGTGTATTATAGTTGGAATGCATCCCTGGCAACTTAAGAACGGAGAGGCGGCTGTAAACATCACAAACAACGTGAGTTTCAGCAGAGCACGTGTTAAGGCTTTTACACAGCAGAAACAAACATGACAACAGCCACTATAGACTATACAAGATAATAAACACACGATTAGGATAGGATATGGTTTGTATGTGAGAGATGTTGAGACAGGTGAAAAGCGTTTGGGTAATAGTGAATTTTGACCTATTGTGCGTGCCGTTTGTGGCTCTGTTTTCAAGTGATAATCGCTGTATTTGGGGTAAAAAAGACAGAATTATGTATTGTGCCAAGAAGGTTGCACTGTCTGTTCGTTAACACAGGCACGAACTGATTGGCAGCTGCCTTTAGTGGAGGCTTTACCGATTACCTCCATTGATCAAAGCATTCGGCACGGTCGTCTGTGAGTGACGTCACCTCCCGAAACAAACACACCCCCTAGTTTAGTCCCGCCCCCTCACATTGATTGACAGCTTTCAGTGCAGACATCAGAAATTCAATGCAATTCCATTTGAGTTTTGGCAGGTTATATGCGTGGCGCAGAGAGAGTGAAAATGCAAACGGTAATGCAAGATTTGCAATTGCATTTGGATTATGTCACAATTTATGCGTCCACATATGGAAAATGCAATTGAAAATACAATTTGCAATTCTATTTGAAAATAGTCCAGGAAATCCTTCCATTTTTTTATATAATAAAACAGATGGAGTAAGACTAAATCCAGAAGAACCTCGGCAATTTCTCCAAGACGCTTCAAGAAACCTACCTGCAAAGCTACAGTATACACTACTGTTAAAAGTTGTGTAAAAAACTGTAAAATGAGGATACTGTCAAAAATAATGTCATAAATAGATTTTCTTGATCAATTAACTTCTATTAACTAAATGAAATCAACATTTGGTGTGAGCATCCCTTGTGTTTAAAGCAGCTTTTGCTCTCGGTGCACTTGAGCAGAGTTTCTCAGGAGCTTTGCAGGTAGGTTTCTTGAAGCATCAGTTCTTCTGGATTTAGTCTGTCTCAGTTTGTTCTGTTTCTTCATGTCATTCCAGACAGACTGATGATGATCAGATCAGATCTCAAAAATCTCACTGGATTATTACAATTAATGGCTAAATGAATGTTTGGAAATGTAAACTGATATTTCCGTACTGACACACTACAGCAAAAGATAGAAATAACTGACTTAAAACCATTTTTAGCTGCTGAAAATACTAGTGTTCTATACTAGTGTATATATGTACTTTTTACCATTTTCCACAAGCAGCAATAATATTTTTGACATTGATAATAATAAGAAATGCAAAAAAGAAAAAAAGAAAAACTTTATATAAATAAAATAAAACAAAAATAATCCTAATTATTCTAAACTTTACACCTGTAGTGTATAAAATCAATAGTTTTGATTGTGTCAGAAATGCAGCGTAATGACAGATACACTGGTGTCTTTCTCTCTTTACTGTTTCTTTACTCGTTACTTTCAAGAAGACAGTACTAGCTTTGTTAGTTTTGCTCAAGCAGCTGTTCTGCTCACAGTTTTAGGGTTTATTAGTCTGATTGACAAGCAGGAGCTGCTCACATGACCGCATTCACATCAACTCCAGTCTTTTAGATGACAAATGCCACAAACCACCAAGTTTAGCAAGGTTAGTCACATTCAACCACGCTTTAGACCTGTGCTTCATGATGCACCATTGAGACAGAGCGTGCACGGTTTGCAGATCACGGCTGAGTGCTGGTTTTGTGGCCGAGCGATTAGATGAAGCTGGTTAGTGCTAATTTTGGTGTGGGCGCTAAGTCCCTGATCAGCCGGTCGCTCTGAGCCTCTAATCTCCAGATAGTGCAGATCTCGTCCATCTCTCGCAGTCATCTCAGTCCTCCACACTCCTCCAGAGCGGCTGAGGATGATGAGCACACTGATGTCAGTCTGAGGACAGGTTTCAGCCGCTGTAGAAGTGAAAGAGGAAGATCTGAGTCTGATTCTGAGACGTCTCCGCAAAACCCACAGCTAATCATAGCAAACAAAGAAAAGAAAACAAAAGCTTAATTTAATAGAGCAAATCAGGCCATGTTTCATTTTATTTACACCACAGAGCAGTGAAATGTCTCTTCTGGTCACCGAGGCTGTGTTTATTTGATCAAAAATACTGTAAAACTGTGAAATATTATTACAATTTCAAACAGCTGTTTTCTATGTGAATATATGTTAAACTGTAATTTATTTCTGTGATCAAAGCTGAATTTTCAGCATCATTACTCCAGTCTTCAGTGTCACATGATCCTTCAGAAATCATTCTAATATGCTGATTTGCTGCTCAAGAAACATTTCTGATTATTATCAATGTTGAAAACAGTTGTGCTGCACAATATTTTTGTGGAAACTGTGATACATTTTATTTTTCAGGATTCACAGATGAATAGAAAGTTCAGAAGAACAGCCTTTATTTGAAATAGAAATCTTTTGTGACATTATACATGTTTTTACTGTCACTTTTGATCAATTAATTAATGAATATAAAACATTAATTAAAAGATGTTTTTCATTGACACGTTTTCAGTTTTTATCTGATGTATTGACAGTAAAGCATGTGTAATTCCACACAGCTCCTCAAATTATTAGAAGCTTGATGTGAAGAAAAAAAATATTAATCTTATTGCATTACTTTTTTTTGGTTTGTTTTTCAAATACTTTTTTTATTTATTTTTTTATTAAGAGTGCAAAACATACAGCATACGGTGAACACAAAACACAAAAACAGCAATAGAACAGCAATGATAATAACAGCAATGACAATCTGAATAATAGTAGAAGTATTTAAGTAGTATTAGCATGCGTAATAATAATAATAATAATAATAATAATAATAATAATAATAATAATAATAATAAAGATGGTGATAACAATAATGTCCTGTGATGACGGCAACAGTAATATTATTAATAATAATAGTAATAATAATAATAATAATAATAATAATAATGATAATAATAATAATAATAATAATAATAATAATAATAATAATAATAATAATAATGTAATAATGACACATACCCAACACATACCACACCTATCCTAGCCTCTATGTCAGTGTTTTGTTTTTTTTTTGTTTTTTTCCTTCCCATTCACGGTAAGATGTAGATGTGTGTATGCCTAAGCTGAGGTGGTGCATTAAAATCAGCATGCGGTGCATTAAACGTGTGGTATATGTTGGGTGCAGATTTGATTTAGTTATATTTATATATTTTTAGTATATTTAGTGTTATGATCTTCATTAAACCGTTACCGTCCTTATACAAAACATCATCCCATCAACACCATCTTATTACTGCTCAATGTTTCTATGATATTATTAATAATAATAATAATAATAATAGTAATGAAAACACTCATAGTATTACTAAAACCTTGTATAAATATTTATAATAATATGTGAATAAATAATTACATTATTACATTACTTAGAGCATTCAGTTGTCTTTGTTACTCATGAAGTTGATCTTAACACCTCTAAAAACATTCTTCATGCAAAATAATACTAGTTTTCTGTGCGATTGACCCTATAAAGGGAAACTCTTCTCTCTGCTCAAGCGTGACAGGTTTGAGAGATTCGCTCAATATTTTTTTGTGTCACTCTGTCCTCGATGTGTCATTGAGTCCTGCAATCAGGTGGCTCATTAAAGTCTAGAGAGTAAAAATAGCTCCTCACCTTTAGAAAACCTTCGTGCACCGCTGCAGCAGGACAGACGAGGTCCACCTCTGAAACGTGTGTGTCTGTCTCTCAGCTCTCATCAAATACATTCGGCCCGTGTTCGTGTCGCGGTCGGATCAGGACTCCAGGCGGAAGACGGTGGAGGAGATCAAGAGAAGAGCTCATTCAGGAGGAGAGTGGCCACAGGTACCATTACAGCTCACAGAGACTTCATTTAAAGAAGTCTTTTCATAGATGTGCATATCAGACTTTCAGAGATCTGCTCACTTCAGACTTTAACATTATTAATTATAACATCTGAACCCTATCTTAAGTTCATTTTCATATTGTCAGCCATCATTTGAAATGTTGGTCATTGCAAACTGATTTGTTGTTTGATCAAACGGTGAATTTTTAGAGAGATAAAAACTAACACCACGAAACATCCCAGATTTCATCAGATTCAGTAATAATGCTTATGCTGTTGATTTACCTTTTAAAATGATGTCACTTCCTGCAGAATAATGGAACGTTAAGGAAGTGACTTTTGTTACACAAACAGGATGGAAGTGATATTGAAGACACGGAGAAAAATAAATAACAATAGGTCATCAATTAAAACACTGTTCCCAAGAAAATTTATGTTTGGAACATTCTGATTAAATAAACAAAGAATATTAGTAATACAATGTTAGTTTCTCATTGTAACATGAACATCCAGTCAGATCAGAGCAGTGAAATGATTTCAGATTCACTCCATGCTCACTTTACTGATGTGTTGATGATTTGCAGGTCATTGTAGGGTTAATGTTTTGGCCATGTTTTGAACTCATGCATATACATATATACACATACACGCATCTATACATGTATGTATGTATGTATGTATGTATGTATGTATATGTGTATATTAGGGAGGTATTTTATCTTGCTGGATTTTTTTTTTTTTTCTTCATAACTTGGACATTTTTTTCTTGCAATTCTGATTCTGTATCTCCCAATTCAGACTTTGTTTTGTGCACTTCCGATTTTTGGTTTCTGCCACAAAATGAAAAACGTAATTGTGGCTTTATCTCACTTTATCAGCTTTTTTACTCAGAATTGTGAGTTTGTGAGTTGATGCATCGCAATTCTGAAAAAAAAAAACAAAAAAAAAAAAAGTCTGAATCGTGAGATAAAAAAAGTTGCAATTACATTTTATTATTTTATATCCCATCACTGAAATAGGCTTCCATGTGTATGATTGGGACTTTGTGAGTTTGTAGTTCTCGTTTAAATCATTTCCTCATATGCAAGGCGTTACAGTGAGCCATGTGTCATCATGTCACTGCGGTTTATTTCCTGATTTGATTCACTGTTGGTTTGGTGAATTGATTCGTGATTGTGAACCGATCAGAAACTCTGTGTGTTTTTCAGATAATGATCTTTCCAGAAGGGACGTGCACCAATAGAACCTGCCTGATCACATTCAAACCAGGTGTGTGTGTGTGTGTGTGTGTGTGTGTGTGTGTGTGTGTGTGTGAGCTAGTTTTGGGTGATATGCTCAATTGTCATATCGTCCTACACAATATTATTGTGCTAATTTATTTACTTAGTTTAATTGCCAGAAAGTGAACCAACACCAGCATAAGGCTAAAAGCAGACTAATGTTTTTAATATGACTGAATTTGTATTTAACATAACAATTTAATAGAAACATAGTAAGTTACTAATTATAATGCTTACATTTCCTCAGTTATTCAAACAGCAGCTACAGAAAACAAGCAAAGAACATTTACATTACCAAAGAACATCACTGACTTCAGTCTAGCACGAGTTTATGCACTTTAAAAACACTCCCGTTATAATCAGTGAAACTGAAGAATACACTGACTGCACACATCTGCAGAGCGTTACAGTTCCGGCACAGTCACCGGAGCTGATCGCAGCCATTCTAGTCAATGCTTGTGTTTATACCGGCTGTGGTATGTTTCTGAAGCATCCCAGAAGCGGCTGTCCATGCTGCTTCGCTAAAGATAGGCGCCTAGATGGGTAATAATAATGATAATTATAATAATAGTCTTGCTATCGTCAAAGGCATCAGCAACAGGCGATATCTCTGACTGTCATCTGTTGGCACAGCCCGCGTGTAAGAGTGTGAATTTGTGTGTGTGTATGTGTGTGCTCTTGCTGCCTAATGGACAACCCTACATTCAGAAGCAGCTGATGTTGATGTTTGTGTGTGTGATTCAGGAGCATTCATTCCTGCGGTTCCTGTTCAGCCTGTCGTGATCCGCTACCCAAACAAACTGGTGAGACATCTGACTTTATACAGTATTACACACAAAACTGAAAGATGTTTCTTGATCTAATAAGATCAGACTGGGTTTATGAAACTTTTAGGACAAAGTAATGTATGTTTCTTGAAAAGGACATGCACATCCATAACTAATGATGTTTAAGTAATAATTAGACCAGTAATGAAAGCTGTACTGATGTACAGTAGATTGATGTCTCTGACTGTGTTCTGTTTGATGGTGTGGAGCGTCCTGTCAGCAGGTGTTTTGTTCTGAGCTGTGTTTGCGTGGTGAATGCTGATGGACTGACGTTATGCTTCTCGTTACAGGACACTATCACGTGGACGTGGCAGGGGCCCGGAGCGTAAGTGCCTCATTTCTCCACAGCTTTCCATTCGGCTCTTTCATAGCTGTAGTGCTAGATGGACATAAGCAGTGCAGGTGGAGCTTCACTGCCAAAGCAGAATATATTAAAGGAAGGAACCTTCATTTGGAAAACGGCACACATCGGTGTAACTCTGCTCTTTTGCAGGTTTAAGATCCTGTGGTTGACTCTGTGTCAGCTTCACAATGAGTTTGAGATCGAGGTGAGTCTCTCTTCTCTGACATGTTTTGTGTTGTCATCTGAACCGTAGAAGATCTTCTAAAGAGTGTATGAGAGATGTGTGTCTGTGCAGAGCCTGTCTGTTTGATTAGGTGTTGTGAGGGTCAGTGAGGTATTTGCAGTGCTTTTTAGCTAGGGTTGGGTATTGTTTGAATTTTATCGATTCCGATGCTGCTTATCATTTCCAATTCTTACCGATTACCAGTTTGGATTCCAATGTGGTTAAGTCAAACATTTAGATATCAAACATTTATTCTGTGTCTGTTTTTGCGAAACATTTAATTGCTACTGAATACCATGAACAAAAATCAGCCGGCTGCATAAAAATTGGACTTGATTAAGAGCTGTTTGTGTGCAAAATAGAGCTGCATGATTCTGGAATTTTTATTTATTTATATATTTATTTATTTTTTTATGGAGGTTGTAGTTCTCTCCCAATTTGGAAGAAAAAAATCTTAAACAACTAAACACAATCTCATGGAATTTATTAGTAGAATGATTACTCACTCATGATTTACTTGTTACATTACTGGATGAATCAGTGTTTTTGAATGAATCTCTTGAATGAATGATTCAAATACATTTTTAACAGCCCCTTTTTGCCACCTAAAAATAAAAGATGTGCACACAGGAATTGATAGGTGGAATTGAAATTTTAATTTTACAGCAAGTGTCTGATTCCTGACCTTAAGTATCCGATTCTGGAATTGGAATTAATGTTCAATTCCCAACTCTATCTTTAGCACATCAATATGGATAGAGAGAGACCTATGATTTCTGCAGTGCAGACAGAATTCCAGAATTCAGGCATAAAAATGGAGTGTCACAGAATTTGCCTAATTTTAGATGAATGATTCAAAAGTCAGGCTGTGCACTTAATCAGATGGTGATATGGATGACTGTGTGAATATTAAAGCACTGCTGTGTGAATGTGGAGCTGCTTTGCTCTACTACACACACTGAAACAGACGTGACCCTTATCTGCGTCTCACTATATTAACACATGAACTTCATCTGAGAGTCACTTCAGCAGCATTTCAGCATTTAATTTACACAGATACATTACACACAGAAACTCAAAGAGCTGCACTAAAACCCACCAAAATAAAAGATCAGACAGAAAAGACAAATATAATTGCTATTGCACGTTAGAATGGAAAATAATAATAAAATTTTGTATTTTAAGGAATATCACAATTTTGTGGCGTTTCATGTTTAACAGCACTTTGTTTGCAAAAGCATAAAAGGTATTGTTAAATTTTCATTTGATTACATTTTAAGAAATTCATAAAATTGTTTATGCCTGCATTTGTTTAGTACTGTTTTTTTTTTTTTGTTTTTTTTCTTTTTCTTTTTTTTTTAACTAATGTATTTTTTATTACTTGATAAGTCCAGGAAAATTCAGATACAAAACACTGAATTTCAGAAAAAAAATAAATAAATAAAACATTTCATAGGGCCCTATTATTTCAAATATAGAGAAAGTTTTATCAATTCAGTTGATTAGACTTGCTTTTTGATGATTATGATTTAATTAAAACAATTATCATTATTAAAAAATAAATAAATAAATAAATAAACCTTTTTGTTGTTGTTGAGGAAGGAAGGAAGGAAGGTTTATTTAGGTGTTATGGTCTGTCAGCTGTCCTCAAGACACCTGAGCTCGTTCACTCAGGATTCACACAAGCTGAAGTTAATCAGGGTTAGTAATGTGAACAGAGCTCTAACTCTACATATGAGCAGAATATTAGTGATGCTTGACTTGGCAGAAGAGCAGAGGTTTTGATAAGATTGCTGATATTAGTGTATCTGTGTCTGTGTTCTGGAGTGATTCCTGCAGATTCTGCAGACTCGTTCTTGTCATTAGAAGTCATTAAGCGGCTGTGGTAAAGTGGGACGAGGTGCTGCATGTCAATAGCGGTGATGTGACCTGCTTTAGCATGAGCTGCAATCCAGCATGGACAGACTTTGCTGAATGCTGTGGTTTGTGTAGCTGGACTTCACTTGAGCTGATTCACACAGACGAGTCTTCAGTGTGCTTTTCTCTTTCTCTCAGTATCTGCCCATTTACTCGCCCTCAGAGGAGGAGAAGAAGAACCCAGCGCTCTTCGCTCACAACGTGCGCCGCTTGATGGCAAAGTAAGATCTCGGCACTCCTCGTGGCCTCAATCTCTATCTGTATTTACAAAAAAATATGTAAATATGTACATAAATTTGTAAAGATGTTTAAATATTTGTGTTTGATTACCTGTTGTTGCCTGTTTAATTACTGTTCATATCAGGGGCGTTTCCTCCGAGGAGGCAAGGGAGTCAAAAAACTGGTTGAGATAATATATTACAAAAATAAAACAACACAAATATTACTAAATATGACATTAAAAGTATAAAAGTCACTCGTTTTTATAAAGTAACACTCTCCAACAGCGACAACCGCAGCTAAAGTTACAGCTGAGGCTTGCCTCCCTTCAGTCCATTGACTTACAACAGAGACCCCTTAGCGTGCCGTGGGTTTACTGGGGGATAATTGAGAATGAATGGGGGAAAGTCACGTGAGAGGAAGCAATGCCTCCATCGCACTATAATTGGATATGATCGGTTATAATTGGATGTGATTGGTTCGTGCGATAAATCTCGCCTCTTGTTTTTGTGCGAGCTCTCAGCCTGAATGAACTTGAAGAAAATGATGGCGTTATTGACTAATGCTGCGTTCAAGCAATGTTGCCAACTAATTTTCAGGGAAAGTTGCTAAAGGAAGGTCGATTTGTTGCTAAACGTTGCTAAATGACGTTGTGATGTCATTGCGCGATGACGTCATTACGTAATCACGATGCAAAATTGTCACTACATCAAATCTCAGTCAAAAATGTTAATTTAGATTTGTTCGTAAAATAATATAAATGCTAATACAATATTAAAATATAACTATTTTAAATACAAAATTTACTTCTTCAGTAATTCAATGAATTAACAAACTTACACATTTTTGAATGATTACAATTTAAGTTTTACATTTTTATTAGCTAGTAAACTAGTAAAACTACACATTCTGAACAATTATAGTTGTAGCGCCCTCTTCAGGTATTAGGTGAATCTACCTGTTTGAACCGTTGACGCTAGAACCCGAATTCTTTTAATTGTGTCTCTCGACGTGATTTTACTTAAAATCAAACTGTGACCCTGCTTTTTATACTACGTCTTACACAGTGCAACTCTGATCTCTGTAAATTGCTTCCCACAAATATTAGCCACCCCTCAATACTGTTTGAGTAATCACACTATGTAGCAGAAATATACAAATTTATTCCAAAGAAGATAAACAGAAGGAATCAAAGATGAATCAAAATATGTTCTCTCAACTTATAAACATTTACCTTCAAATACAGTGCTGGTTTGACTCTTTTTCCCTTTCCACAACAACACACTTAAAGGGTTAAACGTTTACACAAATATCAAAATAGAGGTTGTCACTGAAACACTCTTCCAAATTAAACTTCAGTTCTTTCCCTTCAGAAGTACAAATCTGCCTCCAATAAGTGTAGACCAATATAACAGTGTCCTTTGGAAGACTTAAAATAGAAATACAGGACGTATACAAACTTTAGATTTAGTTAGAAATACAAATGTAGTCCTTTACTGATATAGTCTCAATGAATCACAGAGTATTAAACCACGATATTATTCAGAAATTGAAAACAGCTTAATGTGGGCCCACCACACTTACTCACACACACAACACAAACCCCCGTTGCAGGCCTGAAACGTCGCTTGAGTGCGGTGAGGCTGAGTGAAACATAAAATGGCCGCGTCGCTCTCTAAGAGCACAAATAAAACAAACAAATGTACCTGAATGAACTTGAAAGAGTTCAAGGATCTTGTCACCTGTCAGATCAGTCCCCGCGAGGCTGTGATCGGTCGGCAAACTCAGTGAAACTCCTGCGATGCCAGAGGAACCCCTAACCACTCGGCGATTAGGAGCGCTATCTGGATTCCCTCAATGCACTTCTCAATCGATGCAGTGCAGTCTTTGGCGATCACTCTGATCAACTATAACTCTCTTACAGACGCTGATTTAAGTGATAAACCTGATTTAAGTTTCTCACCGGCAATCCACGTTAGTCCCGTTTACTGCAATGGCGATCAAGTGGTAAAACAGCATTTCTTCCAAATCGCGTCTTGTTGACTTCTTTGTGGCGTCGTGTTGACTTCACAACAGAATAATATGCTGATTAACACTCACACAATAGCATTCTGACTACGTTATTCACAAATAAAGTGACGCATTTTCTGTTCTCATGCCGACAACATCGCACTTCTTTTTCAACTCGTCTCCCACTCTCTCTGACTGACAACCTCGCTGACCAATCACAGGCGGGATTAAGTCACTTTTTAACCAATAACATTAAATCAAACAACTTGTTGACACAGACATGTCTGAACAGGTACATTATTTTCCCCAATAGAAACACTTTTGTCACAAGGAAAAAAATGAGTAAATAAATAAATGCAAATAAATGATAATATTAACAATAAAGTATTATCCTATAGAAATAGAAATTAACCCAGGGTTACATAGTTTTAAGCAGCTTATTAGTTTTGACAAGTTTGACGAGTTGGGCTGACCCGTTTATTCCTTCGGATGAGCTGGGGGAACTGGTCGCTTTCGAGATGGAAATCAAGTCATTCCCTAAAGTCCTACCAGACGACGACTCAGTTTCCATCACAGCCTCGAGATATATGTCAGATGATGGTGAGGAGGAGGATGATGAAGATCTGTTTGCTCCCCAACCGGAGTCCTCTGGTTAACAGCCAGGGGTGGAAGAACAGCAGATGGCAGCAGGGTGTACAACTTTGCATGAGGTTTGCTGTCGAGCAGCGAGTAGGCTTGGCATTGATTGGCCATCTGCTCTCCCTGCCTCAAAACGCTCGAGGCTAGATGGGAAGTTCCTTGTTCCTACTACCTCGACAGTTCACCAGACACTTCCACCTTTTCAAGACTGTATCTAGGGTTCATCTAGGGTTCCAGTATATGGCTTTTCCTCGCTGGACATGGCAGGCATGCAGGGGATGGGCAGGCTTTTCCTCGCTGGACATGACGGGCATGCAGGGGATGGGCTGGTCTCACATGCCACCAATGGAGGCATCACTGGTGGGTAATCTGGATCTCCAATCGGCGGTTGGTTTATCCACGATCAGACCTAAGCTGCCTCAAAGATCTGATAGTTGCTCAGTGTCGATTTGAGAAGATTTATAAATCGTCTGCTCATCGGGGCATGCTACCAACACGATCACTCTTCTGTTGGCTTACATTGGTGAGCTAGAGGAGGAGATGACAGGGGCTTCGTCATGGAGAAAGAACGTCACTGAGCTGTGGATGGAGATTCGCACTGTAATGGATCTCTTATTGTGCTCCTCAAGATGCCTGGCTCAGTCTGCAGGATGAACTCCGAGTCTGGTGGTGGTTGGTCAGAGAGCACTTTGGCTGAATTTGTCCACCATGGCGGAAAATAAGGCTCATTTCCTTGATCAGCCTGTGGATCCTAAAGGTCTGTTCGGGCCGGCTATGGCAACAATGCAACACAATGCAACCACAAAGCCCCCAGAGTACAACGATGAGCGATAAAAGCACTCACCAATCACCGCACATACCCTGGGGTCGAGTAGAGAAGTAGAGAACCGTCACACACCTATTTCCCCTGTGTTGTTGAATCAAATAAAGCAGACTGTTTATGCACACGAACATTGTGTGGTCTCTTATTCTCCCCCCTTTCTAAATTCAAGGTCTTATACAAAACCTCATGAAGGGAGATTAAGTCACAATACGGTGTTACTCAAGCATCCTGTACAAAATGTATTGTTAAAAACTCCTGCGATGCAAGGAGTAAGTCTACCGCAGTTTCAGGTTTCACCACTAGAGGTCTCTCCAACACCATGTTTAAATGAGGTATGAGACTTATTGGTACACCTAGACAATTGGGTGAAATGCACAGACTCTCAGTGGTTACTGAACACAATCTAAAACGGGTACAGACTGCAATTGTGAGAAAACCTCCGGGGTTCTCAGGAATAAGACAGTCAAAAGTGCAAGCAGAGCATGCAAACATTTTGAGGGAAGAGATAAATTCTCTCCTTCTCAAAGAAACAATTTAGAAGGTGCCAGCAGAAGAATCGAACAAGGGATTCTTCAGCCAGTACTTTCTGATCCCAAAGAAAGGGGGAGGCATACGGCCTATTCTGGACCTCGGAGAGACCTCAAATACCTGAGGAAATACAAATTCAGAATGCTGACACACAAGTCCCTGCTCCATTCTATACAAAAAGGAGATTGGTTCACCTCAATAAATCTGAAAGATGCTTAATTCCATATTCAGATCCATCCCCAGCACAGACAATGTCTAAGGTTTGCAGCGTTCAGCCTGTCTCTAGCACCCCGCATTTTCACAACACCTCTGAGGCAGCGGTGCAGAGGAAGACAAGAACGTCTCCGATTAAGCAATTGAGGTGTTTAGTTGTTGGATGTAATAATGAACATAGTGGTCGTCATTAACTCCCGACATCTGAGCCGCTGAAGACGCAGAGGATTAATGTTACATTTGTTTTTGAAAGGAATGCGCCGATCCCCAATGTGCCTAAATGTGTCTGTTCGCACAAATCATTCGTGATCTAGCTTCATCTACAGAAGAAGTGTTTGTTTATTTTTTTTTATTTATTTATTTTTTTTATGAATCCTTGCAAATCCCCTTTCCTAATAACATGCTAGTTAGCCAGTTTCACAGCTAAAGTAAACAGTACTGCTCGTCACCCCACGGAAGAGAGGGGTGGGGTCAGCAGAGCTCATTAGCATTTAAAGCAACATGGACTAGAACAGCGTGCTGAAACCAGAGCTGATTTTGACAGGGTAAAAAGGGTGTTTTTTTACACTACCATTGAGAAATTTTAACCAAAGTATGTTATAGACTTTTCATTAGGACCCTAAAGAATCAAATGGATTCTTAAATGAATGGATAAACTTGTGGAAAAGGGCATCTGATGACCCCTTTAACTCCAACACAGTCAGTGACATTACTGGGTTTAAACCTAAATTCAGTATCTTACCGGGCAACCCTGTTTGAACAGAGGGGAGAAAGTTTATGGAACTCTGTGAATCAGCTTCATCTGGGGAAAACAGTCTCTTTTCAGCTGTGTCTGAGGTTGCTGGGCCTCATGGCTTCAGTCATAGCAGTAGTGCCTTTGGGGCTGCTGTCCATGAGAGAGTTTCAGAGATGGATTGCTTCTGAAATTAAATCCCTCCAGACATCTGCACAGGAGGGTGTACATCTCAGCCCAATGTCTCAAAGCTCTGCTGATCTGGTGGGACAGGAAATTTCTGACAGAAGGTGTGCCAATGAGAGTGGTCTCAAATCGCAAGGTGGTCACCACAGACACATCCTCACTGGGTTGGGGAGCGATAATGGAAAGGCAGCCTGTGAATGGGGTATAGACAGAATCAGTCAAAATAATGCATATAAATTGTCTGGAACTCCTTACAAGTTTCTTTTGCCCTCAAACACTTCCTCCCACAGATAAAAAGCTGACATGTGTTAGTCAGATCAGACAGCACATCAGTGGTTGCGTATATAAACAGGCAAGGGGGAGTCCTATTGAGGAGTCTGCATGCCCTGGGAAATGGGGGTTATGGCGCAAGAAGCACTTGCTGTCTCTCAGAGCAACACATGTTCCAGGCCGAATAAATATCGGGGCAGATCTGTTGTCGAGGGGGAATCCTCACCCAGGAGACTGGAGGCTCCAAACAGAAGGTGGTTCAGGGAATATGGGACAAATATGGTCAGGCAAGAGTGGAACTATTCTTTAAAAGTGGGTCACGAGTGTACGGCCAAAGAATGACATCAAAAACATAAAATGTAATTCTAAATGTTTTTAGTTTTTTTTTTTCTGATGCGAGACTTTTATTTTAAAAGACGTGCATGAAAGCTGTTGACACTTCTGTCAGATGCAGTTTAAGTAAAGAGTGCCTGAGAAAAACACGCTGTCCCGATTCAGTATCTGCAGTCAGATGAGATGTTGACAGGTTTAATGTCAGTGTCATTATTCTATCATTATTTTCGTAACTTATGAAATAAAAAGTCTCTCACCTCAGAAAAGCGAACTATCCTGTCCTGCCAGATGTTATACCGTGATCGTAGTGCACACCCTTCAATGCAGCGTGTGAATGCGCCGCCGTGCGGTATATCACGTCACTAAAGCGCAAAAGAAACTACGAGCATGCAACGCGTGAAATAAAAGTACAGTACTGATAAATCACATAACTGGTACTTTTTTTTCTGATGCATATATACACATACATACATACATACATACACACACACACACACACACACACACACACACACACACACACACACACACACACACATACACATATACACACTGGTTCCCAAACCAGTTGAGAACCACTGCACTAGAGGATGTCGGGCCCTCAGGCCACTTTCATGAAGTCTGTTTCTGATTGTTTGGTCAGAGACATTGACACCAGTGGCCTGCTGGAGGTCATTCTGTAGAGCTCTGGCAGTGCTCATCCTGTTCCTCCTTGCACAAAGGGGCAGATACCAGTCCTGCTGATGTGTTAAGGACCTTCTACGGCCCTGTCCAGCTCTCCTAGAGTAACTGCCTGTCTCCTGGAATCTCTTCCATGCTCTTGAGACTGTGCTGGGAGACACAGCAAACCTTCTGGCAATGGCACATATTGATGTGCCATCCTGGAGGAGTTGGACTGCCTGTGCTACCTCTGTAGGGTCCAGGTATCGCCTCATGCTACCAGTAGTGACACTGATCCTAGCCAAATGCAAAACTAGTGAAAAACATTCAGAAAAGATGAGTAGGAAAAAAAAAAAAAATGTCATTGGCCTCCACCTGTAAAACCATTCCTGTTTTGGGGGTCGTCTCATTGTTGTCCATCTAGTGCACCTGTTGTTAATTTCATTAACACCAAAGCAGCTAAAACTGATTAACAACACCCTCTGCTACTTAACTGACCAGATCAATATCCCAGGAGTTTAATTGACTTGCTGCTATACTCTCGATTAAAAAGTGTTCCTTTAATTTTTGTTTTGAACAGTGTAGATCTCATAGTCGAGCGAGTCAAGCAAAAGAGAACATTTGTTTATAGTTATAACCTTGGTTCTCTGAGGGATATGAGTGAGACATCTCACCAGAGGGCCCATTATTCTTATGCTCAGAAGAGCTGTAAAGTATGCCATTCTGGGCCAGAGCTGCGGTTTATATAGGCAGGGGTGGGGCTTCCCGAGAGCGAGGGTCTGATGGGTGCGATTGTACAGGGCTTCATGGATGACCACACAAGGTGTTTCCTATAGTCTGATGTCTCACTCATCTCCCTCAGAGAACCAAGGTTATAACCATAACCAAATGTTTCTGCTGTATGTTAGGACAGACTCTGATGAATGCGCGTGTCTGATTGTCATGTGTTGTGTCTGAAGGGCCCTGCAGGTCCCCGTCACAGACTACTCGTTTGAAGACTGTCAGCTGGCCATGGCGGAGGGTCAGATCCGGCTGCCCGTCGACACCTGTCTGCTGGAGTTCGCTAAACTGGTGCGCAGTCTGGGGTGAGTCTCGTTATCATTACGGACGCTGATGAGGAGAATCAGCCTGCAGACACTTCAGCATGCAGAAGATGATGAAAAGATGAAAATGGCAATATGAATCCATTTTACGTTTCCCAAAATTCTTATTTTTCAGTTTTAATTTTTTTTATTGGAAATATATTTTTTTAACTTAATGGATTTTTCCATTGGAAAAATTAATTTCCGTTGAGTTCCTTTTTTTTTCTTTTTTTTTTTTCCCCAGTTTTAAGTTGTTTTTATCCAAAAAATAAATAAATAAATAAATTAAAAAAAAGTCTAGTTAGTTGAAACATTAAAAATGTGTACAATTTAACATCAATTTATTAAAGGAAAATAAAAATGGCATTCTTAGGGCACTACGAAATCAATTCTATTTTTCCTCTTTTTTTAATTTTATTTTTATTTAGTTAATTTTTTTTATTACTATTTATTTAAAAAAAAAAGTTTTTTTAAATCCTAATTTCTTTGGATTCCATTGTTTTCTGTTTTAATTACATTTTAGGTTAAATTTTAGTAATTAAAAAGCATGTGTAATTAATTTAAATGCTAAAACTTGCAATTTAATAACAATTTATTAAAAGTTTAACAAAAATTACATTTTAGGGCCATATGATCTGATCTGGTTTTATGATTTAATGCAAATTTCTTATCAAAAACAGTGAGAGTTAAATGAAGGCATTAACACTTTAATATTTTAAAATGTAATAAAATAAACATTTATTTTTTGTCAAATAAAGTGCTGCACATCACAGGTTTACTGTTAAAATCAAAACATGAAAGAAAAATCACTATTTCTTAAAGTTTTAATACGTTTATTTTTATTACTGACAAGTACATTCTACTGCTTCATATTGACATACACTAGTGCATCTCATGATCTGAATGAGTGTGCAGCGCTGCTTTTGATGTATTCATACATTTGCATGACATTCTGGCTTATACAGTAGATTGCGTTTTCTGACGGGATTGTGTGATTTCTGCATGGCTGCACTGATGTGAGGGAATGCGTGCTGACGCTGGATCAGGTTTGTACTGAATTGCTCGTGTTGAATCTCAGGCTGAAGCGTGTGAACTCAGAGAAGCTCCTGTGGGATTATGGGAAGCGAGCTTGTAAACTGCAGGGCCAGAGACTGAGTCTGGAGGATTTCGCCCAGTTCCTCGAGCTGCCCGTGTCAGGCGAGCTCAGACACATGTTCGCTCTCTTTGATGAGGTAAATTAATATCCATCCACACAGGTCTGAGCAGGAGTTTTAATGGTTCATGGTTAAATGTGAATATGTGTGATTGACTCAGATGTCTGTTTCCTCCGTCTTTTCACTGATTAGCTGTTGTTTGTGCTCAATGCCATGAAATATTTCAGTCTCGTCTCTCTCTGAGCAGAATGAAGACCACTCGATGGACGTCCGGGAGTTTGTGATTGCCTTCTCTGTGGTGTGTCGACCTGCTAAAACACTGGACACCATCAGGCTGGCCTTCCAGGTCAGATGAGTAGATTATGCCAGGTTTTCTGGAGCGATTGAATGACTCCAATGACTCCGCTCTGAGAGTCTGCTGGTTTTTGTGATGTCTTCAGATGTTTGAGGCCGAGGAGGACGGTGCGATCACAGAGAGCGAGCTGATGTGCATCTTGAGGACGGCGCTGGGCGTCGGAGAGCTCAAAGTCAGCCGTCTGTTCAGAGCCATCGATGAAGAGGACTCGGGCAAAATCACCTTCGGTAAGAGATATGTGTTCATACAACTGACCTGCTGTCTTTGTTCTTCTCCTGGATTTCTTGAGAATGAGTCATTATTTCCATTTCGGCTGAAGTGGTCTAGGATTGTGTAGATGATAAAACGTTTGTCTTTAACACAATGACCTAGGGCTGCACAATTAATTGAAACACAACTGAAATCACGATATGGCTTAGTATGATTCTTAAATCACCATGATTAAATTAAATACATGCACTGAATGTTTCAGAGTGAAGGGTTCATTTATATATGTGAGTAACACAGGATTCAGTGTTTTTAGTGAGTCGCTTTAACATAAATTTCAGGAAATTATTGTGCTGACCATCTTATCATCAAAAGAGAAGCCTTAAGGGCTCCCTGCTGTTCTCCATTAAAAATAAATGTTTGATGGTTTATTGTTTGAAAATGAGGAAAGCAAGATTAATATTAGGTGAATATTAGCCATAAATGTTAGTATTGCAATTTTATAGTTATAATGTAATATAAAAGCATTTTTGTTATTTTTCCGCAATACCCTGTTTTTATGTTTTACAGTGGAATATTGCAATAGTAACATTTCTTACTTTTATTTAGTCGTCTTATATTAATATAGTAATTTTATTGTAATGTTTCTTATGTATTATTATTATTATTATTATTATTATTATTATTATTATTATGTTATTGCAATTTTGAGATATAATCACTTTGGCCAAAATTGTGCAACCCTACAAACAAGCACAGCAGTCTGGATTTTTTTTTTTTTTTTTTTTTTTTTTTTTATTGCATTTTAAATTGCAATCATAAATTTATCAGGAAAAAATGCATTTTTTTTTTTTTCTCCCCAATTAATGCTACCCTGCTGTAACTTAATGCACCGGCACTATTCACATATTTGAGGTCACGAGGATTTCATGCCTCATTCTGCTATCATTTGATGGAAAACACAAACATATGTAAACACAGCCTATTCTGTGTCTTTGACGTAGTTCCCACAAGTTGCTCTTAACAAAGCATCTGAATCATGTGTCAGTTATTTAGGCAGCAGCATCAGACGCTGTCTGTCAGATGTAGTTTTCCTGCTTTGACTCGTGTTCCTCTGGCGTCTCCTGCTGGCAGAGAGCTTTAGGGAGTTTGCCGATCAGCGTCCAGACTTCGGCGAGCAGTACCTCTACTCAGACAACGCAGGCTTCGGCAGCAGCTCCCCGTCTCACGCCGCCAACGGCTTCTGCACCGACTTCAGCCCCAGCGAGCAGAAGAAACTCGACTGAGCGCCCTGCAGTGTTTACTTCCTGCTGTCCTGACATCTGATTGGTTCCTTTACGCTTGCTGTTTTTCTCTTCCCCTCAGCATCACTATTTCAAAAGCAAATTGAAGGGAATTTGTAATTTGTGTTTTGTTTTTGTCTTTTGGTCAGAGAAATACTTGAAAGCCAAGCACTTATTTCATTTCTCATTGGGGGATTTATTTGTGTGACTGATACTGACCAATGCATGTTTTTGTAATCCGGATGAAAACGTCCAGTCAGTAAAGAATGCAAGCGGTTTCTTGCACTCTCATTCAGTCCTTCGCCCGTCCACGTCTTTTGTTTTCCGTCTTTCATGACTGTAGATGCCTTTATGAATTCATAAGTGAGTATTTGCATGGGCTCGATGCTTGATAACAGTATTACTCAGTATTTGATCTGATCGTTGAGTGCCAGTGATGGATATCTGAACTCTGTCTCCTCCTGCTGAACGGAGGTGAGCATCAGATTTGAGGTGCAAAACACGACTGGATTAAGTGCTGGTCTGAATCAGAACGAGCCAGTTTTATTATATTATTATATCTCCTGATTCCTTAATATTTTGTCCCTTCGCTCAGGGGAAAGTGGCTAACAGTGTTTGTTTTGGGTGTGTGCGTGTGTTTTATTTCTTTTTTCATCCTTTTGTACAGTCAGTTGCACATTTATGAATTTTGGACGTCCAATAATCATTTCATGATCACATGGCAATCGGTTGGGTTTTTTTTTTTTTTTTTTTTTTAATTTTCATGTACTGAAATAAACTGCTAAAATCATGCATTAATATGGACCAAATACAGAATAATGACTGTGGTGTAGTTAGATAGTTAGGAATCTGATCAATGTTATTCATTAGATATAGTCAATAATGGAGCGTTTACCTTTTGATAAACATATTCCTGTATTTTTCTATTTTTCACTCACAGAGGCAAGTGAAAAATTGACTTCAAGTCCAATAATTCGGCCAATACTCGTGGCTTATTCTAATATTATAGTAAATTTGTATCTGCATTCTATGTCAAGTAAAGTCTTCCTTTCTTCATTTGAGCTTCGGTTTCTTCACACAAACAATCAGAGTCTGACTGATGTCACATTGAATCCCTAATGAATGATGTTTTGTGGTAAATGGACAATTTGTTTTCATGCATTCTGCTGCAACACACTTGAGTGAATAAATCTACTGCCTGATGTGATTGAAAACATTTATTGAATCACATTTTTTCTTTTTTTTTTTTCTTTTTTCTTTCATTTGAACCACACAATGAGGCCGAAGTTAAGCGATATGCAGTTATTTTCTTAAAGTTTGATTTTTAAATTTGATTTACCACAAAGATTTCAAAAGTTGTCAGGGTTGATTTTGCTAAAAGATACTGTTATTATTCATAAATTGTATAAGATTTGTTTATGGTCGATGAGCTAATGTGAAGATGCAGGTTTGATTTCCTGAGGTTTGATCAGTTTACTCTCCACAACATTTCACCAACACCTCAGACGTCTGCGTTTATTACAGTCCGAGATGTTTGATTCACACTTTACCTTCTAGTGAAATCTGTTAGACCCTTGAAAGGACTTCACTGTCAGTTCTCAGTTCAACTCTCATTTTTGGCAAAGCAATATTTTATCGATGTCACCACCTTTTTAAAAATGATTTCTGATATGTATTTTGAATATTCCGAGTGCTGGGCATTTTGTGAATTTTGATATACATAAAAGAATTTCCTCTCACTGCCATGACAGGTCTGTGATCTAAAGCGTTATTTTCAGATTGACCTGGTTAACTAGTATGATTAGCTTCTGTCTTTCTACACTTTCTGTGATGTTTTCCTCGCTGATGGCGCTATGTATGTAATTATTATGGTTACTTTTTTTTTTTTTTTTTTTCCCAAAATAATACAGATTTCACAAAGATTATTGTTGGCCTTGAATTTCAGTGTAATTTTAATGAAGAAAAGAGAATGTATTGACAATCCATCACTATCAGCAGTCAAAAGCGCATCATATTTCAGTGGTGATAGTCTCAAGCAGGAAGTGGTGAGTGGCGGATCTGGAGCCTGATGTACAGAGTCTCTGTGCTCATGACGGCTCCGGTCTCCAGCTCATCTCAGTCCATGCTTTTTCTCCCTTTTTCTAAATTTGATGCGTTTTTACTCGTGCTGGCACTTTAGATTTTGAAACTTTCTTTTCATGAATCCTCTGACAAATGTGATGGTTTGCTGGTGTTCATGTGAACAGTTACATGTTACAGTGATCGGTTTCTGTGTTACAGTTAACTGTTACTGTGTTACAGTGATTGGTTACTGTTACCGTAATCAGTTACTGTATTACAGTGATCCGTTTCTGTTTTACAGTAATTGGTTACTATTTTACTGGTTACAGTGATCGGTTACTATACCACAGTGATCGGTTTATGTGTTACAGTTAACTGTTACTGTGTTAGTGATTGGTTACTGTTACTGTAATCAGTTACTGTGTTACAGTGATCCGTTTCTGTTTTACAGTAATTGGTTACTATTTTACTTGTTACAGTGATTGATTTCTGTGTTACAGTTAACTGTTACTGTAATCAGTTACTGTTACAGTGATCAGTTTCTGTTTTACAGTAATTGGTTACTATTTACATGTTACAGTGATCAGTTACCATGTTACAGTGATTGTAACTGTTACAGGTTACAGTGACCGGTTTCTGTGTTACAGTGATTGTAACTGTTACAGGTTACAGTGACCGGTTTCTGTGTTACAGTGATCAGTTACTGTCTTACAGTGGCTTTGTTTTGATATGTACCCATACAGATGATACTATATTGTGCAGAAAGGGATTGTGGGTTTGCTCTGGATCTGATGGGGTTGCAGTTCTTGGACATTTAAACTAGTTCATTCTTATCTGATGGGAATCATTGTCTTTTTGTTGTAAAGAAGTGAATCTCATGAAACCTGTCAAGAACATGTTTGTTTTTAACCCTAAAAACCTTCACCATGAAGAACACGATGGCTATTTTTCAAACAATTAAGTTTTTTTTTTTTCATTGTGATTTTATTTTTGTAACAAACACATTCACCCCAGATTCATATTATCATAATGAAGCAAAGTGTTATTTCTGTGAAGAAAATAAAATGCAATGCTGTTTTCAATTAAACAATCATTTTACTGTTGTTTTAAATTAGACTAATGAGAATAACAAAGCAAAACAGTCAAATGTGTATTAAGTTGTCATGAAAATGTCAGATCAAAGTATTTCAGTTGTTTCATTTGCTTCAATGGCTGGAATATTATTGAATGAAATCATATGTAATAATCAGAAATGTGTGATCTGAGCAAACCTTAGTCTCCTTTCTCACAATCAGAAGCGGTGATTTAAAATGAAAAGAGTTTTGTTTTTCATTGTTTTCATCAGTTTTGTAATATAATGAAATGAGGACCCAGCATCTCTCTGGTGTGTAACTTGATTTTTTTCAGCATAGAGTTTATTTGAAATACCTCACAGAAGACCTGCTCTGCTCTGTGTTTGTAAAGGTTCCTGTATTTATTTCTCTGGTGTCTGTGACGCATCTGTAACACTGAGCTGAAGAAGAAAGGCTGAACTCCTCCAGGTCATGTGTCTTTCTGATGGCTCTTCTGCCACTCATCCGGCTGAAGTAGATCTTAGCTCTGTTTTCTATTTTGCCCTGACTTTTAATTTGTAATGTAACAAAAGAGTCATTTTTACAAGATTCCTGGGCTTGTCTGTTTTGACTGCTATGAAATGACTTCTCATTCTGACTCTTCAATAAAGAAGGGACACTTGACCACATTCTCTCTGGCTCTGTTTTCTGTCGTCCTCTAGAGGAGCGGATGGGCTTTTTCTCTGAAACAGCAGCACTGCTGAGATCACAGGAGCTTCAGGTTCAGATCATCATCATATAAAAACAATAATGATAAAAGTTCAAGTAGTATTTCTTAACTATCATATTGTCTTTTCAGGGTTTCTGCAGATCATAAAAAGTCTTCATTTTTCCCTTCCGCAAATTAAGTCTTAAAAATGTCTTAAAGAAAAAATGAATATCATCTTCAGTATTTTTTTGTTTTCCAGTACTAATATCTAAACATCCTTAAATCATGATAGATTTACTTGAGATGCAAAACAAAGATAAGACATCTTGTTTTCTGAGAAATTTGACAAATTTAAGTGAGTTTATACTTAAAACAAGAACAAATATCTGTCAATGGGAAATGAAAACATGTTTTCTCTTTGAATTGATTAGATTTTTCTGAGCAGGTACCGAGCACTGGCAGATATTTGTTCTTGCTTTAGTCATAATCTCACTTCATTTCATTAGTTTCTCTTCTGTCATTTTGCTTTTCATGTAAATGATTTTTGATTTAAGAATATTTAGATGTTTTTGCTAACACTTAAACCATTTATGTATAATGCATTATAAAGGGTTATTAGAGGGTATAATGCATTATAGTTATTCATAATGTGCGTTGTGATACATTATATATTGTTGTAAATAAGTATAAGCAAATTTGCATAGTGTAACAATGAATTTGTCTTATAATGTATTAACTCTGCAATTATTCATGAGATTGTACAATCTTTAAAACTACTTTTATAATGCGTTACATAAAGACTATAAGTAAAAAGTTACCGTGCCCCCCCCCCCCCCCCCCCTTAAAAAAAGGATAAAAATACTGATGAGTGACAGCAGAAAGTTATTTTCATATTCTAGTGATATACTAGTAATATTTTAGATTTAATGTTCTAGTATTCTAAGTTTGTGTGTAAAATAAGTAATATCAGATGTGTAAGACATTTAGGACACATAAGACATTTACATTTAGAGACCATACCTTATTCCTTGAATTGTCTTTGTCTTAAAAAGATACTGAAGTCTTAAATTTACCCTCATAAAACCAGCAGAAACCCTGCTTTTGCCAAGATTTTAACCTTATTTATACTCAGTCAAACCAAAATTTATTCAGACACCTTCAACATGTCTCACATTATCACAATTTATTCACTATAGTTTAGAAAATGGTAATAAAATATGACAATAACTGTGTCGGAATAAATTCATCTTGATAATGTCAGATAACTTTGATAGAAACGTATGTAATGAATTCGACTGAATAGCTGTCAGCTGTTATATTTAAGGACACAATTAGATAATACCAATTTAGCTCAACAAATCACCAAGCAATGCTTCATTTTGTTCAGTCTGTGGTGTAAAAAGGTTGCATTAGCAATTAAAGAAAAACACTTAAGCAAAACATGCTCAGGTCAAAGTGTCTGAATAATTTTTGGTCCCAAATTTTTATTAATTTTACTGGTAATCCACTGTATGAAGAATTTCAGGGTATAATATGTCACAGTTTACTTTATTTTGCTATCTGGAATAATTTTTGGTTTGACTGTATAATTTTATATTGGGTAAGATGACCATAGTTTTTTGTATTTGTCTCGTGTTCTGTGAGAGTTGTTGTGTTCATCTCTGTGTTTTTCTGAATATCTTTCTTCATCTATTTGCCCACATTATTTTGAGCTGTATAGCTGTGTGTTGGGATCAGGGCCATCCCAAGCATGGGGCCCTGGCTGCAATGTATTCATTGTCAAATTCCAAAATTAGTTTAATTTTAATTCTGAAAAACACCATTATTTTATTTGAAATAAAATAATATTTTAAGCTATCAGGTCATGTTACAATGTGCCAGATGTTATGATGTGCCCCACCTATGCGGCATGTCACATTTCACTTCTATTCTTTTGGGTTAAATAAAGAAAAAAAAAAAAGTATGCACTGTAATTATGAAACAAACCACATATTTGTACTAGACAAGTGTGAAATTAATGTGGAAAAAATATATATTCTCTGAACCCCATGTGGATTTATACAAACTGAGAAAGTCACTGTTTTTTTTTTTTTTTTTTTTTTTTTTTTTTGTGTCTGTGAATTCATTGATTAATTTTTTACAGTGTATAGAATGCTGGATGTCATGATTCTTTAATGGACTGATGTGATTGAATGATCGGTCATGGATCAGCATCTCCTGAAGCTCATCACTGTGTTTTTCCTGCTTCTCTCATAAATGCATGAGTGGATCTGATGAATAGTGAAAGATCACTGATTGACAACAGAGTTTCTCCCGCAGCGTCTTTGTTCTCACAGAAGTGTTTTCATCAAATGAACTGCTCTTTTAATTGGCTCCAGTCAGGTGTGCGGCGGAGAGTGGCTCTATGGAGGATTGTTTAAAAGCAGTGACTCTTACCATGACAGTGGCTCTGAGGAATCTCTCATTGTCTGAGAGAGAGAGAGACGTCTGGACCATGACCGCTCTGTCATACGTCATTCATATACCATACACTCACTGCTTTCTTCTGCCAGTTTTTTATTTTTTATTTTTTTTGTACCATGACTGTTTTTCGTCATCATTAAGACCCGAGCAGCGAGACTCGGTTTGACATTAAATGTGAAATCTGCAGATCCACATCAAACCTTCAATCTGTTTGATCATGTTAGCAGGTGGCATGTGCTGAAAATGAATCTATGAAAGGTGTTGATAATTGAATTAGCCCTGTCAGCCACTAATGATAATGATATTTGTTCAAAGGCCATGCTGGGATATGAATTACCCCAGCAAACACATTAATGTGGGGCCCACATGGGTTTCACATGGGCTACAGGGGTACAGAGTGGGCATGGGCTCAAAATGGACATCTTATCTGGGGTCCACTTGGGTGACCCAGCTAGGACCCACATGGGTGAACCCAGGTGGGCTCCCCATGTGGTTCCCAGTTGGGTAATTAATGGGAAATGTGTGCATGGGCTCAAAATGGGCTACACATGGGATCCTATTTGTTTTATAAAATATACAAGTGCAAACATAATTAATCCCATATAGGGTGATTACATGGATATATAGTGCACATGTGTCTTTAAAATTATTTTTGTTGTTGTTTTGACTCTTGGATTACTTAATTTAATCAAAATCTAACAATTCCCCTCCTTTCTTTTTACAGTCTATGATTCCAACACTCATGCATTTCTACTCAATTTTCCACTGATATTAAGCAACTTTAATTGTGCTGACAACTTTCTCGCGAGATTCCATCCCCCACGACATCAAACTACCGCGAGATGTAGCCCTGCCTCGATCTGCATGCAGGGTGGATCCCGCGAGATTTCATTCAGCATTTCCCAACCCCACGCAGCACGCGCCATCACTCCACACTGACTGCTTTGCTGTAATTTTCAGGAGAAGACGTTTGCCTTCAGTGAATCCAAGGTAAGAATTGCAATTTTAAAACTGAAAACGTAATTACATTGTTTACAAACCATAATGTTAACCAAGACATAGTTTGGATTTTTGTCTCGTTAGATTTTAGACATCATACTCAGATTGCGCCATATTTTTCCTCTTATTTCTGGCGCCAATGCCTAAAGGATAATGCTGTATGTCTTGGTGTTCCCTACGCCCTCTAAAATTAGAGGGCGTAGGAACACCTAAAGCTCATACAGAACTCTATCTTTAGGCACTTGGCTGCCAGCAATAGCAGGAAAATATGGAGCAATCTGAGTATGATGTCTAAAATCTAACAGAGACAAAATCAAAATATGTACTTAGGCCTTACACATTCTCGAGTTTAGTAAACAATAAGGCTGTTGTACGTTTAACAATAAAATACAATATTACAACAATATTTAACATTTATCATGCAAACAGGAGTTTCTGCCTTATATAAATCTGCATCAGTTTGCATTCGGGTGTTATTACAAATCATACAAATTGTTATGACTATACAAATGTTTTTGCCTAAATTAGAATTTAATTTTTTTGAAGTAATAAGCATTTTTCTTACAGAAAGTAATCGGACGGTCTCAGATGTTGATGCAGTGGAGCAGAAATTGGCAGACCCCACCTTCCAGAAACAAGTGGCATGTTCTAACATGACCATTTAGCAGGTTCACAGGGCTGAACGTTAACGTTTTGGCACTTACAGTACTGTGCAGAAGTCTTAGGCCACCATTGTGTTTCTTTCTGTTTTTTAATACTGCCTATAAATTTCCTGTATTTTTGGTTGTATTGTAATAAAAACTCTGAGATAGTCATTATACCATTTCCAAAACAACAAATATAATGGTGGCCTAAGACATTATCAGAGTCCTGTAGCTTTTTTGCTACAGAGGCAGAATGTTTTTGTACCACAGGCAACACAATTGTGGTACAAGTATAAAACATCTGTTACAGTGGTAACTGCATTGGAATTATAGGAGTGTTCCATATGAATTGTGTTACGGAACCGACGAGATGAAAGACGTGCGGATCCATTTGCAAGGCTTTATTTAGAGACGTGGTCATGAAACAGGCATAGATTCAATAATGGCAAACAGGTACAACATAGGCAAGACAAAGAGTAATCCTAGAGCAAGCGTGGTTCTTCGATCAGCGTACAATATCCAACAGGGCAAGGCAGAGAGATAATCCAGGTTCACAGCAATAATCCAGGCAGGGGCAAACAGAGTCTGAACGGCAAGGCAAGGGTTAATCCAGGAAACACGGGCAAGAATCAGAACATGAGAAAACAAGGCAAGGCAAGACTATAATAACTGAAGTGGGCTCCATAGAGATGCTATCGCTAGGAGAGTGATATACGCAATACAATACTCGGCGATCATAATGAGGAAGTCCAGGGCTTATAAAGAGTGTGTCTCATTGGTTACAGCTGTGGGTGCAACTAGTGCAGTGGATGACGGGGAATGTAGTCCAGGGTATAGTGCAACAGTCAGTGTAGTGTGAGAGTCAGTATGATGGACGGGTGACCTCTGGTGGAGAGTGAACGGAAGGGCAGGCACTGGATTTGTAACATAAAAGCCCCCCCGCCCCGCCCCAAGGAGCAGCTTCCAGATGCTCCTACCTCAATAAAATCCAGGATGGCGGTGGAGCGGAGGTGGAACAGGGGGAGGGAAGGAGGGCCAGGTCCATGTGGGAGTGGAAGGACCAGGGACTGAGGCAGAGCAGAGCACCAAGGCGGAACCGGCGGTGCAGGTACCCATGGTGGAGCAGAGAACCAGGGCGGAGCAGACGGAACTGGAGCCCACCAGGACGGAGCAGACGGAACTGGAGCCCACCAGGGCGGCGCAGACGGAACTGGAGCCCACCAGTGCGGAGCAGACGGAACAGAAGACTACCACGGTAGAGCAGACGGAGCAGGAGCCCACCAGGGTGGAGCCGACAGAGCAGACGACCTCCACGGTGGAGCAGACAGAGCAGGAGCGCACCACGGATCAGGAGAATACCACGGCGGATCAGGCTGATCAGGAATCCACAGCAGAGACAGGAGTCCAGGAGAAACGGACACACAAGAGACAAAGAGAGCATATACGGCCTCAAGGACCGAGGCAGAGAACATAAGAAGTCCATAAACATTTTCCCTAGTGACAACTGCGCATGCAGACAGTTCAAAATTAAACTCAATGATTAGAACTGGGCAGGGAAACAGCTCAAAACCTGACTCATTGGCAGAGACTGGACAAAAGTTCAAAATCAGGTTTGTTAACTAAAATGGGACAGACAGATGGTTCGAAATTAGACTTGGCATTGACAGAACCCTGATTAACAGACAGTTCAAAGTCAGATTCAAAAGCTATATTAGTGCAAAAAATGTGTTCATGACCAGGTGCATTGGCTGAAACTGGACTGGTGTTTTTTTTCAGTGAAGAAAACAATGGCAGACAATTTGCAGTCAGGCTTATTCATTGAAACAGGACAGACAGATAATTCAGGATCAGACTAACTGACAGAGATGAGATCAGCCTCCTCGGCTGTGACAAATAAGGCTGAGAGTCTAAAAGCAGCTTCTTCAGCTGGGTCGGAACAAGACAAAAGTTCATAATCGGCCTCCATGGCCAGGTCAGAACAGAATGAGAGTTCACAGGCAGCTTCTGGAGCAAGGTTGAGACAGGGTAATAGTTCACCGTCGGCCTCCTTGGCGGATTCAGGGCAGACTAAGGGTTCACAGATGGCTTTCATAGCCATGACAGGACAGGCAAAGAGTTTACAGACGGCCTCCTTAGCCATGACAGGAAAAGGCAAGAGTTCACAGACGGCCTCCTTGGCCGTGACAAGACAGGGCAAGAGTTCAAAGACTGCCTCCTTAGCCGTAACAGGACAGGGCGAGAGTTCACAGGTGGATACCACTGACACCTCTAGAGGTTCTGCAGCGGATGCCGCCACCTTTGGAGGTTCTACAGTGGTACCATAGGGAACCAGAGAAAGTTCATTAACAGGATAGGTACAGTGCTCATCTACGGTTCCTTCGACCGTGATATGACGGGCTGGACATGCATTGTTGAGTGCCACCACCACGCAAAGAGCTGAAGTGAGCACTGCCACTTCGGGAGGTTCTGCAGCATGCGCCACCACCTCTGGAGAAACTGCAGCGGGCACCATCGCCTCGGGGAACACAGCAGCGAGCGCCACTACCTCAAGAGGTTCTGCAGCATCAGCCGCCACCTCTGGAGACATCACAGTGGATGTCGCCACCTCAAGCAGTTCTGTGGTGGTGTACGCAGCCCAAACACAACATAGAGCGATCCCCATCATGGGAAGCTCTGCAGGCAGGGGACTCAGTTCAGGGACAGGAGGGCTAGAGTGAGTGAGTTGACGTGACTCTGGAAGATCAGCGGAAACATGACGAGACTCTGGAAGATCAGCGGAGACATGACGAGACTCTGGTAGATCAGCTGAGACGTGACGAGGCTTTGACAGATCAGCTGAGACGTGACGAGACACAGGATTCGTAACAAATTGTGAGTAATAGACTTGTATGTGTGGACTCGATGCACACAGTAGATTACAACTTCCAGTGTAAAATAGTAGTGCACCATCGATTAACCTATGGCTGCACGATTTGGGGGGGAAATGTAATTGCAATTATTCAGGTTAATTTTTGTGTTGTCTCCCCAATAATAATAATCTTGTTTTCCGTTAAGTTGCTGTGGTGGCAGAAATTGGAGGGAGTACTGTGGATGAAGCCACAAGAAGAATGATGACCTTCCTTTTGGACCACCCCTTATCAAGAGAGTTCAATTTTGTTGGCCGGCATGGAAAGCGAGAGTTTCGGGGGCTCAAACTGCTTGAGGTTGTATAAGGTATGTTTACTTGCTGTTGGATTATTTATAACATTCATGTGCAAACAGAGGTTATTCGGTAGAGTTGAGTTTGTTCTTCGTAAATCAGTGGTCAAATGAGTTTAATTGTATGGAAAAAAAAAAAAATGTCCATACTTGGACAAACAATACAATAAGATAATGTACACTGTCCTTTTTTTTTTTTTTTTTTTTTGTGAAATAAATAAATTGAAATTGAAATTGAAATTTTCTTCTAAAATCATTTTTATCAGGCTCTTATGTTTATGTTCAGTTATTTCACTGTAATGGCAATGAAAAGTACCTATATTTGCCTGATAAAAATTATAATTGTTTAAAAGAAAATTTCAGATGGACAGATTTTGACATTTGTGATTAAATGATGTCATTTAATTTTTTGTGCGAACTATGCCTTTAAATGTTGCCCTGTGCCCTTGTTTACACAGAAATCATTTTCTTATGATAGAATATAATATCCGATACCATTATTATATTTCCTGAAAAAATGTAAAAATGGAGATGACTGCTTATTTATTGCAAGGGCTTAAATATGGAATTTAATCTAACTTTGCTCTTTGTTTTACAGGAAGATTGAAAAAAATTCTTTTACAAACAAAATTACCAGTTAAGAGACAGAAAGTCAGTGTCAAAGTGGCTAATCGGTGACGGGAGGAAACCATTCTGCGAGGTCACGTAGTGGAGAGCAAGATGGGTAAGTCTTAAGATATTCTTGATTTTTAAATGGAAATACAATCTTTAAAAAGACAAGAATCATCTGTTTTAACTGAAAAAGTGGCACAGTGGTTAATTAATTGTTGTCTTTTCAAAGGGCCGTTGGGAGAGCGGGGACAGAGGAGTGAGGAGCTGCACTGTTGGTTTGTTTGTTTGTGAAATGTATTTTAGAGTTTTCAAATATGCATATACAAACGATACAAGTTAAGCCAAATGATGTTTGTCAGGAGCTTCGCTTCAACTTTTTTAAGATACTTATGTTTTGTAAAGTTGTAAATATACAAGTTGTAATGGTCATGTTCAAATTATTCCAACGAAACTTTGCTTAAAGCATTCAGAATAAAAGTTATGAAGTTTTTACAAGAAACAAAGTTTTTTAGGAGCTTAAAATTAACTTTTTTTAGATACTTGTGTTTTATAAAGTTGTAAATGTACAAGTTATGATAGTCATGTTTAAATTATTCCAAATAAACTTTGCTTAAAAGCATGAACTACTGGTTTCTGTTTACTGAATACCTTCAGCATTTTAGTGGATTTAATGTAATGTTTGTGTTTAAGGGTTTACTGTAAAATAAGGTAACCCAAGCTGACAAATATATTAGCCCATGTGTATACCTGTTGTGGCCCATAAGAGACCTACATAAGACCTCGCTGGGTCCCATTACTAACCCATGTAGGCAGACTCATGTAGGCACCAAATGGGAGCTACCTGGTTCACCCGTATGGGCCCTATATGGAGCCCATCATCAAGCCTATCTGGGCTAACCTTTGTGGGGCCACCATGGAAACTGAGGACAAAATTAGCTGGGTCCCAGTTAGGTAGCCCAGGTGGGCCCCAGATATCGGCCCAGTTGCAACCCCTATGGGCCCCACATGGGTGTGTTGGCTGGGACCACACGCCTGTGCCATTTAATAAACACCACATTATTTTCATGTTATCATGCTGTTTTGTAAAGGTACCGAAGACTGCTATTTTAGTATTTTTTTTATACTGTGTACTTTATAGGGTTTGTTTTATTAATTTTAAATTAACTTTTTTTTTTTTTTTTTTTTTTAATCAATCTTTCATTTTACTTTCATTTTTAGTTTTAGTTTTTATTTATTTCCAGTTAGTAATTTTAGTGACTCGACCTCATTTCATTTGGGTTTTCTTTCTTTCTTTCTTTCTTTCTTTCTTTCTTTCTTTCTTTCTTTCTTTCTTTCTTTCATGTTAATGAAAACGTTTTAATAGTTTTAGTAACAACAATAACCCTGTTACTTAAAAAGTACAGTATATTGAGGGGACAAGGACTAGTTGTCATTTATTTTCCAAATATAAAACCTTAAAGTATTAACTACAAAAAGATTAATAAACATTTTAGTAAAACATTTTTTCCCCTAACATTTTTTCCAACATGCCACTGATGAAAAATCCTCTCGTCCTGAGAACACGGTTCAGTCTTTCAGTTCATTCACGAGTTCCCATCCAGCCTTTTTTTAGCATGCTGCTTCACGTTTCTTGTAAAATTACCATATAATTATGGGGTTAGAATTGTTGCATAATTCCAAATAAATAGATTATGATCCACAAATAAATGTAAATAGATTAACAAAAAAAAAAAAAAAATAAAAAAAATAAAACTAAATAAATAAATAAACATGTTGACAAATAAATAGAATGAGATCCAAAAATAAATCTTAAGAGTTTCACAAAAATAGATTAAATTCACAAAAAAAACAATAAATAAATAAATAAATAAATAAATAATTTAATAAGTATCTCCTGAAATAACTTCATCTGCATTGGCTCAAACAGGAAATATAAAGGAAATATAAAGGTTGAAAATTCAGTGCTAAATAATATTGGATCAATGTTGATAATTCAATGCTTTTCAGTGTTGAAAAGACAAATATTGAACCAATGTTGATTTTTGGTCAGCATTTCACTGGTGAAATTTTTCAACACTTAAATAAGGTACATTTTCCTGAAATGTAGTGAGCACATGTTCATCAAACAATAAATTTTGTAAATTTAGTTAACATGTCACCACTAGCAGCACCATTAAATAAACAAATAAAACTGTCTGCTGAGTGTGTGGATTAACAAAGAACTGTGACCATTAGATAGAACTCAGATAAACCAGATAGATATTATTATTATTATTAGTAGTAGTATTAGTATTATTATTATTATTATTATTATTATTATTATTATTATTAGCAGCAGTAGTAGTTATGTTTTTACATTAGTAATTAATGTGTTCATTACCCATTTTTGGCTAGCTAGAGGAGTACATTCAGCCAGAGACTGACGATGACTAAATGGTCCAATGAATGTCCTTATAATTATTGTGGTCATCCAGTTCATTAACTTTTAAAATAAACATTTTTATTTTAAAATCAAAATACATTTAAATTATAATTACACATTGAAATTACAATTATCATTTATATTATTCATAATTTATATACTCATTATAATTATTAGATTTAAATCATGTGGAATTTACATTTAATGAATTACCTAAGAACACATGTTATTAGAGAGAATAGAGAGAATTCAGAGTTTTTTCATGCGCCACAATCCAGTCCATTAGGCGGCAGTAATGCAGCTAAAGCTGGCTGCCAACCGCCAATCAAATCAAAGCGCGGCAAAACAGATTTCAAATGCAAAACGGACGGAGACGAGGCCTAAAGGGCAACGATATAGTGTTTTTATTTAGAGGTAAGTAATAAAATATTACAAAAAAACAAAAAAAATAAAAACTTGACAAACATAACGCCTAGAAATAATTATATATATATATATATATATATATATATATATATATATATATATATATATATCTCCTTGTAACTAAACTTACTTTCTTTACAGAGAGTTCCCTTTATATGACGACAGCTGACAGATGCTGATCCTTTACTTAGCTACGAACACAACGGATTCACCTCAGAGAAAAGAAGTAGTAGTGATTTCATTTCACGTATATTTCACTATTCATCTTCCGTTACAACTGATATGTTTTTTCTGGAATATCATATGGAATTGGCCATATGATGCTGTCAGTTTTCCTAAATTTTGTCAATTAATAATGTCTAATTACCTTTTAAAAATAGAGTCCCACGTTGCGTAAACATGCTTATGGGGAAACTCCTGTTAGTCTGAATGTTGAATCCTGATTTGTTCACATTCATGTAGCTGCATGAACAAATTAAATTTCAGCCCGCCGAAACAGGCAGAGCCAACTACCTATATAAATCGGCACTGAATGTCAATTTTCTCCTTCAGTGCAAAGATCATTTCCTTGCTGGACACTGAAGAAGAACAATGAAGAAGCCTGCTTACTCACCATAGAAGAGGCCTGGCAGCAGAAAGATGCTCCTCTTCCACGCTTCTCCCCTGCAGCCATCCAGCAAACACAAAAAGCAATTTCCTAGAGCAAATTTCCTTGGAGCAAATTTCAGCTGCATCACTGCAAATATCACGCCATGATTGTGGCTCGTTCAGAGCACCCCTGCATGCTTCAGATGGGCACAGTGAGTGTGTCACCCACACTGAGGCTGCGCTTGCTGAGACAGACTGCTCTCACTGCGAGAGCATGAGTCTCGCCCTGCTTCGCTCGCGGATTGCCTTCTTCAATGAAGGCAGCCCCACTCCTCCTGCTCTCCCATTTCTCCCCTCCCAGGAGCCTCAGAGGAAGAAACAGCGGAGTCACAGAGCTGAGTTATCGGGCTCGAGTGAACTTACGCCAGCACAGGTCCCACATGCTTCATTCTCCCCACAAGACTATTATTCACCGGTGTACTTCTCACGTGAGGATCAGTGCCCCTCATCTGCAGTTAGCAGTTTTGTCTCCTTCGGTGGATCTGAGGAGGAAGCTGTCGCTGATGACTCCATGTCACTGACAGCTTTCAGATGCAGAGGATTGGATATGCTCTGGAGAGAATCCCAGCACCCTTCCCCTTAAAGAGTCAACACGGATCGGTGTGGACAGCGAACTGATTTGCATCCTCACCAGGGCTGTGGAGGAACTCGGCTTAGAACGGTCGGCTCCAGAAGAGCCTCCCCGCAGTCGCCTATACGAATGGTCCCTGTCAGGACATCATAAGCGAATCTCCCACCAAAGACGTCACAGTTCTTCCTGGAAGTTAAAGTACAGAGCGCTTCACTGCAGCAAAGAAGTCATTGCAGGCCATGCGCCGCTTCCTGCCTAAGCCTTTAAGTGAAGTTCTGTTCATGCTGTGCCTATCCTTCCCACTCAGCATGTGCCTGAGCAAATTACCGCTGTGATAGCAGACCTGCCTACTCAAAAGAGCACTTCTCCTCTTCACAACAGCACAAATGTCAGTTCCCTGCCCCCGTACAGTGAACTGACACTCAAAAAGCTCAGACCCCTTGCGCCCGGCTCCAGGCTTGGGAAGCCATCCCCGTCGTGTCAAGCTGGGTTCTGCAGACTATAGAACAAGGTTACTCGCTCCTGTTTGCACGCAGACCCCTCGTTTCAGAGGTATTATTTAAACTTCAGTACAGGACAACAATGAACATGTTCTCTGTTCCGAAGTGTAAAGTCTGCTTGCAAAAGGCACTGTGGAGACAGTTCCATCAACGAACAGCGAGTCAGGCTTTTGCAGCCGTTACTTCCTCGTTCCCAAGAAAGATGGTTGGCTGAGGCCTATAAACAACCTCAAACACCTGAACCGTGCCCTAATGAAATCCCGTTCAGAATGTTAATATTGAAGCAGATCCTCACACAAATATGCCCCAAGCACTATTTTTTATTTGTGGATATGAAAGTTGCTTACTTTCACATCCAAATAGCCCAGGTATGGGCAAACTCGGTCCTGGAGGGCCGGTGTCCCTGCAGAGTTTAGCTCCAACCCTGATAAAACTCACCTGCCTGCAGCCATCTAGTAATCCTGAAGAGACTGATTAGCGTGTTCAGGTGTGTTTGATCAGGGTTGGAGCTAAACTCTGCAGGGACACCGGCCCTCCAGGACCGAGTTTGCCCATGCCTGAAATTGCCCCTCATCACAGACCATTCTAGAGATTTTCATTCGAGGGGGTGGCTTATCAATATACAGTCTTGCCTTTCAGACTGTCTCTGGCTCCATTCACTTTTACGAAGTGCGTGGCTGTTTTCTCTTTCCCCTCTGAGACAGATGGGAATCCGCATTATGAATTACCTTGACAATTGGCTTGTGTAAGCCAGATCGGATCAGGAAATTCCTGCTCACAGATCACTGCTGCTCAGTCACCTAGTGTGCCTTGGGCTCAAAATTAATTTAGCCAAGTGCATTCTGTCTCCCAGCCAGAGTAAGACAGTTATCGATTCGGCCCAGATGCAGACCTGGGTCACGACAGGATGCTTACTAACAATTCAGAGGCTAGCAGCATCGTTCACATTGGGGACTTCTCACCCACTCAGTGTTTTCTAGAGGATGCTCAGCCTCAAGTCGGCTGCATCATCTGTGATTCCTCTGGGTCTGCTTCACGTGTGGCCCCTCCAATTCTGGCTCAATGCCCATGTACCATCCCACACTTGGCGCTTGGGATGCCTTCACTTCAAGGTGACCCACTGCTGCATCAGAGCTGTGGCTCCTTGGAAGGCCCCTTGCCTGTATCAGATCAGGAGAATGGAGACTACACCCCCAAGTGGTTCAGAAAATATGGTCTGTCTACGGGAGGGCAGAGGTAGACCTCTTTGCCTCAGAATAAAACTCTCACTGCCCAACTTATTTCTCATAGGAGCGAGATGCTCTGGCCCACTATTTGCCAAGCACTTGTCTGCATGCCTTCCCTCTGATTGCCCTGCTCCCTCAGATCTCCTCTCCCAAGCAAGAGGCATGATTTGGCAGCCCCAGCCCAAGCTGTGGGGCCTTCATGTTTGGTCCCTCATTGGGAGTCTTGACAGCTCCCCATGAGGGTATCTAACACCATTTTGGAGGCTAGAGCCCCGTCTACGAGACACCTCTATGCCCTTATGTGGTCTGTGTTCTCTGACTTGTGTGCAGTCCAAAATGAGGACCCGTCCTCATGTGATGTGTCATCCATTCTACCTTTCTGCGAGAGCTGTTGGATAAGGGGCACACCTCTTCCCTGCTCAAAGTATATGTGGCAGCTATTGCATCAAATCACACTCTTGTGGCTGGCCAGTCAGTCAGCAATAATGACCTTGTTGTTAAGTTCCCGAGGGGAGCTCAAAGATTGAATCTGCTTCCTCCTCCTTCATACTGTGCCGACCCGGGACTTATCCACAGTCATCAGGGCGCTTCGAGGTCCTCCCATTGAGTCGCTCCAGTCGGCCGACTTACAGCCTCTGTCACTTAAGACCACCCTCTTATTGGCTTTAGCATTAGTCAAGCAAGTGGGCAATCTGCAAGCACTTTCACTCAGCACTTCTTGCCTTGAATGGGCTTAATGACTGTAAAGTCGTCCTCAAACCAAGACATGGCTATATGCCCAAGGTGCAGGTTATCACCCTTCTAGCTCTTAAGGCTCTTAAAGTTTATATACAGTGCTATAGCCACTTTAGGCAATCAGAGCAGCACTCCAGAGGAGTCTCGATCAGAGATATCTGTTTGGCAACCAGCTGGTCTTCACTGTCTACCTTCCCTAGGTTTTATAATTTGGATGTCCTTGCCCTTCAGGCATAGATCTTGTCCGCCTGATCACCCTGATCCCCTATATGATTGGAAAAGGTCTTTGTTAGACCCTGAGAGTTCCAGGATTGGGCTTGCAAAGCGGCTTTTTTTGTTTGTTTGTTCTGCGCTTATTTATAGCAGTGCGCTATTGGACTCATTCCTCATAAGCGTGTTTACGCAAAGTGAGAGACCATTTTCGAAAGGGAACGCTCCAGTTACTAATGTAACCTCGGTGTCACATGAACTGCTCCAAGAATTATAAGTTGCATATCCAAGCACAGCTTTTATTGAAACAGGGCAAAATCCAAGTAAACAGTCCAAGAACAGGCAGAAGGTCAAAACCAGTAAATCCAAAAGATAAATAATTCCAGAGAGCAAAGCAAAAATAACTCAAAAGCAGTGTAACAATACAAAACCTCCATGACATTGATAGAGACAAACACAGATTATATAGGCAGGACCCAAACGATACAAGTGGAAGCAGTTGTAACCAATCATCTCACATGAGACAGAGCAATGTTGTCTGGGAAATGGAGTTCATAACAGAATGAACGTGAATGGAGAAGAGTGTCCTCTAGTGGCTAATGAGGGCACACCAGCTGGACACCATGACATTACCCCCCTTCTACGGAGCGGATACCAGACAATCCACCAGAATTCAGAAAAGTTCAGGAGGGAGGTGGATCGGAGGTGGATCAGGGGGAGGGATGGCGGGCCAGGACCATGTAGCAGAAGAGGGCCTGGAGACAGCGGCAGACAAGGGTGCCAGGGTGACGCCGGCAGAGTAGGAGGCCAGGGCGGGGCTGACGGCAAGAATAAAGCTAACAAAGCCGGCAGGCCAAGGAGCTTGGGTGGTGCTGGGACAGCCTCCGGGCCGGCAGCGGGCTCTAAAGTGGAGTCTAAGGGCTCCCGGACTGGAGCAGACTCTGGAGTGGACTCTGGATCTGGACTAGACTCTGGAGAAAACTCAATGGCTGAAACAGATTCCAGAGCAAACTCATGGGCAAGAGTAGGCTCTGGAGTAGATTCTTGGGCTGGTACAAACTCCAGAGTGGATTCACAGGCTGAATTACGATTTGCAGTCTCCATACTCATGATGTCCATTGCCATAATGGGAGACGTAGTAAACAGCAGGACTGTTGCTGAGACCCTTATGCTTGACTTAACGGCACGTACCGACGTCAGGGATGTCTCCTCTAACTTAGAGACCAGTCTCAAATGCCTTGGGGTTACCTTAATAGCTTCAGGGGTGCTGTTCATGACAACTGGGAACACAAAGGTGGTGTCCGTGACGGCTGAAAGCTTTGTCGTAACATCCACACTGACAGGAGACTCTGGCATAGCAGTCATCTTAGTACTCTGAGCCAACTGATGTCAGCACGTGAGGTAGTCAATAAAACCCCAAAAATCCAAAGTCTTAAGCTCACCCATCTCGCATGAAGGTAAGGGGTAGTCCAGGCAGTTGTTAAAAATTGCAAACACAGCCTATATAGGCAGAACCCAAATGATACAAATGGAAGCAGCTGTAACCAATCATCTCAAATGAGACAGAGCAATGTAGTCTTGGAAATGGAGTTCATAACAGAATGAACGTGAATGGAGAAGAGTGCCCTCTAGTGGCTAAAGAGGGCACACCAGCTGGACACCATGACACTCGGTTACCTGAGATAACAGGAACAAGTGGTATGTAGACTGCCATACTATACAACTGCATGTCGATGACTGTTGCTATCAGATTCTGTTGAAAATGCATTCAGGGCTGACTCATGTATAAGCAGTAAGCTCCACCTGTTTTGGCAGGCTGAAATGCCATGTTTGTGCAGCTACACAAACGTGAGCAAATAAGGTTTCAGCATTCAGAGTTACAGGAGTTTCCCCATAAATGTGTTTCTGCAATGCTCATTCCTATTATCTCAGGGAACCGAGGTTACATTAGTAACCGGACGGTTTACTGCCTCACGGAAACTGCTGTATGTTCTGTAAACGGTGGTGAATTCTGATCTTCTTTACTGTCTGTTGAAGTGTTTTGGTTTGGCAGAGTCAGATGAAGGTTTGTGTTCTCATCATCAACACAGGTCTTGTTTTTTGGCTGTGGATCTGTGATATGTGTGAAAGGGTAAGATGATAATCTCCGTTTGATCTGATATTTGCTGCGCTGGAGCCAAACTGCTGTCTCACTTCAACAGATGCCGTCTTCAGATGATTAATGCTCAGCCTCAGGCCAAGATTAACACGCTGAAATATCATCACATCACGCCACACGCTTCCCTAAAACCACACACGTTCATTCATTGAGCAGTGCTGTGGGCCATTGAGATCTCCTCAGTGTCTCAGTGGTTTCTCACTGAGTGTTAGTGGAGAGCAAATTGATCTCCTGCTCCTCAGATATTTCTCCTCTGTATTCTCACATGGTCTGCAATCAGACGATCTCAGTATAAACATTTCTCATCAAGTTTTTCTTCCTGCTTTCCAAATTTATTTCATACAGTGAAAAAACTACTGGTGTAGGATTTACTTTAAATGACTTTCACTCAGAAATTTGCTAGTAAACTTCACAAACAATTATAGAGAAACAGCAGGTAGCACACAGAAATATGAGATTTGGAAGCAGAAAGACTGTGATAGTATTATCTTGTAAAATATACTCTAACGATCTAGTTTTTATTTATTTATTTCATTTTTATTTATTTTTATTATTATTATTATTATTTCTTTTTTTTTTTTTACAGCTCTAAATCCAAAACAAGAACTTTATCAGGTCTCCTTAGCAAAGACCAACTACTGAGAAATTAAAATGAGATATGTTTGGTTTTGTTTTCTTGTTTTAAGAATAAATCTAACTGTTTGGTTTCACTGTTAAACTGTTTATGTTTTGAGTTTATGCTTAAAACAAGAAAAAAAAAATAGACTGTTTTAAAACGGGGAAGAAATGCAATGCAAATCTCTGAAAAGCAGCCTCAATGTCTCCTGGTGTTGCTTCTTCTCTGGATTTGAGGAGATTTATTGAAATGAAGGAGCAGATGAGGAGGTGTCAGAGAGTGGGAGGAGGAGGAGACATGGGAAGGTGCTCGTCCTTCATATTCCATCTGCTGTGGTCAGTGGAAGAGTGTCTGCTTCTACCTGTGTGGGAGAAAGACCGTCCACGCTCATCATTCACGTCTGCATTCGCAAAGAATGGCCGTAATTATCTCACACGCTGACGAGGATCATCAACGCATGGAGAAGTAAGAGGCTGTTTGGAGAAGTGCTGTACCCGACACTAAAGGTAGAATTTTACTATGCTTTTACAATGTTTTTATGGCATGATTGCTATTTGGAGAGATAGTTCAGATCCCAGAAACTCAACAGGTGCTGCTTTTCTGAGAGTCAAGCGGCTCAGGTTTTGTGCTCTTGTTTCGGCTGCAGTTGAGTATGTCAGAAATTAGATTCAAACTATATGATTCTTGTGGTTTTCTTTTTCATTTCAATATTTGCAGCTTAATTATGGTCAGATTAATTTACTATTTTGTTGAATTTATTCTATACACTGAAAAAAATTGTGGTGAACAAATTTTCACCTAGAAACTGCAAGTAAATTTCACAGATAATTACAAGGAAACAAGTGAAACATTTAATCAAATGTGAAATTTGTCAAGTAGAAAGACTCAAATAGTATTTTATCTGTACTACAATAATCTTTATTTTACTTGGAACTTTAAAAAAAAAAAAAAAAAGAAATCAGTTAAATTCAACCACATTTTGGTCTTTATTTAACAATAAAACATCAATAAAAATAAAACACTGTTAAAGAAAGAAAGATAATTGGAGTATGTTTTACAAGAACATACTATTTCACTCTTTTATATCCAAAATTCCTGTTTAATTCATGCCATTGGTGAAATTTACTAGCAATTTTTATTAAAAGCAGTTTCTTCACTATTTTTTGTCCGTGCATGAACATTAATTGTAAACAGTAAAACTGTAAGGAGATATATTTTAAAATGACTTTCATTGGTAGAAGAATTGATTTGGTGATTAAATAAGGTTTGTTTGTTTTTTTTTTAAGTAAAACATTTCATTTAGATACCCGTGGCATTTTCTAGAAGGATTTTGGCTGTTCTGAGACATTCATAACATGTTTATTACAACATAATAGCACTTTTATTACAACATAATGACTATTTTGAAGTGCTTTCTCATCGAATGGCTCTACATGTGCTGTAATTGCTGACTGTGGAATAGAACGGTCTGGTTGAGACTTTTAGCGAGCTCCGTCATGTCTGGATGTCTGATCAACATGGCTGATTTGCTCCTCCCTCCGTCTCTCTCCTCCTCGCATCCATCTCTGCTCTCCTCATCCGGTCAGAGAGGCTTCTGCATCTGAGCCGCTCTCTCGTCCTCCGCGGCCTGCCGGCGACCCATGCTAAGAGGCAGACTCCCGGTCACACACATGTCCTCAGCCATCGCCCCCGTCAAACCCTCCGGCACCGCCGGCCCCAAAGAGGTGGAGCTGATCCTGGTGAAGGAGCAAAATGGGGTGCAGTTCACCTCCTCGGCCCTGGTCAGTCCCAGCGGTCAGACGCACCCCTCCGGAGAGGAGCGCGAGACCTGGGGCAAGAAGATTGACTTCCTCCTGTCCGTCATCGGCTTCGCCGTGGATCTCGCCAATGTCTGGAGGTTTCCTTACCTGTGCTATAAAAACGGTGGAGGTGAGAGATGGACAAGTCTGAGATGTGCTCGAGATCGATTAAACTTTTACAAGAATATAGATTTTCAGTGGAAATCTGCCATTTACAGCTGAATTAGACGGTCTGAGAAATCAAGAGAGATGTTGATATAAAATGTAAAAGCTTAGTGATATCGAGCCTGTAAAACCTTGACGAACCAATAATGTGAACTCAATGTACATTACCAGTTTGGACCAGGGTTATCATATTTAACTAAAATAATAATAATAATAATAATAATAATAATAATAATAATAATAATAAATTAAATAAGCTTTAATTTATTTTATTTTTATTTTAGTTTAGTTCTCATTTTCATTTAGTTTAACTTGATATACTAAAATAACTAAAATTAAAATGTATAAAAACTATATAGACAAATAAATAAATAAAATTAAAATTTCAAAATTCAAAATATGAATAAAAACTATAGTATCTTAATTATACTAAAATAACACTAAACTATTTGGCATTCTTTAAATCTTTACATTTTTATCTAAAAAGTTTTCGCTTAAATATTTAAAACTAACATTTTAGTTATTATATATATATATATATATATATATATATATATATATATATATATATATTATATATATATATATATTTTTTTTTTTTACGAAACGAAAGTTTTAGTTATTATATTATATATTATATTTCAAAACTAACATTTTAGTTGTTAATTGTATTATTTTTACACAGTTTGTAACACAGTTAGAGAAGAAAGCAGTGCTCCTCACAAATGGTCCTCTGTTTAGAGTGAATCTAGACAAAGAAGAAACTCAAATAAAAGCAAGTTTATTTGTCATCATGACATGATTCACAGACTTCCACTGGTGTTACTTCAGAGTTTTCATCATCGTCCTCTCACTCTAACATGTGTATCTGAGTATGTTTGTGCGGTTGTGTCAGGTGCGTTCCTGGTGCCGTACCTCTTCTTCATGGTGATCGCTGGGATGCCGCTCTTCTATATGGAGTTAGCTCTGGGTCAGTACAACCGTGAAGGAGCAGCAGGAGTCTGGAAGATCTGCCCCCTCTTCAAAGGTACGTGACCTTCAGAAAGTTTCATTTTGTGTGTGATTTACTATGATCCTCTGGCCTGTGTAAGTCTTAAGGTGACAGCGCTGTTATGATCAGATGTTCACTGGCTCTTGAGGCAGAAGGTGTTTGTGTTCCCGAAACAAACTCATCACAGCAAACGGCGGACAGGTGCTGTTTATCTCCAGCGCAAACCATCTGCAGTCAAATGGAAGACAGAAAAATTGGCTTTTAGAATGAAATTTGCCTGCCAGGCCTCAGTTGTTGGTGGATGGCAAATTTTGTGTCACTTCACTGGTATGGCATCATGACACCAGCATACAGAAGATACCAAAGCACCGTGACCTTAAGTTCTTCACTGCTCCTCAATAAACAAGACTTTATAGCGGCATATGAGATGCTTTCTGTAAAGAACAGATTATTCTGCAGTTCCTTAGAAAACCAGCTATGTGCCTTAAAGATCGCAGAAACCAATGTGCTGGTCTGAAGAAGCTGTAATGCCACAAACTTCATTATTCTCCAATTAATCGTGTAGTGTACATTACCAGTTTGGACAAGGGTTATTATAGTTCACTATAAAACCATTAAAAACTCATTAAAATTGTTACTTAAAAGGATAGTTCATCCAAAAATGCAAATTCTGTCATCTATTCACCCTCAAGTCATTCCAAAACTGTATGAGTTTCTTGAAGTTTCTTGAAGATTCTTTCTTCTGTCAAACACAAAAGAAGATATTTTGAAGAATGTTGGTAAACAAACAGCTGCTGGTAGCCATTGATGTCCATAGTATTTTTTTTCCCCCTATACTGTGAAAGTCAATGACTAACAGCAACTGTTTGGTTACCAACATTCTTCAAACTTTATATGTTCAACATAAGAAAGAAACTCATACAGGAACAACTTGAGAATAAGTAAATAATTTCATTTTTGGATGAACTATCCCTTTAAAATTCAATAAATTTTAAGTGAAATAAATAATAATAATAATAATAATAATAATAATAATTATATATATATATATATATATATATATATATATATATATATATATATATATATATATATATATATACATATATATATATATATATATACATATATATATATATATATATATATATATATATATATATATATATATATATATATATATATATATTATTATTATTATTTATTTCACTATTATTTATATATATATATAAATGCAGCTAAGCAGCGCTTCTGAGTTCCATTTAGTCTAACTTGCTGTACTAAAATAAATAAAAATAAAATAAAATCAATAAGAACTACATAGACATTTAAAAAAATTAATAAAAATGACAAAAACACAACAAAATTACTAAAGCTTTAACTAAAATTAAAATGAAAACAGAAAATATAAAAAATAATTCAAAATATTAATAAAAACTATACTAGTATGAATGATAGTAAAATAACACTGGTTTTGGACATATTTGGACACATTTAATCTCGATCAACTTTTTGGTAGAATTGTTGATGCATGCTGAAAATCTTCTGAAGGTGATATCAGTCCAGCACTGTGAATGCTCTTCAGCGGAGACTGTATATCTAAACCTGCTGTAGAGCTGGATTGTGAACACTCTTCAGGGCTGACAAAGCATCATCTGTTTCCTAAAGACGCCTGTTCTGCGTGTCCGTAACGGCTGTCAAGCATCTCGTGGAGAGAGAGAGAGACGGAGACGGACATTTTAATCACAAGCTTGGTTCTCTGTGAGCCTGGCACTCAAGGAGAGATTACTGTAATTAGCGCTGATCAACATGTTTGCTTCCTCAGGATCGATGGCCTGAGAGGGCCGGGAATCACACATGTGCTGCTCATGCATGACGGGAGAATCCTGCTGTTTGCTTTCAGACAAAGAGCTCCGTTAGAAGAGCTCCAGGGGGTTTATGAGAACTAACTCTGAGAACTCAGACTAGCTCTCAGTGTGGTTCACTGGCTGTGACTCTTTCTGTCGTTTTGATTGACTGATGTGCTGCAGGAACTTCTTCAGGAGTAAAGACTGCAGTGAAAATAACTTAATGTAGGGAGAAAATGCTGATCATCAGTGTCAGTCAAAATTAATTTTATATGATCTAATGAGTGAAATGCAATGAGCGAAATCTATTTTATATATATATATATATATATTTTTTTTTTTTTTCCTGTTAACTGACTTCAGAACATGGTTTGTGCTTCAGAATTAAACACATTTTAAATTTTCATAAAAAAAAAAAAACAAACCAAAAAAAAAAAAAACCAAGATGCCAGGGTTGGAAATTTAGTCTAAATGATGCTTTGATTCAGCAGGCAGTAGCTAATTTGGGATTATTTACAGTTATTATGTATTTATCATTATAGGTTATTGATACAGTTGTTATTGATATGGTTATTAATAATAGTTGTGAATGCAATCAACATGACAATGCTTGTAAAAATTATTGCAAAAGTTTATTTACTTGTCTTTCCGTACAAAGAGTGAACATGACGTCCCTTCCTGAGTGCAGTGAGTAAAATCATGTTCTAACAGGGTTCTTTACAAACGTCTTTGCTAAATAAAAGTTAATGAAACAATAATTTAAAAATAAGATTAACTTAAATTAATTAGTTAAATGAAAGTAAATTAAATTAATAATGATATTAAAATTAATTTGATAACATAAATGCTAATTTCATTTGTGTCCTTTTAAATGTAGGCAATAAACAAATAAATACATACATGAATGCATAAATGAATAATTATTGGAGTACAGAGAAAATACTATTTCAGTTTTTCTACTTCAAAATTTCATGTTTCAGTGTGTTACTTGCTTTTTTTATTATTATTTGTGAAATTTGCTAGTAATTTCTGAGTGAAAATTGTTTCAAAGTAAATCCTACACCTTTTTTTTCCTCAGTGCAGTTTATGGATTCCCTCATCTGAATTGTATATTCTTTGATTATATTATATTTTATGTTATGAATTTAAATATAAATCCCTTCTGAAAAGATGGTCTTAGACCAGGTTAGTGCTGGTTTATCTGGTTGTCTACCATAGGCTGACTGACCAGCACGGTCTGTATGGTGAGACTGACCAAGGAAGATGTGTTTGTTAAACTAGTTAGTTAACCAGCACACCATCATCCAGAGCATAAGCCGGTGAGCAGCTGATGGTGTTTCCAGCAGGAGTATCTTCATGTTTCTGCTGGTTTTGCTCAGGCGTGGGCTTCACGGTGATCCTGATCTCGCTGTACGTGGGCTTCTACTATAACGTGATCATCGCCTGGGCTCTCTTCTACCTGTTCTCCTCTTTCTCCGGAGAACTGCCCTGGATCAACTGCAACAACACCTGGAACAGCCCCAACTGCTCCGACCTGAACGCCACGCTGCTCAACGACACACACAAGGCCACGCCGGCGCTCGAGTACTTCGAGTACGTACACATCACCTTCACAAACACTGACCTGGGGCCGGCTGCACAAACTGTTTAGACTAGTCTTAAAAAGTTAATCATACAATTTATTTATTTTTTCTTCAAGACTGGTCATAACTTTTTTTAAATTCAGCTATGAACAGATAGATTGTTCTTATTTGTATTGGAAAAGTAAGACTGATTACCCCTTAGCAACTGTTTCAGTTTTTTTCAGCTGCTTACACACATTTTCAAAACTTTGCCTCTTTTTTTTTTTCTCAAAACTTTACACACAAATCCAAGAATTGCACACACAAAATGAAAAATGCCTCACATCTCTTGCAAAATGAAGCACTGCATTCAAAATATCACAAACACATCTCAAAATCAAACACCTTTGTGTAAAAACACCTGTTATGCTTACACACAAAATCTTTACTTGTCACACAGTTTCTGAAGGCAGAAGCACACACCAAATCTGCAAAACCATACACTGATTCTCAGCCTTTTTCAATTTCATAAAACACTTTTTGCAAAACACAAAACATAATTCTCTATGTAACACACAAAATCTAACAGGAATTAATGAATTAATATTATGGCAAAGGTGTTTGCAAATGTTTGCTTTTGAGATGTGTTTGTGATATTTTGAATGCAGTGCTTCATTTTGCAAGAGATGTGAGGCATTTTACATTTTGTGTGTGCAATTCTTGGATTTGTGTGTAAAGTTTTGAAAAAAAAAAAAAAAAAGAGGCAAAGTTTTGAAAATGTAAGCAGTTGAAAAAAAAAAAAAAAAACTGTAGTTGATCAAACTAGTTCTTAAGACACAGTCTTAACAAGTTGATGCAGCTGGCCCCTGAACCCGTGACTGTGGAGACGATCATATGTTGATGTTGATCTGCAGGCGAGGCATGCTGCATCTCCACGAGAGCACCGGCATCGATGACCTGGGTCTGCCGCGCTGGCAGCTCACCTCTTGCCTGGCTGTGGTCATCGTGGTGCTCTACTTCAGTCTGTGGAAGGGAGTCAAGACCTCAGGGAAGGTTCGAGATCTTACATGAACCTCCAGTGGTTTGCTGGTCTTCTGCTCTATGCAGACTGGTGTTTAGTGTGTAAGCACACAAAGCCCCTCTAAAACAGACTGGCCAGACCAGACCAGCAAACATCAACCAATCAATGTTTCGGATAGATTAGATGTGCTTGCAAACATTTCACAACACCATTCACATGGTTTATTTGCAAAAAATAGATAACTCCGTTTTTTTTAAATTTTCAAAAATCATGTTTTATTTATTAAATCATCATGTTTTTATCATGTTTTATTGTGTTAGTTAGCTGTTTTTATTTATTTTTTATTTTTTTTTTATTATTTTTTTTTTAACCCAGTCAAAATAACCCAACTGCAGTTTGATTGAGATTAATTGGAATG